>CM046864.1:43128283-43225590 GCA_025617745.1 Heliocidaris erythrogramma | reverse complement strand
CAACAGTAGGGGAGCTGAGCGGAGTTGAGCAAAAAAGCAGGTTCGTGCTTATAAGCAGGATCCTGCTTATAAGCAGGTTGATTTCACCCTTTTTCAGGCAGGCAACCTGCTTATAAGCAGGTTTTGAAACTTTGGTAGGCTCTCACGACCAGGCTTTTCATTTGCGAAAGTAATAATTAGCACCATCAGAAAGAGCACAAAAAGTTTTGTTTGGTAACAAGATATAAAAAAAATCGTAGCTCTAGTTTTTTTCTTAAACGCAAATAATTACAACTATTATAATCGATTGTGAAATGACGTCATACCGATCCAGCCGTTTGAACGCGGAGCTGACGACCTCTTTGTATGAGCTAACTCGGCGTGCTTATAAGCAGGTCGTCTACATCTAGGGACGTCTCGGGGGACGTCCTCTTTCAGCAATTGTTAGATTTGTTAATGGGATGTTATGGTTGTTAAGCTGTTTCAATTAGGCTCTCATTTCACTCCCCATGGAGTTCGCACGCGAATGGAATTTAAGAAGCTATCACACTCTGTTTTGGAAGCATCTGGTACCTCCTTTGCTTGTGTTGTTGGTTAGGTTGTGCATGCGGCCGCTGGAGTTACCTGGATTGTACGTGTACGTACGTCGTACGTGTGATATGCGCCGCGCCGGCTGTGTGGCGCACTGCATGCACTGTGTAGCGCTATAGTATGCACTGCACTGATATTTTCGTACGTCCGTCTGGCCGACCACCACTTGCAATACTATCACATGGCAAACAAATGCGAGCATGATCGTCCCGTCCAAGGACGGGAAAGACAGCAACGACAGCAATCCACACAATTATTCAATTATTCAATGACTGTCAATATATATAATATAAAATATATACACTACCACTCACATGCTTTGGCATCAGTATCGCACCGTTAACCGTACCGAACAACAAACGAATCTGACACTGTCACAATTTCCTGAAACTTTAGCAAATTAAAAAATTACTGAAATCCGATTAAGAGTACATGAGCGATATATCCAAAATAATATCCTTTATTATTCGTGCGAAAGTGAAAAGCAAGGTCGGCAGTGGGAAGCAAAGAATGTCTAGAGTGCGCGCGATCAACAAATTTCATTCATAAAATTGTGACCTCATTTGACAAGCGGTCTGTTCATCACAAGTCATGACTTGACACGCGCAAAAATATGCCAACCAGTCAATGAAGGTTTGCGCATTTTTTGTTGTTCTTTCACACCACGGCAGCATGTTTTGGGAACAGCAGGTGCGTTAAAAAATCATAATTATCATGGTCGGGAGGGGAAGAAAACATATTTTTTTATGAATGATGAGTTTGATGAAGTTAATATTGATGACGATAATTGTTTTGATGATATGATTATCAAGATGTTTATGATTATGATGCTGATCATAAGCATGATATAATGATGCTATGATGATGATGCTAACCGGGGGGGGGGGGGGGGGGCGGGGGGGGGGGGGGGTACTCAGATTATAATCGGACGGGGGTGTGCGGCTGGGCTGGGGGGGGGGGGACAACATTTTTTGGGGGAAAATGGGACCCATGTCTAAGGATTTTTTTGGGGAAAATGGGACCCATATCTAAGGATCTCTTTAATGAAAAGGGGACCCATGTCTAAGGATCTTTGTAATGAAAAGGGGACCCATGTCTAAGGATCTTTTTAATGAAAAGGGGACCCATGTCTAAGGATCTTTCTTCAAAAAGTCACCCTTCCCAGCGGCACGTCCCGTATACCCAATATACGTGAGTACCCCCCCCCCCCCCCCCCCGGGATGCTAATCATGATGATATGATGTTATGATGATGTGATGATGGTATGATGATGTGATGATATGATCATATTGGTGATGATGATAATTCATTTTCATCTCATCATGATACTGATCGAATTTTAAAAGGGAATCGCATGTGCATTAAAGGAAGAGGGGAAGAAGTTAGGTCCGAAAGGGAAGAAAACTTCATATTTTTTTATGATTGATGAAATTGATGAAGAGGATAATAATTGTTTTGACGATATGATTATCAAGATGATGATGATGATGTATAAATGATGATATGATTATCAAGATGATGATGATGATAATCATGATGATATACTGATGGTATTATGATATACTCATATTTGATGATGATGATATAGTTCATTTTCATCTCATCATGATACAGATCGAATTTTAAAAGGGAATCGCATGTGCATTAAAGGAAGAAGTTGCGGTCCGCAAGGGAAGAAAACTTCATATTTTTTGATGAATGATGAGTTTGATAAAGTTGATATTGACGATCATGCTTTTGACTATATGATTGAGATAATGATGAGTATGATTATGATGATGATAATCTTGATAATCATGATATAATTATGATATAATGATGGTATTCATCTCAGCATGATACAGATTGAATTTTGAAAGGAAATCGCATGTGTGTTAAAGGAAGAAGTTACGTTCCGAAAGGGAAGAAAGCTTCATATTTTTTTATGATTGATGAATTTGATGAAGAGGATAACGATGATGATAACTGTTTTGACGATATGATTATCAGGGTGATTATAATTATTATGCTATAATGATATGATGTGAGGATTATAATATAATTATGAATTATGATCAAGACGAATTAGATGATACATGTAGTTATTATTATACGAGATAATGATGATATGATGGTATTATAATGATATGATCAAATATCTGATGATGATATATCATCGGTCGGGCAGGGAAGAAAATGTGGGCTTCTTATTTTTTATGAGTGATGAATTTGATGAAGATGATATTGATGATGATAATTGTTTGACGATATGATTATCAACATCGTCATGATGTTCATGACGATATAATGATGCTATGATAATGTGATGATGATAATATAGATATGATGATCATGATGAATTGATTATATGATTATGAGTTAAAGAAATAATGATGATTATATGATCATTTTATGATGATAATAATATGGTAGTTCATCTTCTAACTTTTAGAACGTCAAAATATGACTTTCGTAAAATCAACATACTTCTATCCGTGAAGAACGATCTTTACAGAGATAGATACACAGGTACTTCTGTAACATTGAGATACGTGACCACCCTTATCAGAACTGAAGATTCGTTTTTATCACTCTGGCATTCGTCAGAGTATACGGACACATTATGTGAACGGGGCTGACGCACCTCTTGCCTATCGCACATTTCTAAAGGTGATATAGACAGGGCTATATATTGAAATTGGTTGTTATCAAGTAGAAATTGTCAACTCGATGACGTATCTTGCGATCTCTTCCATTAGGTCTCTACAGAAACTCATAATTTTTCATTTTCTTAGTTGTTGATGAAGGAATACATGATTTTGTTTTATACAGGTTTTGTGTAAAAACATGAGCAATGACTTCATTTCTTTATAGGTTGCATGTGCATGTATGATTAAATATATTTTCTTCTGACACAAAGTATGATTTCAGTACAGGCCAAATGGGAGAGGAGCTCGCAATGTACGTCACGGATTTACCAATTTAATATGTTTGATTGATTACAACTTCTAAAAATCATATTATTTATTATCGGATTTTGCTAAAAACTTTCATTAATCTATAGTTCTTTAATATTTCCTTCCTTTAAAACCAACCCATTTCCCTGGTGGACTTTCCCTTTAAAACTTCCAAGTAAGGTCATGAGGCAAGACCCACTCCCCAATAAAAATGTATGTTTTAGGCCTACTGGGTCATTTGGTCAAGGACTCAAGGTTGACCGACTCCCAGCTAGCATTGTGTTACCCCATATAAATGCATGGGTTCACTCCACACAGAGATCCAGAGAGAACATCATGAGTGTACTCACCATTATAGCATGATATAGAACAATAATTCTCTGAACTCCTTACTTTATTAGATTTTGTCTATACAATAATGATCGTTTACTATTATTGTTGTATCATTATACGTATTTATCATGTGAATAAAAGAATGCTACAATTCCTACAACCATCCCTCTGCAATTGACTTTTGTCAAGCGTTCATACAGTACTGTCTGACTCAGGGGGCAGAGGGGGCTGGTGCCTCGGGCGGCACTTTTTTGTGTGTGGTTTATAATAATTGTTACGGGAATGTTGAGTTCTGAGAAAGTTGAACAATAATTTGTAAGCTTTGTCACTAATTTTATGTCAGTTGGGAAGAACATCATATAGCATTTCTGTGTGCAGTACATGCGCTTTTCAGCAAGATTGGGTCAACTTATCTATTTTGATGATTCCAAAACAACACATGCTAAAACAATTCTTATGTAGACGTGGTTAACCTTTCCCAATTCCTTCGAGACAGTTTCTTTCAAAATATAATTGCATGAACAGAACGCTACTTTATCTTTAAGATCATCGAAGAAAAAAACAAAAACATTTAAATATGATGGAAACACCCGGGATTATTGTAAGTGGTGATTTTGAGATGTGTCAATCTATGTACAAGGTATTACAGGCCTGGATATTATAACAAGCAACAATAATTGATTTTGCGAAAAACTTGGATGAGACAAAAAGGCCTATGCATCTTTATTTCCAATTATGTTGTTGTATGTTGTTTCCTTTCTTTTTCTTTCTTTTTTCCCCGTTCCCACACTTGGAATATAATTACAATATATCCTGTTATAATACATGAGGTGGTGATGGCAAGGTATTTCCAGCAAAATGATGAACAAAATAACAAGGAAAGAGCTGCTTGACGAAAAAATTGTGAGTATAAAATCCACTGTCAAATACAAATCTGGGATATAATTATATTAACCGACATCGTGCATTCATCATTAATTTCTTTTTGATATCCAAGCCCAAGCGTATACATGCATGTCACTATATATCCTGCACCTCTCCTTTCTTTTTAATATTTGAATTTGATCAATGAATATTATTGTTATGAAATGTCTATTATGCTTGATTTTTTATATGTCATATTTTGTGTTATTTGAATTTCAAGTGTAGTATCTTGTGAAATGGATCGCAATTCGGCCGTTGGCTGGAAGGATCTTAATAAACAATTTCTATCTGTGTATCTATATTATTCCTTGTTTTCTGATTTAATCACTTATATTGACCGTTTCATATTTTTCTCTCTTCAAATTACATGTTATTTCTACATGGAAGTTTTAACTTGGTGGATAGGGACTTTGTGTGCTAATGATGGCATAAAGTTACGTGGTGTTTTTCTATTTGGTTGATTTTGTAGTCTTCATAATATAACAGATTCATTGATGTCGAGATTGCTTTATCAGGCGTTATCATATTTTTAGATAAAGCAATGTATAATGCATAGACAGCGAACAGCATTAATTGCTTTTAGTGAAGGATAAGATACATTTCCTTTATTTTGTTATAATAGTGAGTATATTGCTTATATCTTTCAAGTAGGCTTACATAACTTTGCTTCTTATATACCAACGGGTTTGAGACAAAATATGAGAAAGGTAAACGGGGTTCTCATAAGCAAACGGTATGAATGCTTAATCTGCTTTATTCTTATCACTTGATTTTCGTTGCTCTCGATAAGCTTCATTATCATTTTATATTGCTGGAAGATACTTGACTTTTGTAAACTAACTATACCGCTCAAATGTGGGTCTCTCTAACACTTCCCTGACTATGGCCTTTTCCCACTTAGTTTGGGAGACGGAGCTCCTATGTACAGTGTTTTCATTATCTGGCTTGGTTTCAATCAGAAAGAGCATTTTCATAATAAATCACTATTGATGACATTTGGAGGTCAATATTATCTTTTGCCTGTTTGATTTCGTTATATTAGTAAACATGTATGTTGTGTGATCTTGTATATGGAACTTCATTTGTTTAATAAACTCCCAATTTTGTACGCATTGTTACGGCATGGTATACAGATGACAACGTATTCCTTGCTTCCAATTCCAAAGACAGATAGATTGAGAGAAAGAACTTAGCTGAGGGGAAGAATAGTGATGGACAGAGAGATGGGACGAAGAGGGAGGAGGGTGGTCAGGGATTGAGAAAAGGGAGGGGGTTATGAGATGAAAGTTGAAAAATAAAGTTCGCGAGGGGCAGAGAGACATAATAGTAGGGGGAGGAAATGAGAGGAATAACCAAGAGAGAGAGAGAGAGAGAGAGAGAGGAGAGACAGACCAACATGATAGAGACAGAACGACATGAGCGGCAGACAGTCGGAGAGACGGGGACAGAACAGAGATGGAACATGCGATGGAGTTGGAGGGGAGACAGGAATGGAGATAGAGGGGAGTAGAAGGTGAAAGGAGATGGGCACACGGAGAGAGACAAGGACCAGGAAGAGCTGACGGGAGGGGATGGAGAATAAAGAAAAATATATATACAGAGGCAGAGAGATAGTCGAGAGGAGACAAGAGTGTGAGAGACAGAGGAAGGGATGCAAAGAGAGACATCGATTGGAGAGATTGCGATCGGAGAGGGTTGAGTGCGAAAGGGCTATAAGTGGAATTAGAATGGGGAGAAAGATGACAGAGAGGGAGAGAGAAAGAGAGAAGATAAACCAGGGAGATAAATGTAGGCTGAAATAGTTGAGGGAATAATTATGACAGAGACCGAGATGAAATAGAGAGGCGATGGACTGAAAGACCGTAACGAGACCCCGGGATAAGCGGTTGGAGAGGTAGAGACATGGAAGAATTAGACGAAGGGATGAGAGTCTTAAAAGAAGAGTGTGTAAGGGGAGGAAAATGGAGAGAGGGAGGAGAAATGCAGGGAGTGAAAAATAGAAAGGTGTAGTAAGCGAGAGACAAGGACAGATGGATGAGAGAGAGGGGGGGGGGGGGGGGAGGAGATTAAGGTATTGCTTAATACCAAATTGATACAAACTTATGCATGATACTCTTAATACGAGTTAGTAAACACGGTATGCAAGTACTATAATGATCCACCATTATCAGAAGGATAATTATCACAATCATAGAAACTAATGGAAAAGAAACATAGGTAGATCATCATAAGCAACGTTGCAGCAACAGTATACATTTTTTTTTCTTCTTTCAATTGAAAGATTTTATTAAATAATTCCAGAACGACATATAATCAACACTTATGAACAAATAATCTGTAAAATATAATCTGTAAAATATAATTGTATACATTATAACAGTATACAATTTACATGTTTTAAAAGACGTAAAAAATGCTTTGCATGTTCGAAGCAAACAATTAGGCCCTACCATATACAATCTAGATAAATTAGAAAACCAGTCATTATGATATGGAATGATAATTTCATAGGCTTGCAATTCAGGGCGGAGCAGGGGTGGATTGGGCTGGCATGAGAATTTTGAAATTACCAGTATAATTATGTAAGGGCAGCCGAAATCATGTTCACGCAATCGTCACCAGTCCTGATAGTCGGGCAAGTGGGAGGTGTATCTGTCAAATGCAAGTCTGGATCTGAACTTTGTGCAACTTGATGTTTTATCAGTCTGAAAATAGACTGAATCTTGCCATATACGATTTCGGGCATCGATGTATGATAGGTCTGCTTCGGACAAAATTTTCTCTTCCATTTTGTTTAAACCAAAGAAAAAGACATTCTCTTAATTATGGAACCCTATGAATTAAATACTGCGGTTAATTCCATGCATGTTAGACCTAGATTGTAACTATATAAAAGAACAACGTGGAACTTCATCATTTTCGTATATTTAATACAGGGGTATTGATATTTTCATTGTTTATATGTTGACCTCCAATTATACCGAGAACTACTTTGAACCACATGCTAAAACGTATTTTAAATTGAGAAATTGTTACAAAGTATATAATAAACTCTAAATTCTTATTAGACACAAGACAGTATGTAAAATTTATAGATTTTAGGTCAGAGCTGAAATAGAACTTGTTCCGTCTGTATTTTGTTAGTTTCATCAGTGAGTTGAGATTTTCAGACTTGCTCTTTGGTCGGGTATTCTACTTCTAACACTTACTTAAATACGTGAAATGCGATTTTGTGACAATCAATCAGGAGGTTTTCATGACCAACTGCCACACAAGAAACTGCACACAATAGTCATCTTTTTAAAAGTAAGATACAATTAAGTTGAAACACATTACAAAGTAAATGATGGTGCTTGGTCATCACCCTGGAATTGCCCATTTACTAATAAATGGAATTGAATGGAATAGGTAAGACCACGCTGAATATTAAAAGCATTTGTGAAAGAAAAATGTGTCACTTTGACAAAACAATGCACATTATAACAAGTAAACCAATCATAGAGGGCGTAACAAGAAACAATATCATTCATTTTTTAAAAATATAAGAACAAGGTGTAAAATCACTGAAATTAAATAGTGATACTTTATACAGATAAGGACTGAGGTCCAGAAATTTCACCTCGATAGCATTTTGGGTTTTCAATTAAAAATAAAATTAGTAGACGCATCAGGATGGTAGGATACTGCATAGCACATCTTTAAACGAACTCATTTTCGTGGCAATTATGGACAAACTCTTTTGATTTGTCAGTTTATTGCAGCATTCCTATAACGATTCTACAGATATCATTTCACGATGGTAAAAATGAATTACATAATATCCTTGGAAATTAAAGGAAATTTCAAACGAAAAGCAGTAAGTTAAAACAGACCTGTGACAGTTAAGACCGATACAATATCTGGGTTGTATTCTCCCCTAATCTCTGGGCGGCCCCGCTCAGGCTTATCCGTACAACAAACATTGCTGTGGCTAGTTGGTCTATACAGTGAATATGACAGCTTTTAGATTTAGTTGCATATTTTTCATTTTTATTTAATTCACACGCTTCTTAGAACTGTTGTAGGTAGAATTATATTGTACAATACAATTAACAGCCATTGGATGTGAATTTGAGTTTGGTAAAGTTTAAAAATCGACACAATATCTGGGTTGTATTCTCCCCTAGTCTCTGGGCGGTCCCACCCAGGCTTATCCGTACATTGCTGTGGCTAGTTGGTCTACAGTGAATATGACAGCTTTTAGATTAAGTTGCATATTTTTCATTTTCATTTAATTCACACGCTTCTTAGAACTGTTGTAGGTAGAATTATATTGTACAATACGATTAACAGCCATTGGATGTGAATTTGAGTTTGGTAAAGTTTAAAAATCGACACAATATCTGGGTTGTATTCTCCTCTAATATCTTGGCGGCAGGCTTATGCGTATAACCACCATTGCTGTGGCTAGTTGGTCTACAGTGAATATGACAGCTTTTAGATTTAGTTGCATATTTTTCATTTTTATTTAATTCACACGCTTCTTAGAACTGTTGTAGGTAGAATTATATTGTACAATACAATTAACAGCCATTGGATGTGAATTTGAGTTTGGTAAAGTTTAAAAATCGACACAATATCTGGGTTGTATTCTCCCCTAGTCTCTGGGCGGTCCCACCCAGGCTTATCCGTACATTGCTGTGGCTAGTTGGTCTACAGTTAATATGACAGCTTTTAGATTAAGTTGCATATTTTTCATTTTCATTTAATTCACACGCTTCTTAGAACTGTTGTAGGTAGAATTATATTGTACAATACGATTAACAGCCATTGGATGTGAATTTGAGTTTGGTAAAGTTTAAAAATCGACACAATATCTGGGTTGTATTCTCCCCTAATATCTGGGCGACAGGCTTATGCGTATAACCACCATTGCTGTGGTTAGTTGGTCTACAGTGAATATGACAGCTTTTAGATTAAGTTGCATATTTTTCATTTTCATTTAATTCACACGCTTCTTAGAACTGTTGTAGGTAGAATTATATTGTACAATACGATTAACAGCCATTGGATGTGAATTTGAGTTTGGTAAAGTTTAAAAATCGACACAATATCTGTGGAAGACTTGTGGAAGTTTTGGTTTGATAGCTTGTTGGCACAGTCGAAGTGGGTGACTAAATTAGTTTAATATAATATTATGCATTTTTATTGCTTAATGGTTCTGTGTAAAGAAATAATTCATCTTGCCTTTTATATATTTCCATTATCGTCTCTTTTACGATTTTTTTTCTTCTATTCACTGCCTGTAACTAGTATTATCTTAGTACCATAATTTATCATGACACTTGTAAATATTTTCATATTATGTCTGTTTCTTGGGTCTATTTCTCTCCCTCTCTTTCTTAATTATTTATTGTGTCTCCTCCAGTATTTCTTTTATGTTCTCTCTTTAGTATTCTTTGTCCATTCTTTGCCCATTATGTCCATTGTTGATAGTATAATGCACTCCATTATCGCAGTTTTAATCTTTTGCAATATAGTTCTAGTTGTATAGTTTTGTGGTTTCTCCTATTTTATCTTTGTATTCTTTTTCCTTGATTCTTTATGTTCTCTTCTCATGTAAATGTGTTATATGGACCTCTGCTTCTGCAGCTGAGTCTGGAATAAAGTCTTGAATTACCGAATTAATCAAGTAAGGAGTTATCAGAGAATTGTTCTATTCATGCTATAATGCATGGTGAGTACACTTGTGATGTTCTCTCTGCATCTCTGTGTGGAGTGAACCCATTGATATTATATGGGGTAACACAATACTAGCTGGGAGTCGGTCAACCTTGAGTCCTTGACCAAATGACCCAGGAGGTCTAAAGCATACATTTTTATTGGGGAGTGGGTCATGCCTCATGACCTTACTTGGAACAGGGAAGTGTTCCCTGCTTGGAAGTTTTAAAGGGGAAGTCCACCTGGGAAATGGGTTGGTTTGAAAGGAAGGAGATATTAATGAACTATAGATTAATGAAAGTTTTTAGCAAAATCCAATGAGAAATAAGAGAATTATGATGAATTGGTAACTCTGTGACGTATATTGCGAGCTCATCTCCCATTTGGCCTGTACTGAAAAAAAAATCAAAATTTGTGTCTGAAAAGATATTTAATCATTCATGCACATGCAACCTAAATAACGCCATTGCCCATGTTTTTACACAAAACCTGTATAAAACAAAATCATGTATTCCTTCATCAACTAATAAAATGAAAAATTATGAGTTTCTGTAGACTATGGAAGAAGAGATCGCAAGATACGTCATCGAGTTGACAATTTCTACTTGATTATAATTACATGTACAACTTCAAAAATTTATATTTCGAAAGTGGTTTTATCGTGCCGGTGGACTTTCCCTTTAACAGTCATACTTTAGAAGAATTGTGAAATTTGTAGACAATGGACTTCCTGTTTACCTCCTGTAGAGATATTGATAAAGTACATGTACTGATAAATAATAATAAACTTTAAAAAAACCAACATGAGGCCCCCATTCGCTTGTTAAATTGATACTTGTTAAAACGTGATTTCTTTGAGTCGGTGGACATCCTTTTAATTCACATACATGTAGCTGAGAATAAAAAATATAGATATTTCTACTTAAAAGGTACTCTACTTTGGGCATTTTCTCTCAAACAAAATGTTTGAAGGCTGAAACGGGGTTAGACGCAACTCTCGCCGACTCACAAACTAAAACATTGGAAATACACCGACATCACAACACAACGTCACAAGCGCATACTGTAATACAAACGAACTTCAACCGAAGGGTGATTTAGAGAAGCTCAGTCATGAAGATCAGTTTTTTTTTTACTTTACAGAGGACAGTTACTCGATTTTAATTGAATTTTTTCAATCAGTCAAAATCATATCACTTTGAGAAAATATTATTGTAGTACCATAAGTCAATCTATGCTTGGAGGCTTTTAAACTGACTAAAATCGCATCTTTATTGTTCATTTAAACAATCCCCCCCCCCCCCGCATAGTGGTGGCCCTTGCTATACCTTGACGTTTAGGGTCCGAAGTTGATAGGGTTGTTTCGACAATTACAACCCTTTAAAAACTAAAATGTTAAATCACCATTTAAAAGGGCAGAGGAGTGACCACCTTTTCAAAATGGCAGATCAACCTCTTAAACCTGCTAGATACAACCTTTATAGTGTTGGATCCAGCATGTTAAAATTGTTAATCTGCCTGTTTGAAAAAGTGGTCACTCCTCGGCCCTTTTAAATGGTGATTTAACACTTTAGTTTTTACAGTGAATTATTGCAAAACCTTGTCCAAGCACAGACAGTACTCGCAGACATATAGCCAAAGTCATTTGACACCTTTAAACGGACCTATACAGTCCAACAACATGCCGGAACATGCACATGGCATAACGAACAAGTTGTGTTTTCACCGCTATGGGCGCGTTTTCAACCATACTTTATGTTCTATGTATTGTATTGTATTGTATTTATTTGTCTTTCTGTAGTAATTCCTGCTTTTACAACGTTCGTGACATTGGTAATAGAAATACAAACATACTTCATTAATATTACAGAGGTATCATAATTCAAGAATATTCTTCAGAAAGACGAGGTAGCCTGGTAGAAGCATGGCTTGTTGTATCACACTCTTAGAAATGTTGGGTAAATGCCACTGGGTAAATGCCACTGGGTAAATGAAGATTAGGCATAGGTTGGTTAAATCTTGCTCAACTTTTACATGCATTTACCCAACATTGGTCAAAAATAAGAATGAAATTGGTAAAGTTTACCCAAAAGTTGGTCGGACTCATACGGACCCTCATGTTGGGTAAAATTTGGGTAAAATTTTGCCCAATATTTCTAAGAGTGCAGGCTCCTCATAAAATAGCAAAACTAGACAATAAGAACACAAACTTCATACACTGTGATATATATGGTATAGATATACGTGAGAAACATAATATGTACATTAATCAGAGCTCCTTATCTCGCCAGTGGGAAGTTACACGGAATATTATCACCGATATCAATTAAATCAAGGTACATTCGGATAAATGAATGGTCAGTGACACATTTATATTGGATACACAGTAATATTTCTGGTACTCGGAAGGAACATTTCAGAGTCTGTGGACAGATGTTGAGCCTGAACCAACGTCATCATCACCGCAGCCTGGCCTGCAACTGACCGGGGGCCCTATATATAGGCCCTACACACAATCATTGTGATACAGGTATGAGTACACCTTCGCTGCACTATCCAGGCACAATTACGTTCCATTCCCAGTTATGCAGTTGACCCCCCGAAAGATACCCCTTATTTTTGAGGAAGGCATGGACGGGGATTCACGTATACAATCGTCTCGACCCTTTAGGCCGCTGCAAAAAGAAAGAAAGGCAAAAAGAAAAGATAAATATGAAGGCCAAATAAAATAATTCACATCTGTTTGTTTTGTACATGTAACAAGCATCCGGTGCTTTTTAAAGTTCCAATATTATTTTGCATTGGCAACCATATCACCTCAGTTTCGAGCATAATATAGAATAATTCTAATAAGCTTATCTAGTGTATTCTGAGGACTAAATAACATTTGACAATAACAAAGTGGCTATTTTTAAACAGGATGATTCTGGACAACGTGGTGCTATATTATCATTGTATTTACTATCCTTTGTACAGTGCTGGTCTAATGTTTTCGATACACCTTCGATTTTCAGATGAGTTAATATTTACTTTGATGTCTATTCCCGACATAAAAACCTTATATGGCTCTGACAATTAATGTTCTAAAGCCGAAGGTTGGATTACATATTATCAGGAATATAATGTTCTGATACATTTAACTTTTAAGTGTGGTTGAACACGCACAACCGACGCAAATGACATAACGATACTAGTTTATACAATTTTCAATTACTTTTCTGTTCAAAATAAAGTAACATTGAAATTGCCGCAAGTATATGGTCTGCTTATTACTTTTCAAATGTAATTATATTTGTTTAATGAACTTCAACAGAACTAGGAAATGTTTATTCTGTATTCTAGCACAAGACAGGAGGGTTGCTTAGATTTTCCTTTTCAACTCATTCAACACAAGCTTGGGGTTAGGGTCCAGAGACAGAACAGGGAATTGGGGTCTCTGCTCATGGTTGATTATATCCCTGATCGTCATGGATGCCACAACAGATGGCTGAAACCAACAATGCAACCTAGTCCGTCTTTAATCAGGGACCATCCCACACAACATCACTGTCACAACCTCTAACATAATTATTATTCAAGCTAGCTACATAATGCAGGATCATTGGTTACAAAAATAATGTGATATGAAATAAAATCTATAGTGAGCCAAGTTTCCGTATGTAAACCTTAAATTACCTATATGTTGGGCGAGTTGAAAAGTAGTGGTAAAGAGTCATCTTTGGACAGTTACTGCAAAAAAGCACTGGGTGGATATTTAAGTTAATTGCCAATCATGGAAATATGGTACATGTACATAATTTGATTTTATAAAATTACTAATAAACAAGCTGCATTAAATTTGGGGGATCTCTACTGCATGAGTCGGTTTTAGATGTGTCAAAACACAACTATCATGTGCTGCTATTTTCCAGTTTAAAACTGAGAAAGAATAATACACACGTGAGTATCAAAATATTACTTAGATCATATTTATATCATAAACCTGTAAAAGTGCTTTTGGTTATAGAGAAGGACATTACAATCAATGGGAATAAAATGTGATTTAAAACCTCGTCACAAAATCCAGGGTGTACCGAAACTTTTAACAAGCACTGCATGTATATTGATGAAGAAAAATAAAGTCAAGTAACATTATTGTTCTTGTAAACAATTTTTAGGCATTTTACTCCCAGTGTTAAAGATCGTATGCTCGATCTGTAATGAAAAAGCACAAGTCAGAAAAAATTTGAACCAGCGGGATTCGAACCTGTCATCTACTGTTTGCCGGGCAGCGACTTAAAAATGCCTAAAAAATTGTTTACAAATTAAAAAATCCTCCCACCAAGCTTCTTCGTTTATTATTGTTCTTATTCTCAACTCGCTCGCTTCACCCGAAAAACGGGATGGTTGATATTTAGGCAAGAGTCGTCACAGCCCCGTTCACGAAAATGTGTCCGTACTATGACGAATGCCAGTGATAAAAAACGAATCTTCAGTTATGATCAGGGTGGTCACTTATCTGACGAAATGTAATTACGTATTACTCATTTGTCGTTTATAATTTTCTTGAGACATTATTTATCATAGGAACAATGGGAAATGGAATTTAAGCGTATTATTTTCATAAAATTCTCCAACTTAATTTTTACCGTCTTCCGTAACTGCAAATTTCAGAACTATATTAGAAATAACATTGTACTAGTTTTGTGTTTCATTGTTAGTATTCATATTTTACATATACATGTATATCAATGTTACAGAAGTACCTGCATATCTAATCACGTATCTATGTAAAGATCGTTCTTCACGGATATAGAAGTATGTTGATTTTACGAATGTAGTCATATTTTGATGTTCTACAAGTTAGAATGCATTTATTGGTGCTGGGTCTGCTGATGCATATAATTATAATTATGCAAACGAAACTTACAATGCATAAAATACATTACATGTTACCATACACCGTTCTTCTTTGCATCCAAAATTTATTTAATCTGGCAGAGATGTTATGAGCCGTTTGTTTTTATCACATGTGTAGTACCTATTCATAACGTTTCATACATAATCAGTGAGACTACTGATAACAAACTACAAACAGAAATTCAGTTTAAGGTTACATATTTCAAGCAGGATAGGCCTACATGTATACTGTTTTTGCTTTGTTGACCTTCACTTTATAAATCACGATCATTTTTATAACAGAAAAGATCAAGTTTGACTCCAAAATGTTTCCATGTTGTTTGTACATATTCAAGCTTGTAGTCTTATACAAGTGTTCACAGTGTTTTAAAGCAAGAATTAAGCAGACTGTCAGAGGTTTTCTAAGATACAACAGCTGGTAACGTATCTGACATGTGGCTTCAAAATATTAAAAAGGGTCACTGAGTTTGGAAATATTTCTTGAAAAAATGTTGGTAGCCAAAAACACCGGCAAACGGCTTTTTGAATTCATAAAAATTTATTGAAATCGTTACTGTTGAAATTTAGGATGGCCTTTTGATGAATTTGGGATTGGGATGACGCAAAAAACTTTTATATTAAACAGGTGCAGTCACTGAAAAGGATTAGATATTATATAGGACATAACTGAAACTGAGTGAATGAATGTAGAGCGTATACACTACATACATAGGCCTACATGTCTTAGCGGCCACCAAAAAATCCCCCGCAGGATATTACTGTGTTCTAGACCCTGCATAATTATAGCGGTCACCTGCCTAACGCGGCCAGCGGCCACCCATCCTGTATCCCTCGGTCAATATCTGACCGCGTATAGCGGCCACCAATATCGAGTCGAGCCGTAGCTTCATGCACAAAAAGTAGTTTTTGCCATAAAAATTTAGGCATAATAATAAAGCCGCGATGTGTTTACCGAGTCCTAGCTCAGTCACACTCTCAGTCTCACACAAATAGATTCTACAATGGCCAAGAAAATCTAAAAGTTTTACCACATTGCCGACTAGTTAGACTTAGAGATTAAAAGCCTTAAAGAATTAAGCACTAGTACTAGTTTTGTTCGTTTACATATTTTTCGCCCCATCCAGCTGCGATATCCTGCACCTGTATTGTATCACGGTCGGTGTTGATAGCGATCGCCATTGCGCAATAGCACAGGCTCGTCATTTCAATATTAATTTGTATTTTTTGAAAGATTTTTCAAAAAAGAATTTAAAGGGTTAAAGCTATCGAAAAAAATAATAAAAGAGTGAAAATAATAAAATACTACCCAGCTATAATTTTTTTAAAGATCAGTAATAACGATTTCATGTACAAATACGCCTGACGGTGGACTGTACTGCAACTGAAGAAGAAAATTGTCCTGCTGAAAAACGGCAGGAAAACTCGTCCACCAGCGATCCATTGTCGACGTTCGCACTTTCGACGAATCAAGCGAGCACCTTCTATCGCCTGTTCTCAAAAACAGTTAAAACTTCTTTTAAACCATTCAAAAGTCAAATATTTATTGAATGAAAATTGATTGCATGATTTTATTCAAAAGATACATCACACCATACTACTATCACACGTACGTGCGTACAATCCACTCCCGCGGCCGCATGCGCGACTTAACCAACAACACAAGCAAAGGAGGCACCAGATGCTTCCAAAACAAAGAGTGTGATAGCTTCTTAAATTCCATTCGCGTGCGAACTCCATGGGGAGTGAAACGAGAGCCTAATTGAAACAGTTTAACAACAATAACAGCCCTTTAACAACAATAACAGCCCATTAACAAATCTAACCCTTGCTGGAAGAGGACGTCCCCCGAGACGTCCCTGGATGTAGACGACCTGCTTATAAGCACGCCGAGTTAGCTCATACAATCGAGGTCATCGGCTCCACGTTCAAACGGCTGAATCGGTATGACGTCATTTCACAATCGATTATCATAGTTGTAATTATTTGCGTTTAAGAAAAAAACTAGAGCTACGATTTTTTTTATATCTTGTTACCAAACATAACTTTTTGTGCTCTTTCTGATGGTGCTAATTTTTACTTTCGCAAATGAAAAGCCTGGTCGTGAGAGCCTACCAAAGTTTCAAAACCTGCTTATAAGCAGGTTGCCTGCCTGAAAAAGGGTGAAATCAACCTGCTTATAAGCAGGATCCTGCTTATAAGCACGAACCTGCTTTTTTGCTCAACTCCGCTCAGCTCCCCTACTGCCTAATAAGGAAATATAAATGAGGAAAGAGAGAAAGAAAGAAAGAAATGAAAATTGAAAGGAAGAAAGATATAGATATATGCACCTGGTTGGTAGAATTATCTTCCCGTCAGATCCAGGTTCCGAGTTGGATTGAAAACTTTTCCAAATGTTTGCACTTTTTCGCAGATCCCGTCCCTCAATTTCTGCACCGCTTCTTTACTTTGTACTTGACAAGAACGTAGCACGGTATACGATATTGCGTTGTACCGCGTACCGGTATACGTTATTAATAGCAGACGCCTTTTTTGTATAAAGGGCTGTAGCGGATCTATTTCGCTCTTGTTATCATTCGGCTGATAAAATTTCGGTCTCGTATCTCAAGCTCGCTATATAGCTAGCTCTTTATATATATTTTAAAAAAAGGGGGGGGGGGGGTATGATGCAATATGGCGTAAAGTGGATAAATATGAATACTGCTATGCCTCCCCAATCAAATAACAGATTTTTTTTTCAAGAGAGAAAAAGAAGAGCAAGACTTGTCTTGACTGATGGTATATAGGATCAAGGTGAGGGTGGGGGGGGGGGGGGGGGGGGGGCTTGGTGATATGAGGGTAAATCCGCTTTGTCATTGTTTGCTTGCTATTTATTCAGCGAATGGGACAGTTGAGGCCTGAACTTCGAAATTTATTTCCTTATAATTTTTAAAGTGCCTCATGATGATTTATACCACAAAAATATTTTTCAGTTTGATATATGATCGGGAAATAATAATTAAAAAAATCAGCGAGAGAGATAGAGAGAGGGGGGGGGGAAGAGAGAGGGGGGGGGAGAGAGAGAGAGAGAGAGAGAGAGAGAGAGAGAGAGAAAGTGGCTACTGGGAGCACTGGCCCAAAAGGTGTTTTTTTAGTTTTAAGAAAAATCATGGGCGGCGCCAGGGGCATGATGCACAATCTCACTGCCACGCACCTTTTGAAACCAGTGTCCATCACTTAGGTAGGCAAGACAACTCCAAGAATGTGCCCCCTCAGGTGATGACCTTTTTTTCTCACGGTCAGCGAATTTGGAGTAAAAGGTACCGAAACAATTAATTTCTTCTTCTTTTTTTTGCATGTCAGAACTTGATTTTTGGAATATATATGCCCCATCTTAGTAGAAAATGAAGGATCGGCGAGGCGGCTTTATTATAAGGTATGAAGAACTAATATTTCTCTCACGCAAAAAAAATAATATAGGAAGTATGAAGAACATAATCACATTAAAAATGTTCACATTTCTACAAGGTTGTATGGAATTGGGTTTTTAAAAACGTGTATCAATCAGATATGCTTATTATGTGGGACCGACCTGAACTATGGAAAGGGCTGTATCCAGCCACCCGTAATTCTTAACGGGGTATAGGACTCCTACCTCGATATATATAACGCTATACGGGGATGTGCCGCCTGAATGGGTCGCTTTTTCACAAGAAATCCCTAAACATGGGTCCCGCTTTCTTTAAAAAAAAATCCCTAAACATGTGTTCACATTTTCAACAAAATAGAAAAACGGTCCAGTTTAGTACAAGTTTAAGTTCAAGTTCAAGTTCAAGTTTTTTTGTCTTTCTTTCAACAAACACATTACACAGTTTTACAAATTTAAAATGAAATGTCATACTGAGTATGAACAATGATCCATTATAAATACATGTATACATAAAGTAAGATAAGGAAAGACGAGGAGACCTTGGGTAAAGCTTAGCTTGTAAAAGTCGGGTCCCTCAAAGCAAACCATAAAGAAGATCAACAAACAAATGTTTAATAGAAGAAAATATACCTAACGAGCTAACATAACAAATTACAACTGTTTGTCATATAAAGTGTTTGTATATTTTATAGACATGAAATAACTAAATCATTAAAAGGATGGGGAGAAGGGATTATGTACAGAAAGAGGGGAGGGGATGAGATACATAATAAAGAAAAGGACATTCAGGAAGCGACACAAATAAAAGAAAAGAAAACAAAAGAAAATCAGGCTACATGCAGGCGGGAGAGGAAAGGAAATAAGGAGAGTCAAGTCGACAGTTGCTCTACAGTAGTAAATTAAAAAAAGAATCAAGTTACAAAAATTATACATACAATTAAGAAGAATCAACTAGATAATAACTTCACTCAGTTTACGTTTGAAGATGTATACTCGGAGAATTGGTAATACTTGGATCTAGAGAGTTCCAAAATGTTGTCCTTGCATATGGTAAAATGGAATGCAGAAGCAAGTCTTGTTATTTTTCTTGAAAATCTTGGCTAATGCCATTGGAAGTATACCTGAATTAAGATCAAAACAAATACGTGGCGAGAATCCCTACTTGGGTACTCTTTTTCTTAAAATTTGCCCCTAAAAGAGTGGGTTCAAGGTCCAGGACTCACATCAACGTCAAAAAAATTCCGAGTACACCCCCCCCCCCCCGGGCCTTCATCTACATACATCATCTTCATCTAAAACAATTTATTGTTGATTTGCATGTCCGCATCATTTGGAAATTTGAAGGGAAACATTTGTGTACAAATTAATTTGACCTTCCACTCCTTTCTCCTCCTCTGTTTCTCCCTCCTTCTCTCTTTCTTCTTCTTCCCATTTCCCCTATCCAAATTTTCCCGCTTCTTCCCCCGACCTTTTGGCGTTTTCTACAGTATAAAATTATGCCTAAATAGAAATCGCACAGTTCCCTAGCTGTACACTCACCAATAGCGAAATATTAGTTGGCGCGTAAATACACTGGGGGACCCACAGAGGAGGAACGAAGCGTCTCGAAAGGTTTATATAGTCTTTTTCAATGCTTTATTATAGTTTGGGTCAGGGTTTACCCTGAGATGTACAGTATAAAAAAGAAGTATAGCACCTCAGTCTTAACCAATATGTAATTTCCGATATATAATAATATATCATAAGGACTTTCAGTTCGGAATAAAACTTGAAAATCATGATTATATTTTACAAGATTTCGGATTTCAACACTCACCATATATGACAGTCTGGGAAAAAGCCTAGAAAACGGGAATTCCCAACAAAAAAACAAAACCCAATACATTTAGCACGTGTGTTAACGTTCACAGACCTACTTGTTGAGTCATTCCATGTTCATGTTTATTTTTTCTTGATTTACAAATAGCGTGAAAGTTTAAACCTCAAGGCTCAAGCTCTAATCCCGGGGAAACCAAGAGAGACTTTGGAATTCTCCTGAGCATCAGTTACAGCGCCATTTAGTGGTAAGTAAAATATTTTTTAGTCCCTGACTGAGTCTGAAGTAGGCCTAACGTTAGGCCTAGTGAAGAGTCTGATCTCAACATGGAATCGGCATAATTATGCCTAATGCTGTCCTGTGTCTGTGCCGTGGCTGTGTGTGCGTCTCTGCATTTGCGAGTGCAAACTAGTACTACTACTAGTAGTAGTACAAACATTTGTCAAGACAATACTCAATAGTCAATAAAAATATCATAATATGGCACTGCTATCCCAAAGGCGTCGGGCTTATGGAGCCAGACCCTGATTCATTGTTACCGCCTTGTCCGATTTCTTTCAAACTTTCGCCATCATGTTTTTCTTATTTTTCTGCTTTCGCACTTGTCTTATTACCATGGTTGGATTGCCCTTTATTACAATAACAGTTAAAAATTCCATTTACAGGTGTATAAATGTTTATAAATTATAAATTCTTGCATTTCTGTAGGCCTAGCTTCATGTATAATATAATAAATTTTTTAAATAATATCCTGTTAACCCATTGCCGACGGGAACCTGGTGGTCCCTGTATTAACCCTATGGGAATTTGAAAATTCAGTAGTCCATGGGTTAACAAAGTGAGACCTTATCATTTTTAGTAGAGTCAAACCTGCTTTTTTTCTATAGTGACCACCTTTATAGAAAAACCACCTGTCTATAAAGACCGTAATTTTTGTTTCCCTTGAAAAGTATTTCCCATTGAAACATGCATTAAAGGAACCTGTATATAAAGACCACCTGCTCATAAAGACCACTTTTCTTGTCTCCCTTGAGCGGTCTTTATAGACAGGTTTCACTGTACTAGTAGATATATGTCTTCGTGATACATCATCAGCAGTGTTATAGCTAGGAACTTTTTAGTGGTGGTTCAAATTTCACTGACTGACAAGCAACAAGTCATTCTAGCGAACGGAGCCTCGCAATTAGCAGCTTCCGGTATACGCTACGTAAAACATGATATCTATTTGTACGTGCAAATTACGAACAGTAGTACAGTATAGTGCGTAACAAAAGACAACAAAACTCGGCAAATCTTTAAGAAATAATCATTTATTGTCAAATAGAAAGCATGATTGATCTTGTACGATTGCAAATAAAACAAGAATAAAGATGGAAATATGAATGTAAGTACCACGTTTCTTCACAAACAGTTACGTTTAATGCTGTTTCTTATGTGAAATTAGTGCCGGTCGGAAGCAGTGTTTTTCACCCGGAGTGGTGGACGGAAATCCCCCGTGCTGGTCGGGCCCGTCCACCGCCGACCACCGTAGCTATAACACTGATCATCAGGAATATTGGGCTGTTTTAATTTTACATGTTTTATATTTGCATTGTGAAGAAGATAATTTTTTATAAAATAGCAAATTAAAAAAAGAAATAGCAAATTATAGTTTATTCGAAAACTGAGCATCTTTATTGATAATATAAGCAACCCTTCTGACCACTTTTCAGTTTTTTGTTGAACATTTTAAAAACTAGTGGCATCAAATTAAACATGTTTAAGACAGTTATGCCATTAGAGTTCTGCTTTTCCACACATGCTCGTAAATCATATGTTGGAAAGGACCCACAGCAGATGGTGAATATACATTCTACACTGCTACACAATAATCTGTGGCAATAGGACATCAACAATACATATTAGTTTGGGAGTCCAAGGTTATATTACAACCCTGTACATTAGATGAGGGTGCTTTTCTAGTTCCAGCCTCTCTATCAAGCTAATAATTTCTTCTCTAATTTTCAGATTCAGTCTAGAACCCAAGATAAAAAAGGCATCTGCAGGATGACGAATGATGACAACAAGCCTTCCAGCACGACGGAAGAGGAATATGAACCCTTCCCTGATCCCCTCATGGGAACTGGGCAGGATGTCACCCCTAACGGCGATGGAGGAGTCCTAAAGGCTATAAGACAAGAGGGTGATACAACTGAGGAGGATCGGCCATTCAAGGGGGACAAGGTCTTCGTTCATTATGTGGGCACCCTCATGGATGGGACCTTGTTTGACTCTAGTCGATCCAGGAACGAGAAGTTCTCGTTCACCCTTGGAAAAGGTTTGTGACCACAGGACATGAAGCACTAGCTGATTTAGAGAGGATCAAGGGGGGGCAGTTTGCCCCCTGAAAAATATCTTACCAAGAAAAAGAAAAATAATGACTTTTTAGTTAAGTTATATGTTAGGAAATTATTGCAGGGTAAATAATAACCAGATTTGCTGTGAAAACCATATAAATTATGGACATTTTTCTTCACAAATTTCTTCTCGGCTGCAGTGCAACCTCTCAAAACCTGGGGTCGGACCTGACTAGCACTTAATTGTGGTTTTTTTCTGGTCCTGTTTTACTATTCCTTTTCTTAATTTTACCATGATCAACTTATTTTTTTCAAATTGCTGTAAATATTATTTTTTCTCTTGTTATTGGTTAATAAATACAATCATATCATATCATATCAACATGATGATGTTAATCATAGGTTATGAAGTCAAACTTCAGAAATTACAAGAAGGGAAACCGGGTTCACATATCCTCTTTTGGGTAAAAGTGATGCCTGTTCCAAATGCAATTTAATCTGAAATATGTTCAAATTTTTAAAAAGTGTCTTTCCGTTTGTATTCATCTGCTGTAAACTTTAAAGATTAGATTACTATTTTACCACTGAGGTTTTGAGCTTTCTTGATCAGAACTATTAAAGATATACTGTTAATTATGTTTTTTGCCGTTGGCTAACTTTTTTCTCTCTCTTTGTTTTTTATTTTTTGTTGTAGGTGAGGTCATCAAAGCATGGGACATGGGTGTTGCTACCATGAGGAGAGGGGAGATTGCTGTATTGACATGCAAGCCAGAATATGCTTACGGGAAAACAAGTAAGTGGGACTGCAGTCTACTAAATTCTCTTGTGGCACAATAGCTGAGAGAATTGGATTTACATCCTTGAATTGGCAACAATTCGTTATAATATATTTAAGGTGAACCTTGATGAATTGATGTTGCATTATGCAGCTGAGAAATTTTCTTCAGGGAAATATTGAATATCCTTTCAAATGCTGGCAATTTATAGATTGAGCAGTGACAAAATGTAGTATGTATTGCATCAGATAGTGATTCTTGTTTCGAATTGGTTTTTCACTCTTTCTGCCCCAAAGTGATAATAGCAACAACAACAAAAAAATGGCAATATTCTGTATTCATTTAATTCAATTTTGTTTTATGTATTTCATTCAGTCATGTGGGTTGACATGATCACTGAACTAGGTCTAAACTGAGCTGTCACAGGAATTTAGAATTGGTTATTTTCCTTTCTTCCAGGCAAAAGTAAAATTCCTGCCAATTCGACTCTAGTCTTTGAAGTTGAGCTCTTTGATTGGAAAGGCGAGGACCTCTCGGAGAAGAACGATGAAGGAGTCATAAGACGACTTGTGAAGGAAGGACAGGACTATGATACTCCCAATGATGAAGCAAAAGTGGAAGGTAAGAAGGAATGAAGAAATGTGTGGAAGGAGTGTTTCCTGGAGCCAATTTAGTGAAGAAAAAAAATATGCAATTGATGAAAGTGACGTAGTATCTAACATTTCAAACAAAGCCTTCCTACAGAAGATCCAAAAGGAAGTTCTTACATTGAACCACTATAAAAAAATACCCTTTTTTCATTTAAGCAGGAAGGAAGATCATCTTGAATGAAGAAATGTGTGGAAAGAGTGTTTCCTGTAGCCATTTTAGTGAAGAAAAAAAATATGCAATTGATGAAAGTGATGTAGTACATGTATATAACATCTCAAACAGAGCTTTCCCACAGAAGATCCAAATGGAAGTTTGTACATTGAACCAGTATAAAAAAATACCCTTTTTTTCATTTAAGCAGGAAGGAAGATCATCTTGAATAAAGAAATGTCTGGAAAGAGTGTTTCCTGTAGCCATTTAAGTGAGAAAAACAAATATACAAGAGATGAAAGTGACCTAGTATCTAACATTTCAAACAGAGCTTTCCCACAGAAGATCCAAAAGGAAGTACTTACATTGAACCAGCATTTAAAAAAAAAACCCTCTTTCATTTATGGAGGTCATTTATGTATTCAATTCCTTTTTTACTAGATATCTTTTTTTAGTTCTTTTCAAAGTTCTCTTGAAGATTCCCAGGGCTATATGGCTCACAGCTCCTGTATTCTCTTTCCTCTGCCCTGAACTACTGGTGTAGATCACTACTTCCTGTATAAGATTGCACGAGGATAAATCATATCTGGGGGGTGTTTCATAAAGCTGTTCGTAAAGTTATGAATGACTTTACGAACGACTGGAACATGTTCTTGGGTGCTATGCTAATCAGATTCTCAATCATTTAGCACAAGAACTGATCACCAGTCTGTGTAAAGTCGCGCGTAACTTACGAACAGCTTTATGAAACACCCCCCGAGAGGAGAGAGAAGGGAGCAGTAGAGTGGTATATAATGAGGAAACAAAACACAGAGAGATAGAGAGGAGAGAGAAGGGAGCAGTAGAGTGGTATAATGAGGAAACAAAACAGAGAGAGATAGAGAAGAGAGAGAAGGGAGCAGTAGAGTGGTATAATGAGGAAACAAAACAGAGAGAGATAGAGAGGAGAGAGAAGGGAGCAGTAGAGTGGTATATAATGAGGAAACAAAACAGAGAGAGATAGAGAGGAGAGAGAAGGGAGCAGTAGAGTGGTATAATGAGGAAACAAAACAGAGAGAGATAGAGAGGAGAGAGAAGGGAGCAGTAGAGTGGTATATAATGAGGAAACAAAACAGAGAGAGATAGAGAGGAGAGAGAAGGGAGCAGTAGAGTGGTATATAATGAGGAAACAAAACAGAGAGAGATAGAGAGGAGAGAGAAGGGAGCAGTAGAATGGTATAATGAGGAAACAAAACAGAGAGAGATAGAGAGGAGAGAGAAGGGAGCAGTAGAGTGGTATAATGAGGAAACAAAACAGAGAGATAGAGAGGAGAGAGAAGGGAGCAGTAGAAAGGTAAAACGAGGAAACAACACACAGAGATTCACTATATTTATTTCTTCATCTCCTAGCACACATCATCGGCCGCTTTGATGGAAGAGAATTTGAGAACAGAGATGTTGAATTCACAGTAACAGAGGGTATGTAATCATTATTCTGTATTAAGTACTGTACAGCCTGTAGGTGATCTCATACTGAAATTTGAAGTTGTTGTAGTTCTTCAGCCGGTAATTCAAATTCTTGAAATCAAGATTTGAAGGTGTCATTGAATCCAAATGATAAGCCTAGTAATTAAAAAGAGGAATTAGCCTCTGGTAGTTTTAAATCAAATAGCAAATCATTGTCCTCTTTCAATAAGTTCTTACAAAAACTTAGTTTATCATGGTCTTATAAAGGAAAGTGTATTATTTTGTTTGAGCCAGCAATTATAAAGTGTTGTCTTTGCTGTTGTTTGCAGGACAACTTGATCCTTTAAAGAAAGGTTTGATTTATTGTACATTGCATTAAATTATAAATTATTATGCAAATATACTTGTATGAGACAATATTTTTTATAAGGTTTGAATGTATGTAACCTGCATTATGTAGCTATTTAAGATTTATAATGAAAATTTTCTGCTGTGATATCATTTTTGATCAGGTAGCGATGCAGGGATCGTTGAAGGAGTGGAGATTGCTATAAAGAGGATGAAGAAAGGAGAGACGGCAAGGTTAAAGGTCAAATCCAAATATGCATACGGGTCAGAGGGCAAAGCTGAGTACAACATTCCAGGAAACGCTGATGTCACATATGAAGTCACGCTAAACAATTTTGAAAAGGTTACTATCCTTAAGATTTTGATATATATTTATGCCAATACTATCCAGGATTATCACCAGCAAGTAATATACTTTTCTTTTCTTGCCAACTTCTAGTCACATGCCAAGGTTAGAACCTGTGACCTTTGCATTGCAAGTCGAGTGCTCAAACCATTTGACTATGACAGAGCTACTGAGTGTCCTATGACGCATGCTCCCCGGGCATGTTCCTCCACCAATCAAAATCCTAAATGCAACCCAGGACCAAACACAGTACTCGGCCTTATACGTAATCCTAGATTACCCTACAACGCAATTGCGACTCTATCCCGAACCCTTTAATGAAAATAAAGTCTGGAGTAAATGTTGGGTCACCCTACTTGACTTGTTTTCTTTGAAAGTAGAGTTCTGAGAAAGTTGAAAAGTAATTTGTGAACTTGCTTATTCCTTTCAGTCAGTTTGGAAGAATAGCGTAGTAGAAATGTCGCCTGAATAGGATTGCTCGTCAAATGCCCGCATATTCAATCTATGCCTAGAAATAGCTTGAGTGTCTGGGCCAAACACTAATGCCGCATATGTGTGCAGTCCCATATATACCTATTTCTTATCAATGTGATGATTTCAAAACCTGACAATAATTCTTATGTAGACATTTTTAACCTTTCCCAGTTGCTCTGAGACAGTTTCTTTTTAAAAAAATAAATAGCATGACCAGAACTCACTTTTATCTTTAAAAACAGGCCAAAGAGGCATGGGAGATGGACTCAAGTGAAAAGCTTCAACAATCAGAGATTATCAAAGCTAAAGGAACAAACTACTTCAAGGTGAGACTAATGATTATGTGTGTGGGAATGTTGTATGCAACTTAGATATTAATTAGATGTTTTTTTATAGGACGTATCATATTGTGATAACATCCCTGTGTGTTTCCAAAGCGGTTTGGGTATGATCATTACCCTAGTTTTGCTCTGGAAGCTGCTATCAGCTCACAGTGAACTTCAAGGAATAAATCCTGTCATGTACAAGTAACTATACACACCTGGCAGAGATATGAACCCTCAATGCCAATACCAAGCATGGGGGACTTCAACAGAAAATGCAAAGGGCAAATTTCCCCTGAAAAGGGTACTGACATTTGGTATTGAATTTCTCAATGCATACTTTCAACCTTCAAAATAGTTTTGGTACTCACTAACCACCTCCCTGGGATGTCATAAGGCCATATTTCAGATTATTCAAAATTCAGCTGCGAAATTGGTAACACGGACCCGGAAATATGAAGCTATCACTCCTGTTCTATGAAATCTACATTGGTTTCCTGTCCATATCAGATTTTTGCACATGAATGTTTTTACAAGATTGCCCCTTCCTATTTAACTGACTTATTATCATACTACCGTCCTTCCCGAACACTGCGATCTAGCTCAAAAGCGTTATTCATTGTTCCTCCCATCTCAACTAAATCATATGGTGAACAGACTTTTTGCACATGCCTCCGCTACTCTATGGAATGCACTTCCAGATTTCATGAGGTATCAAAGTAACTTAGATAAGTTTAAACTTTCCCTCAAACAATATTTATTTAATACTTAGAGTATTTCCCAGTGAGCTCGGTATCTATTTTTTGATTGTATGTACCTCTAAGCCTCTAACCTTTCATTCTTACTTAATACTTTCTTACTTCTCAGCGCATAGAGACATGCAATTTTACTATGTGTAATGCGCTATAAAAGAACCAAGTGTTATTATATTTCACCCAGTTTGGACAGATATATGTCAACAATGCATACAGTGAAAACTTGCTATAATGAGGACCTTGGGACCATGGAAATGACCTTGTTATACCAGGAATCTCCTTATATCAGGGTAAAAAAACCCCCAAAAGAACATACAAAGACCTGGGACCAGCACACTTGTCTTGTTATATCAAGAATCTCATTATATCGGAGCTCTTTATAACGTAAAGTAAAGTTTCCACTGTACTTTCATCTTGCCAAATTATTTTGGTCCTCTCAATTCACCCCCAGAGATGCCCCAAAGTCATTTTTTTTTCCAATTGAGAAATTTAGACCTGGGATAAACCCTTTTTTGCTGAGAAACCTGTGGGGATAACTTACCTTGAAGTCTTCTCTCTCATCTCGTTCTTCTAGCAAGGGAGATACCAAGATGCTATCAAGCAGTGGAAGAAAATCATCACTTACTTGGAGACGGAGACCATCGCAGAGGAGGAGGAGAAGCAGAAGTCAGAGGCGATGCAGCTTGCAGCCAACCTCAACATTGCCATGGCAGCGATCAAGGCAGAGGCATTCCTGGAAGCTGTCAGTCATTGTAATAGGGTTAGTCCCATGTAATGACTTTCATTGTGGAAATAGAGCCTACCCTGTACAGAAAAACTACTTGAGTATCACAAGACTGGGATTCCAGTTTTGAGGTTTAATTTTAGCAATTATAAGTGAGAGAGAAAGTGCCTGAGGTTAATTAAAAAGGGTGATCTTTTATTGAAAGGATGTTATTCATCATATTTCTTGGTATTAAAAGGGGGGGGGGGGGAATTATTGGGAACTGTTTTGATTGATCATAAGTAAAATGTTACCACTCTCATGGAACACAAGTTTGTACAACGAGAAGGCTAAGACCGACTTCTTCAAAAGTCCTAAATTGTTGAACATCACATGATCACATTCAGCCAGTAATAGCTTACAAATACCCTGTTTTCTATTTGCATATAGGCCATTGAGTTGCAAGCAGGCAGTGTGAAAGGGTACTTCCGTAGAGGCCAGGCGTACTTCCACCTGTCGGAGTACGAGGAGGCCAAGACTGACTTCCTCAAAGTCCTGGAGCTGGAACCGGAGAACAAGGCCGCCAAGAACCAGCTGGCGCTTAGCAACCAGAAGCTGAAGCAGCATCTTGAGAAGGAGAAGAAGATCTATGGAAACATGTTTGCAAAGTTTGCTGATCAGGATAGGAGAGTGAGTATTAATACATTTGCTTTTAATTGAGTTTACTATTCGACATGAAAGCTCAAAAAGTCTACTGTATGATTGTGTCAGTTCAGAAATATTTCCTAAAAGAAATTAGGAATATGATGATAATCTGACTGCAGCATTGACTTCTAACTCAAGATTGCCTCAGAAATCTAATTTACCCTTGGCTAACTGTTCATGTTTGTGTCAACGTCACTTGCAGGGAAAGCTATTATACATGTATATTAAAATATCCTGAAAAGAATAAAAAATGTCATGTTAAGCATATGTGTAACTTCATCCTCTTTAATTCTGTTTTCTTCTTCAGGAAAAGCTGGCAAGGGAAAGGGCGAGGGGAGACTTAGAAGTAGGCGTGTTCAGTGATGCAGAAAAGAAGGGGGAGAAGACCTCAACAGGGGAGAATGAAGTCTCGACAGAAGATGGAGAAGAACAGATGGAGGAGGAGGAGGAGGCAAAGGAGAGTTTACTGGAGGAGGGAGGGAAGGAAGAAACCATGGAAGCATGATACATGTGTGACAGGTTTGGTTTGTACCACAGTCATACCAATAAGACCAGACCGACACCAGACCGAACAAACGATTACATTGCCACCAATGGCCAAGATTCTGTTGGTTTGGAGTCGGTGTGGGGTCGATTTGGCAGTGTGACCGTGGTATTAGGGAGACTGTGTCGAATGTGAGGTTTCAGAAATGAACTTCTAGATAAGATCACTGTGGTATGCGGATGTTATGTCTTGACAGGGAGACTGGATGATGAACAATTCTCATACAGATATATTCTCTTTCCGATTATGAGATTGCAGAAATGGTCTTATCCAATCTGGGAATTTGTAGAACGCCAGTATCTACATGTAGTTGCCTAATCAAAGGCACTGTCTAAAAGATAGGATTGGATTGGTAAGTAGATTTGGGGGGGATAAGGAAGACTGGATGATTAACACTAAACAGTTCTTGTGAACTCATCAATGGGGATATATGTTAAATTGACTTCAAGATGTGATGAGAATGGTATGTTTATGTTATATTTTTATAGGAAAACTGAATTATGAACATGTCCCAAGTACCAATGCGGAATATAGGATTAGTAGGTATCGTGAACACTTTTTTAATTCATCAACTAGGAAATGTTAATTACCTGTTTCATGAATAAAGTGTACATGAAGCCCCAGTATAATTAGCTGATCTACTCCATGTGCACACATCCAGTTATGATACACGCTTGGCCACAAGTAATATGAAAAGGCACATTATATGACAAAATTTAGTATATTATCATGTACAAGAATATGAAAAGCATTAATGGAAAATTGGATACACCATTATGTCTTTGACCCAGTATTTGTACTGTGTTCAGTTGCCCATTCCATGAAAATAGATAACATGTGTGAAATTTTCTGCTACATGTATATATTGTGTTCATTTGTGCCACTTTATTTCATTCTTTGCCCACAATTATTTATTAATCATTGCTAATTTTCTACCAATAATGATTCTTTTGGATTTACATGTAGTTTAGCTGGACTGAATTACCCTCCTAAATTTAAATTTTTCAGTAATTGCTGTGGCTGTTGGAAGTTTTGTATGAAGTATGCAGGAAATCTAAGTGAATCGAGAGTTTACTCTAAACCCATTGGAGACAATTCTATTTCATGCTTTTACCAATAGGTTAATAATAATAATGGTGAAAATTTATAGAGCGCACACACTGTCCAAGGACGCTCATGACGCTAGCCCAGCGACAGTTCTCTTTAAGGTTCCATCCAGATATATCTCTGGTCAAGTTACATTATTCAACAAAAACTATCCCTTTTTTCACTGTCAAATTCAAAGCATGTCAAATGAAATTTAAAAAAAAGAAACAATAGTTCAGCACTGAAAATTGCCAGTTTCACTGGGAATAAGTGAGCTTGTACCTATTTTGCCAATATGGTGATTTTAATGCTGATTTTATGTCACACGTACATGTAAGTTCGCATTGTTGGTGTAATAAACATGGAATGTTATGGCACCTTGTAGAGCCATGATCCCCTGCAAGACTGAAAAATCCTTTCTCTTACTCTGCTTGCCGTCTCTGTATGCAAGGCTTAGAACCTCCTTTTGTACTTTGACAGTTGTTTGTTTTTCATATTTTGATTTTTGTACTCAGGTGTTACAAAGTAATTCTCTTTTGTTTGTTTTATATACTTTTGTAGCAGAAGCTTGTAGAACAAGTGATTTTTTTATTGATTAATGTAGACACATTAATGTCAAGATAAAGAATAAATGCATGCAGTATGGAGGAGGAAAGACATATTGTAACTTTTGTGTTGTCAGAATTAGATTGAAGTCCCCATGTAGTCAACGGAGTACAGGTCATGATGATTACTGTAGCTCTCTCAGAATATGATTCAAGTAAACCTATATTTTTCAAGTCAGTGTACATTATATTCAGTTATAGTGATACATTTAAACACTGTAGCCTACAGGATATAAATGAACAAGTAGGACATGTCATTAAATTGATCCGGTCCTAAAACAATTAGTGTGGAGCACTTTTACATGTATAATAAACTATATTGCATGGTCCTTATATGTACTTTCAAAAGAGAGAGAGAGACGGCAGAATGTGATGTAGATTTGTATCGTTATTAATATGTGCTGTATAATTCAGAATACAATGGCCAAGCTGTTTGGTTCCGTGTAAGAAAAGATCACAATTAGTGTGGAGCACTGTTACGTGTCTAATAAACTGTATTGCATAGTCCGTATATGTACACATTAGCAGATTTGCTTTTTACATATACTTTCAAAAGAGAGAGAGAGAGACAGCAGAATGTTATGTAGATATTTGTATCGTTATTAATACGTGATGTATAAATCAGAATACAAGCTGTTTGGTTCCGTGTGAGAAAAGATCATGAATAAATTGTCAGGAAAGATTTGATAAATTGGATCTTTCCATTTTTATTGTGTTGTTATGTACAGGAAAGAATATAAGCCCCAAACTATTAATTTTGTTGTTGAAGAGTAATGTAGTGTAAAACCAAAAACATTTGCAACATAAAACTTCCACAAATTGCAACAATTTTATGTTGTTCCAATTGTGATTTGATTATTTCGTGGCATGAAACTTTTGCAAATCTCGACCACTCACAAAAGTTTCATGCACGCAAAAATTTCTGGTTTTACAGTAAGCTTTAAAACTCCTCAAATTGGCAACATATTGAGAGGTTCCAAGATCATATTTTTTAATCACTAAATTGGCAACTTTGATAAAATTTCTTACCATGTAAAATTGCTTTCAAACACATTTACACCCTATTAGAACTACATACATGTATATGTAGCACTAAAAGACAAATTTTGTTGCCAATTTTGAAGAGCAATGTAGTTAATTCTTGGAATCCAAGTAAAATAATACCAGAAATAACCAAGACCAGAAAAGCCGGTGAATATCATTTTAATGCAATTAATATTACATTCTCTTTGTACAGGCACACAATTAGAAAATCAATAGAATAATTAGGAGGTAAATAATATATCTATATAAGAAATTAAGTCCATTGCACTTAGACAACCATACATACAAAAGTCATGTACATGTATCGTATGTACAAATACACAAGCTATCACACAAGAATCACTTTGGTCCATGATGAATTTGAAAAACTAATTATAATTTTATAAAACAATCATAATGACTAGATTTTTCTTCAGAATATACAATGTACATTTATACATGCATTAATCAAGTTTAAAGCCACAGCCACAGCATTAGACACAAAATATTTGTAAGTAGATCGTTATCACGTTAAAAGATTTTATATACAGTGTACTATAATTCTTTTATTTATACTTCAATAATATAAATGTACATCCTGTATTACATTCAGTTTACAATCATGGACTTTGATTTCACATAAAATACAAAATGTTAGTTTCGGTAAATGAACATTTCTTGAAAACAAAAAAGTATTTTTCTACTATCGAGACAGTGGTATATAAAAAGTGAGAAATTAATTTTGATGTATCATTTGTATAATAACCTGTTTAAAAAGCTATCGATGATATATCAATATAAAACTGCTTCCTCAAAAGGAAAAACATTTTGAAATGTACCAAGAATATATAGCAAATTACATGAAGCAATGAATGTATATTAAAAGTAGAAATGCATAAATGAATCAACTTAATGATACCAAATGTACTACAGCATTATTTATGACACACATGCAAAATAAAGAAAAACAATGATCGTCGGAAGAAAAAAAAAAATCAGAACAAAGTCCATGGATTGCGCTAAATGTTATAGAGTATATTTCAGACTGAAAAATAATGAAATGCCTACAAACACATGTACAAGCTAGGATGATCACAATCATTTTCCTGAAGATCAACCTCGGGCTCTTTGAAGAGGCTTATTTTGAACCATCGTGTGATTATGTTCACGTCGCGTCGTCACGTTACACGACCTATCGTGAATACTAAGCCCTAACTTCATGAAGGGTAGGGTGTAACATTTGTGAAATACCCCCCCCCCCTTATTGGCGAAGTTATCCGACACATAAAAAAGTATTGCAAATATTGCTAAACTTAAAAGTCAAGCAATGTAAAATTGAATTCATCAGCCTACACGATGCTTACATACAACAAGGTAAGGATTAGGTAATCACACAAGTTTGATGCACACAAAAGGAGGAGGAATATATCAAATTATCTACAAGTATACATGTTTATTTACAAATTAGGAATGGAAGGGAGTCTTCAAAGACTGAATACGCCGCCTCTAATAATACTGGGAACACGCAAAAATTATACTCTTAAAAATACATTGTACACATTCAACGTAATCCATCTTTTCTCGAATTGTAATCAAGAACTGTATTACTAGAAACGTGAGTATGCATGAAAATTTTGCGGGCCAAGCTTTGGGAAAGTGTCATGTTGCATAATAACTGAATCAAAACATGAAATATTTGCATTTCTCTTAAAATGCCATGCCATGATTGCAGAGTCAATAGCAATTCAAATCAGTATCATTTTCGACTTTCTAGTTTTACAGTTAGTAGCTAAAGGTAAGGAATACTACATGCATGATACTACCAGTCATAGTAACTTATGTATCTAGTCATTACAAATGTATGAGATAATAAATGGAAATAGGCCTAGCTGGTGACCGAAATCTGTGCAAGGTGTTTTCTAACAACCAGTGTAGTGCAATTTCTGCCCTGGAAACGGATAAAATAAATCTCAGAATACCACCCCAGGTGTTCATTTTATGATGCTACCCAACACTTGCCAGGACTACTGGTACTCAAAACTTAATTAACGGCACACAAATTAAAATTGCACTTCCCATGTAATACAACCTAGGCATTTCAATATCAGTCCATTAATAAATCCGAGTACTGTAAATGCAGAAATATTTGCAGTACATAAATTTTCGCGCTATTTTCTGCGGGCGCGAATTCTAGAACTCGCAAAAATATTAGCCCGATTTCCTATGTGGGTTGAATTGCACGCTTCAGCACATTAATGTGTGTGTGTACAGTTGCGCATGTCGTATGCATTTGAATGGACTGCGTGTGTTTGTGTGTGAATTAATAAATGGAGTGGGTATACATGCAAGCGTGTAATTGCGCAGCGTGAATTTAAGAACCCGCGAATATGTTTTGGGATCGCTCAGTGCGAAAATTTAATCGCGCGAAAATAACAACGTTTACAGTAAACATGAATGATGGTCATATACATGTATTAAGCTCTCTTTAAACAAATCTTTGTTGAAGATCCAGCTCACATAATATTGCAAATTATAAAGAGCAATTTAAATAGCTTTGTATTGATAAAATTTGAGCAAATAATGATGTTTTCGATACATACTCTTTGTGTTTGGATAAGTACTCTTTTAAAATACATAATTTCAAAGGATCTTACTCACATCACATTTTAAATTATATAAAGAGGCATTGAAATAGCTATGTATTCATAACATTTGGGCAAGTAATAATCAAAATAAGCTCTCTTTGAAAATTTTTGTGCAAAGATGCAGCTCACATCACATTATAACATTATAGGAGGTATTCAATTAGATACAGTGTAAGTATTCATAAGATTTGAGTAAACCTGAATGATGTTGGGATAAGTACTCTGAAAAATACAAATTTTTTAAAACATCCTGCTCATATCACATTGATTTAATATAATGTGTAGTACATGCTTGCAGACATGTAAGTCTGTTCAGTGTATAGTGCAGAGAAAATGGGAAAAGATTACAAAAATGTCAGTTCCACTGGTCTCACTGACCAAGACATCTTTGACCCCCATGTCCCTTTGATAGGACTGAATATCATAGGTTTTCAGGGCTGGTTTTCTGAAGATGATTTTCATCTTAGGAATGGAAATATTTCATCTTGCATTTAAGAGAAAGGATTTGAATTGTCATAAAGTATCTAAATTGCAACTTCTCATTAGTATTGGCAGATATCATACATGTATGTATATCAGCCACCTATTTGTATACACAGTAGAAAACCAATGACACATCATAATTTGGATTTCTTTTGACGCTCATAATCCTGTCCGTATAATAAAAGATAGAAATAACTTTCGGAATACGAGTCCTAAATGTGCATACATTCCACAATGACCTGCTCTCTGAATCACTGCAAACCATTAAAGGGTGTGTTGCACGGCAAATATTGGTTAACGCCATCTACATCTTTTCGGGGGACAACTGCACGTAAATGAATGGACCTCAGCTAACGGTAGTCAGCGACTTAATCTCTACATGGTAAACATTTGTGAAACAGACCGAAGTTACCCTTACTCTTCGGTTTCGCGTATGTTGCACGTCTGTACGGGAGGAGCGATTACTGCGGTCGCCTCGTAGTATACTCGAGTTGCGGATAAACCCGATTGGCCCCGAGTCAGACCACGGGAAAGACACGTAGTCTGGTCAGTTTACACCCACTTTAATATCCTCACACTATAAGCTCTGAATGCTGCCGTACCTCCCCTCACAATCCAAGAATGCTGCAGTCCGTCTTGGTGGAATCACCAGCAAAGAAGAACATGGCCAGCAGGAAAAAATAGATGATGCACAGCATGCAACCTGGTGAAACAATCAAGAAATCTGTCAGTGCTTGACCAAGGGAATGATTATTTGATTAGAACATGCCCATCAATCCCTTCCAACGATGAAGGTGGCCCAAAAAGAATGCAACCCATGAGATCTGCAATTTCAAAGACATCATTGACAAAATGTCATTGGTTGTTTTATTTCATTGGGTAGAAAATTCCAGAGTAAAATGACATTAGGATCATCAATTTTGGGAAGGGTATTTTGAATGAAACAGAGATGGTATAGGAAGCCATCATGCCCAAATTTCTTGCTGCTTCAAGCATAACAAAGGTTGCAAAAGGAGCAAATTTCGAAAATGACATTGCCTCACAAAAATAGAAGTAGCATCAAAGCACCTTACCCCCAAATTGCTGATAGTGGTGTCATTTTACTCAGAAAAGAATTTTCTACCCAATTAAACAAAAAAAAATCAATGGCATTCTCTCAATGATGTCTTTGAAATTGCAGATATCAGGTGTTGCATTCTTTTTGGGCCACCCTGTATAAAAGTGATGACGGCAAATACTGCCCAAGAATTTGAGCGTTGAACAATATGTTTGGACTTATCGAAAAAAACAAAAAAGCAACCTCTGTTGTGAAGTTTCTATCCGTGGAAAATATTTCAAGTACAACAGTACAACTGAAGTATAACAAAACTTGTTATTCAGAAATACTGTACATACAGTTAAAACTCGGTATAAAGAGCTCCGATATAACAAGATTCCTGATATAACAAGGTAATTTTGCTGGTCCGCAGTCTTTATGTTCCTTTTGTTTTTTTACCCAGATATGAGGAGATTCCTGTTATGACAAGGTAATTTTCATGGTCCCAAGGTCCGCGTTATGCTGAGTTTCCACTGTAGACATGTACCAGGGCTACACATCAAGTTTTTTTTTCACAGGGGGTCTGTGCACATATGGCAAATTTGTCAATTTGTCAATTTCAGGGGTCCTGAATTAAAATTTGGGTTCCCATACGCAACAGGGGCCCGTTGCACAAAACTTGCGCTTAATCGCAACTCCTAAAAATCAGACGCAACTCCTTAATGGGCACTTCTGTTTGGCTGAAAATAAAGTTGCGTTTGATTTTCCCGAGTTGCGTTCAAATGTAAGTTTTGTGCAACAGGCCCTACAGCTGTTAGTATCAAGCCCTGAATATACCTCCTTTATATTCCAAACAACGAACTTACCTTGAAAATAATCTGACTTTCCATCCACAAAGATGTAGTTAATGATGATGACACTGATGATAACAGACCAGAGATGGAGATCATTGAACACCAAGTTGAATCCCAGGTTCTATAGAAAAAAATAATTTCAAGTTTTGAGAACTCAAAATTTTATGACACCTTCATCAGTACCTTGAAAACATATTTTTTTTACCACTTATGAGTAGTCAGAAACATGAACCCAGTGCATTTTTCCTTTTCTTGTACAAACTTCTCGTTTTCTATTCTTAAAGTGCATAGAGACATGCAATTTTGCCTACATGTATGTGTCATGCACTATATAAAAAATTATTATTATCATGGTTAACATCTTCCTACTAAATAGTACTCATTTGAAATACTCAAGATAACAAAATCAATCATAGAGTACACCTAAAGAATAAGGCCCGTATTTTCGAAAGTTAAGCTTGGCTTAAGTTAGACCTCTGCTTTATGGAAGGCCATTCGTCAACCCCTCAGTCTCATATAATAATAAATAACTATATTTATGTAACAAATAAAGAAAACAAAAATTCTCGCATGAAATGAGCATCAGAAATAAATTCTATCATGTCCGTTTTTGTATCTGCATTTAGTCCCAGAACTATGGTGATTTTGTAGGATTAAAAATATGGTGGCCTAAATCTAGTTAGGCGGTATGTGGCTTAAAGTTAGGCACCTTTTGAGAATACGGGCCTAACATACTTAAACTAAAATTAAACTTAAACTATTCTTAAACATACCCAGTCCAAACTCATTATAGCCCTTTTCTCCAACTGGAAGATTAACAACACCCTGTAATTTCGATGTAACTATTCATATGATCTTAGTGATGAAATATCACTTTAAATTAAATTCTATATATCCGATTCCACATGTACATGTATGTCAATTTCTTTAAAAATCCAGCCGTTATAAGACCATAATGTGTGCCTTAGCATCTCATCAGGATTATGGTTATGGTTATAGCAGCCTGGTTATAATAAGTGTTACGACGGTTGGATTTAGTGCTAGTGTAACTGTTTCATTGGAAATATGGGACATACAGGTATAAGACAAGATAGAGCCCTTATTGCCTGAAGAAGCATTCACTTGCCATGATAGCATCCACTATAACCAACAAAGGAATCTGGGGAAGCATTCATTTTAATACCATGATAGCATCCACTATAACCAACACAGGAATCTGAAGAAGCATTCACTTACCATGATAGCATCCACTATAACCAACACAGGAATCTGAAGAAGACACACCTGCACGGCAACTGAGCATCCAATCTCCAAACTGCAAAAAAAAAACATACCATGAGATGATGTTGATTTATTACCCAAGTCATCGGACTGTAGATCACAAGGTACGGGCTTCGAATCCCAGCCCGGAACTAATGTCTTTTGGCAAGACATTAATCTACATTAGCCACTCTCCACCCAGGTATAGTAAATGGGTACCGGTAGGAATTTATTCCTTGAAGCTTCAGCGCCTTCATTAGGGCAGCTAGGCTGAGCCGGATAATAATACAAAGCTCTTTGGAAGCGTATGGAGATACATGTATTGATAAAATATGTGATATGCAATATACAAGAACTGCGTAGTATTATTATTATTATCATTATCATTATTATCATTATCATTATCATTATCATTAATATTATTATTACTATTATTATTATTAATATCATAATTATTAATACAGTGAAACCCGTCTATCCGTCTATAAAGACCACTCAAGGGAGACAAGAAAAGCGGTCTTTATGAGGTGGTTTTTATGGACAGGTTCCTTCAATAATCAATACACATTTCAATGAGAAACATTGTTCTAGGGAAACAAAAATTGTGGTCTTTATAGACAGGTGGTCGCTACAGCAGGTTTGACTGTATCATCATCATCATCATCATCATCATCATCATCATCATTATTATTATTATTAAAGGGAGCTTAGCGAAACGGAGTAACACAAAAAGGTGCGTCCGGAAAAACAAACAGCGATATTGTTGGTGATAGTGGTGAATTAAAATTTGTAAGATGACACGTGTAATGACAGTGTTAGTAATATTGTGCCTAATAAGAAGGTAGCAGAGGTACTTTTACCCCTTCAATGGCTTATTGGTATGTTCCTACCCACATGCAATAAAATTACAATGTTCAGCAATGTGCATTTCGCATTCTAGACGCGTCTTTTCAAGCCACTACAAGCTAAGCTATCTAATACAATCATTGTATAGCTCCACACTATCTTGCAAAAACTGTTATAAGCTACTGAAATCCTTGGATGTGATTGGCCGAGAGCAAATTTGTCGGTAAAAACCACTGACAAGACACTTGATAAATCGCCCCCCCCCCCGATTGGAACTTTACGGGATCAAGTGCAATGGACCCGTTACAATTTGGAAATTTCAGGGTCCAATGGGGCCATGTGTATCGGACCCCTATTAAGATTAAGCCTTGCTTACAAGCTTTTATACTTATGATCATGAAATACAAATAAGACTGTAGTTGAATCTAGGGGCTTGGGGGATGTAATAGTCTATTTTCTGAGGAGCGCAGCCCCGTAGGAAATAGTACTATTGAGTTCATAGAAGGCCCATAGATTTATCTAGTGCCTTATAACAAAATGCAGTGTATATTAGTTTTATAATCCTCACATTTGAGTAGTTAACTTTATTGAATATTTAAAATAGCAAAAGGCTGAATCACAGGCCAATTGGATAGAAGTGAACTCATAAGAAAAAGACATCATTTTAAACCAGTAACAGAATTTTATTGCTATACATGTATGTCCATGTACCAAACGTGCCAAACCTGGGCCCTCTTTCATAAAAATTGTTATCAATAACAAGTTATAATCATTGTTATAAGCTACTGAAACCCTTGAATCTGATTGGTTGAGAGCAAATTTGTCATAGAAATATGGCAGCTGTTATTGATAACAAGTTCTATGAAACAGGGCCCTGAACCTTCCTTCTTTCCACACCTGACACTGCTAGAGTACTTACCTGAGATTAATGTTGTTTTTCAGAGCAAACTGAATACCGTTAATGATCTCAGGTAGGTCAGGAACAACAGCTAAAACGGTCACACCTATAAATACCTGATAAGAAAGATAAGCATATTTTCTTCAATAGCATACAAATTTATGTATGTACATGTACATATATATATAAAGTGTAGCCAATAATTATTTGGACACACTGAGACATTTATACATAAAACAAGCAAATTAACAGATTCAGTTCAGATTTTTAAAATACTATCAAATGAAATACAATATAATAGTAACAAGTGATTTTCGTTGAGGCATGATGAGTTACAGTCCATTAATCATGTTCATACCTTGTTGTGAACAACGGACCATAATTCGTCATGCTTCAACGAACATGACTTATTACTATGCCAATTTTAAGGCGATATACTTCTTAATTTGATGTACAATTAATCATATTTCATTCAGAATTACACATTTTGTAGACTCATTTTTCTTGAATGCATTTTCAAAATTCTTGGATACACTGGAAATACTAGATTAGATTCATGTCTCAAAGTTCAGGTGTTGTTAACAACAATTATACTGAATGCAATACAAAGAATTTTGTATCAAATTAAAAATAAACAATCACATATAACATTGGGCAAATTGTCACTGAGGCATGACGAGTTACCATCCATTAATCACAGCAAAGTCTGAAAATGAACCTTGTTGTGATTAATGGACTGTAACATGTCATGCGTCAATGATCATGACTTCTTACTATTCCCATCTTAACGATGATATAATTTTCTCTTAGCTGATGTACCATTTATTGTATTTCATTTGATGGTATTTTCAGAATCTGAACTTAAAAGGGTGTTAATTTGCTTGTTTTATATGAATCTCTCAGTGTGTCCAAATAATTATTGAATACAAGTGTGTACATATATATATATATATATATATATATATATATATATATCCCTGAAGAAGCCTTATAGGCGAAATATTGAACCTTTTGTGTCTAACGGAGTAATTTATTCTGTGTCTCTCTCTACTTTTTAAACTCCGTCGCAGAACTTGAACTTTCTATATACATGTATATATATGCATAATTCCCACTTAAGGCGATATTTTTGGCGAAATATTCGACGGAAGGGGGAAGTCAAATTTTTTGATTCGCCTTAACGTTTTCGGCACTGTTTTTTCCCCATTTCCGTAGGGGTAGGAGGAATTCTATCGATATAAACGTAGAGGGTGCCAAATTACTTACCGGTTATTACTACAAAGTTTTGTTCAGTAGGGAGAACTCATTTTCGTATAATATAACGTGGAAAATCTAACTCCTGGGTATCTAACGTCCTAAGTTGGACTTAGGACGATGTCTGTTTTTCTTGATTATGTCAATAGTTTGGGGATTTACTAAAAATACCTCATCGCACACAAAAGGTAGTTATTATATGATTCTTTTTGCCATAAATGCAAATTGAATCAAATTAATTCTAAACATATACTAACATTTTGAATCCATTAATTCTCTGTAACGTCCTTTTTGCGATGATATACGTATATACAATAAAAAATAAATTCGCCTTTTCGTAGAATCTAGGTATACACATATATATATATATATTTCTTTCTAAATCCTACAGAAAGGGGAATCGTAAGAAAGCGGTTTAGAGTTGATTCATATTATTCATGTCAAAGTTCAATTCATCCTCTTTCATATGATACCAAATACATGTACGTAATAATACTGTCATGTATGAATAAATTTCAATGGTTTTAAGTGAGTGATGTCAAAAGTAGTTTGCGCATAGAAGTATTGCAAAGTGTAATGCCATTAGTTACAATGCAAAGAAAGAAAAAGTGATAAAGACACTTAGGAAAGAAAAGTGATACATGTATTTCAAGATGTTTCCTTATTCATATTTCAACATGGATTCAACCTTGTATGAGAAACGAGTCCAAAATTAGCCTCAGTGTCCTTCTAAATGAAGGCCTTGTCTGTCCAAGCAAGTGTGTGCTTCTTGAGAAAGCAAAGTGAGATTCAATGAATGGCTATTCATTGTGCAGATGAATAGATCTCACTCTCGTGCGCAAATCAAGTTTTACATTGCTGGTTTAAAATTGTTTTAGTTCAGTGAACCCAGACTCTATCATCACAAATGTGGTAGCATATGAAAGGGGATCAAATTCCGCTTTTTATGATGTATTACAATAAATCAAGTTCCGTTTATTTAACAAAATTTTGCTGGAGAAAGTTGGGTTACCTTTTTTAAGAAACACTTTGTATATATACATCACAAATAAAGAAACTGTAATGTATCATTTAGCTACGGATTTCAATAAAATGTTTATGCCCCAATTGTTTGCAAATGAAAAGAAATTAACAAAATCAAAATTGAACAAATTTGCAAAAATTTCAAAGATTTATAGAGAAATATACAACATGCAATTGCATAACCCCCCCCCCCAAAAAAAAAAGAGTGCACAACAACAAAATTCACAACATTTTTAAAACTTGACATTTGTAATTTATTATTTTCTTCAAAATGTGATCAACTATCATACAGGTACATGTATATGTATAATAAAGGCTCAGGTACAGCAAAAGTTATGACAATTCAATTCTTAGCACATAATTTGATAAATTCACAGCATTTACTTGGAGATTGAAAGTTTTTTTTCCAGGTTTACATGTATGTCAACCCCGGCAGAGAATGGCACTTACTTAAAAGCACAGATGGCACAAACATGTGAATTACTTTCAGGTTTGATAAAATTTGAACCATTCAGAACAGATGGCAAATAGCTTACTTACATGTTTAATAAATAAAATTTGAACCATTTAGAATACATGGGAAATAGCTTACTTACAGGTTTAATAATATTTTAACCATTTAGAATAGATGGCAAATAGCTTACTTTCAGGTTTAATAATATTTGAACCATCCAGAATAGATGGCAAATAGCTTAATTACAGGTTTAATAATATTTGAACCATTTAGAATAGATGGCAAATAGCTTACTTACAGGTTTAATAAAATTTGAACCATTTAGAATAGATGGCAAATAGCTTACGTTCAGGTTTTATAATATGCTCTGAATAGATGGCAAATAGCTTACTTACAGGTTTGATGACAGTTGAATTATTGAGAATTGGCTCCAAGTTCTGCACAACTACCTCTGCACTAAGAGACATAAGAGCTACAGCAACCAATAGGATGATGGTACTTTTGATCCTTCCCCAATGAACATCAGGTTTACTCTGCGTGTTACCTGAGATAGACAGAAAGATAGATGGATGTCATGTAGATAAATATATGGATGGATAGATAGAAGGATAGGTAGATGGATAGATTAGGGCTACAGCAACCAATAGGATGATGGTACTTTTGATCCTTCCCCAATGAACATCAGGTTTACTGTGCGTGTTACCTGAGATAGACAGAAAGATGGATGTATTGATACATGTAGATAAATATATGGATGGATAGATAGAAGGATAGATAGATAGAAGGATAGATAGATAGAAGGATAGATAGATAGAAGGATAGATAGATAGGATAGATAGATAGAAGGATAGATAGATGGATATATGTATTACAAGACATTGGGGCTACAGCAAGCAGGAGAATGATGGTGCTGCTGATTCTACTTACTGTCACAGTGTGTGTTACCTGAAGAAGAGATAGATAGATACAAGGATAGATGGATGGATGGATAGATGGATAGATATATAGATAGATGGATAGATACATGTAGATAGATGGATGGATAGATGGATGGATAGATGGATGGATAGATAGATGGATAGATAGACAGATATATAGATAGATGGATAGATAGAAGGATAGATGGATGGATAGATGGATGGATAGATGGATAGATAGACAGATATATAGATAGATGGATAGATGGATAGATAGAAGGATAGATGGATGGATAGATGGATAGATAGATGGATAGATAGAAGGATAGATGGATGGATAGATGGATAGATAGATGGATAGACAGATGTATTGTTAGATGATAGATGGATAGATAGATGGATGGATAGATGGATAGACAGATAGATAAACAGATATATAGATAGATGGATGGATAGATAGATGGATAGACAGATAGATGGATTGATAAATAGATGGATGGATAGACAGATGTATAGATACATTTGTAGATGGAAGGAAGGACAGATAGATAGATGACAATATAGATATTACGAGATAATAGATAGATGGAAAGATAGATAGATACAAGGATAGACAGATGTATGATAGATTGACAGATGGATAGATAGATGGATAGACAGATGTATAGATAGATGATAGATGGATAGACAAATTGATGTATAGATAGATGATAGATAGATGGACGGACGGACAGATAGATGACAATATAGATATTACAAGATAATAGATAGATGGATAGATAGATAGATGGATACAAGGATAAACAGATGTATAGATGATAGATTGATAGATAGATGGATGTATAGATAGATGGATGTATAGATAGATGGATGGATGGACGGACAGATAGACAGAGGGTCACAGCAAGCAGTAGAGTGATGGTGCTGCTGTACATCAGGTTGCCTTACCTGACAGATCTATAAATAGATAAATAAATAGATAAATAATTAGATGGATAGATGGACGATAGATTATTTAATAATTGACACAATTGTGTCATTTCATTATCCTCCAATAATCTGTACTGTCTTGATTATTGTTCCAGCTGTTTTTTGGTTAGTATATGCTCATTATTGTCAATATTTGTACCAATGTTGAAATGTCATATTTTTCAATTCCAATTATTTCAAATTTTGATGTTTTTACATGTTTATGTAATGTTTGAATGTTCCTTTATGTAAATCACATGCAACTCGGCTTTTTGCCGCGAATCCGAGTGATTCTTTGAATAAACCAAAACTGAACTGAATGGTGTAATATCTTACTAAGTTTGATGGATTCATGCACTAAGTTCCTTCCTTTATGATAGTCTTAACAACATACTATTTCTTTTTATATAATGATAATCCTTGGCTGGTTTTATACCTTGTGATGATGCAGCATGGGAACTACTCCCCTGAATAATATGTGCGTGAGTCTTGAGAGAGAATATCAGACCAATGACGTAGGCCAGGAAGAGCAAGGTGATGCAGACGTAGACCAGCGGATGTAACTTATACTCCAGGAAGTTATTGTCACCATTCTATCAGAAAAAGAAAGAAAACTTAAGGTAAAGCTGGGAAAATTCCAAGCAAAGGGCGACATGACACCCACAATTAGCCCCTTACATGCACAGGGTAGTCCACAACCAAAGTTTCCCTGATTTACTGCCATAGATATGCCGCAACGCAGCTTCCGAGACATTAAAAAAATATGTTGTACACATCTTCCCAGTAAGACCAACGTGAGTATCAAATTTCATGACTTTCGGTCAAAAACTGAGGAAGTAGCTCGATCTGCAAGGTGTTTCCTTGATTTTCTGCCATAAATATTCCGTTACCATGGCAACGCAGATTCCGACTCATCCGAAAAATATGTCTTGCACATCTTCCCACCAAGACCAATGTGAGTATCAAATTTCATGACTTTCGGTCAAAAACTGAGGAAGTAGTTCGATCCGCAAGGTGTTTCCTTGATTTTCTTCCATAAATATGCTGTTACCATGGCAACGCAGATTCCGACTCGAAAAAAAATATGTCTTGCACATCTTCCCATCAAGACCAATGTGTGTACCAAATTTCATGACTTTCGGTCAAAAACTGAGGAAGTAGTTCGATCCGCAAAATTTGCAATGGACCGACCGACCGACCGACCTACCGACCGCCCGACCGCCCGCCCGCCCGCCCGCCCGCCCGATCGCCCGACCGCCCGCCCGACCGACCGCCCGCCCAACCGTCGACTGATTCCTATATACCCCCTTCAAACTTCGTTTGGCGGGGGTATAATAATTGTTATAAGCTACTGAAATGCTTGAATCTGATTGGCTGAGAGCAAAGCTGTCATAGAAATATGGCAGTTGTTATTGATAACAAGTTCTATGAAACAGGGCCCTGATGTGTGGGAGGTGAAAGGTCCCTTAAGTGGAAGCCCAAGGGTTAAATATTACTTGCTCTCTGGTTCAATCTGAGCCATAGACAGAAGCATTTTCAAACAAATGTTTATGACTAATATTTCACCAATTGTTTTGTTGAAAATGATGATTCACAGAACTGAAAGAACTTTAAACTTGTTCACTGACTGATTATCGAACAGTAGTTTCAAAATTCAAACCTGAGCCTGATCGGTTAGTCACGAATGGACATTTGAAAATTTTTGAAAGTTTGAAGGCCTGTAGAAAATAATTATTTAATTGAAGCTATTTTATGTTTCATTGTGAAGGGAATCACTCAAGGAGTTGAAATTTGTTAAAATTCAGTTGCCATGGTCACCGACTAAAATTATAATCCATAAAATATTCAATGTCACAGACGGTCAAAATGCCTACTCTTAACCGATAAGGCTTACCTACATGTAGGCTATATTCAAAACATCAGTTTCAAGCATAACTTTTGTAAAGACATACATGTAATACAAAAGATATAAAAGACACATTTCTTACACAATAAATGTGAAGTATTTTAGTATCATCAATTCCTTACTATTTCCAATTTGCAAAAAACAAGTTTTAAAATAAACCTAGAATTAAATACAGACTGAAAGTGTCATTAAAGAAAGATAAAAAATGGAGTGTGAAAAGTTAGAAAATAGATTGCATATTTTTGTAAAGGAGAGATCAATTAAAAGACTCACTAATTTGTAGACGTAGGTACATTCCTCACATATCAGTGCTGTCTCATTTGTAGAGTTGAAACATTTCTGTAACAGAAAAAATGGACAGCATTAGAGGGTACCAATCACCAAAAATATTTTGCTCTGTATGTTAGGGGTTCCATGTCATTATACTACATATTCAAAACATGAGCTTCAAATGTTGATTCTATAAAGAGATATTGCAAGTTGAAATACACTCCCAATAAACAAAACAGCGACTTGTGTGGGGACTGGTCGACGCACACCCATGCATGCTCTCATAGAATACGGGCCCGTCCAGAACCGAACTTTGGTTTGGGTTCTACTCGAGCGGATTTTATGTTTTCCTTCATTTTCTTCACTCTTTAAGCGTTAACCCATAGAAAGCCAGGTAAGGAATTTTAGCATTGATTTTATACATGCTAGCTGTGACTGGTACACTTTAACCCTAATAGGCCCGGGGGGGGGGGGGGGGGGGGGGGGGGCGGATTCCGCCCCCCCTCGACGTTTCGCGTAATATGTTCGCATCGCGAAAAGCAGTCACCACGCCGCTTCACTACTTTTTTCTTTCAAGTCTTGCGCAACTTTTGAGACCAAATTTGTGATGTCCGTGAATGCGGTTCCGGATTTACACAACATTTCGTAAGTGCATGTCAGACCCAAAATTGCTCAAAAACGTGATTTCGTGTGCAAATCCAATGCAAATTGTGTTTCGAGCTAAAATTCATAAATATTTCATTATTTTTACTTTTACTGTTTAAAAACAATTAATTTTATGTTGTTTATGATTAAAATAGTGTCGCCGACGAATTCCATCGAAAAAACGATAAAAAAAAAAAGTCGAAAAACAAAGAAATACATAAGAAATTAAAAAAACAATAAAATACATAAGAAAAAAAGGAATATACCGAATTTTTTTTTTGGTTTATTTGATCAGAATCTGACAAAGGGTCTCTATACAAAAAATTAGCAGTTTTGGGGCTTTATTTAATTAATTAGAGCAAACCATTAATTTTATGCATAAATTAGCATAATTAATTAGTTCTGACATTTTTCGGAGAAATTGACTATACAGTTTTGTAGATTACGTGGTCGGCGATGTGTGTGCCGATTTTCGTTGCGAATGCGCGGTGGACGGCCGAGATCTTAGGGGGGGGGGCGGAATCAGCCCCCACCGGCTGTGAGATGGGTCTAAATAACCCGGCTCTATTAGGGTTAAACATAAAAATGACAACAAATACAAGCCCTTCCAGCGATAGTATACAATCATGCAATCCAAACTTCCAAGGTATTAGCTCGCACACCCATACACACGGAGTGTTTCGTAAGATTGAAATAACAATTTTTTTCCCCTTCTAATGCAAATTCTTACGTACATGTATAAGCACCAGCTTCCACATACACATTCAAGCTTTTAAAATTTTTAATATTAAACAATTACGCGTACATCATGGGGCAACTTGTTTGATAATCATGTAGAGTTTAATCAAGACTACTAAGCCTGTGACATCTTAACCAGGTGTACACGGAAAATGCTTCCTATACTAGAACCAAACCATATTCAACTGGTTAACACACCCCAAAAAAGAGAGGCAAAAACAAATATATGTACACTGTACATGTAGCATATAGAGTGTATTATTCATCCTACAACACACCCAACTAAATCCTCAACTTCAGCCAAGGACCGAACACTTTACATAACCTTTACCCTAAACCAAACCCAAAGACCATTTACAACCTAATCGAAAAGATGTTTGGTACTGCAGAATCGCGAAGCGGAGTTGCCAAGAGGCATACTAAACCTTATCGTCTTGCACTCATCACAGTTAACCGCAAGAATGAACAAAAAGCCGTTCTCTTCATTCTTGCGGTATATTCTGACGAGTGCAAGACGAAAAGATTTTAGTATGCCTCTCTTCAACAACCCGAATCCTATTTCTTTGGCAAAATCAAGCCCAGAGCAACTGTCGCAGGAGCAAAGTGTCAGGTTACTGAATAGTCAGTCACACAGTTCCATACTTACCTCACACTCGAAGCCTCCCAACGTCTTGGTGAAGATTGTCGGTGTGAACACCCCCACCACAGAGATGAAGAGAAGCGTTGCACTGACGGACATGGACCTCACATTGAAACGCTGCTCTTTATGCTTCAGTCCTCCAACCGTCATGCAAATACCCTAGCAATAAAATAATAGTCATGAGCAAAGTTAAAATGCAATGCATGAGAGGAAACATCTGACAAAATAAAGGATTCATGAGTTCTACCTAAAATATGAAATATTCATGATGGCTATCTCACAAAATGAAATATTCACGAGGTTTATCTTACGAAATATTCATACAGCGCTTTCTTAACAAATGAATTATTCCTGTGCCTATCTAACAAAAAGGAATCTTTCATGAGGTGTGTGTAATTGTGTGTAATTGGGTTTTTACAGACGTGTATCAATCAGATATGATTATTTACGTCTGGGACCGACCTTTAACGTCACCATCCGAAAGACGTGACTCAGTCTCGAACCTGGGTCCGCGCTGAATCAGTTTATAACTTCTACTGGTAGCTGGATTACAGGCGCACGCCACAACGCCACCTCACAAAGACATCATTCAGGGCCCCGTTTCATATAATACTTGTTATCAATAACAAGTTTTGGGACGAAATTTGTCGGGGACACTTTCGCGAACATAAAAAGCCTAAAATAAATTAATTTCAATCAGCAAATATAAAAATATTCATAGATTTCTAAATTTTGGCTGAAAACAGATTTTGTACTGAAATTACACATGAAATCACGTTTTTGAGCAATTTTCGGTCTGACGTGCAAGTACGAAATGTTGCGTAACTGTGGAACCGCATTCCACCCCCCCCCCCCCCCCCCCCCCCCCCCCCCGGCCCTCTCTCACAAAATGAATAATTCATGAATTTTCTCTTGCAAAATGAATTATTCATGAGGGCTTACTGGAATGAAGAGCATGGTGACAAGCAGGGTACCAGTGAGGGCTGACTTGACAATCTCTGAGTAACAGATCCCCGGATTCTGATTTTTGCCCTGCTTGACTAGAGAAGAGATGTACAGGATGATCTCTACGATGGATCCGAAGGTAGCGTTCAGGACCGCTCCTACTACATGGTTACTCTGAGCTGAAATACTGCAGGAGTGAAAAGTGAACGTAAAGACTATGCGACTACTAGGCACACAGAGGATTCCCACAAGCAGCCGTGCTGGAAGATGTAACAATAAAAACCTGTGCATCAGACTATGAAAAGCCATTGCTGTCATGGTCTAGTGCACATTTTTTATTGTTATGTCCTCCAGCATGGCTGATTGTTGGAACCCTCTGTAGTGAACATACATGTACATCCATGGCAATTTGGTCATTTTGTTTCCCCATACGTTACCAAGTATCACAGAATGTCTAATAGTCGACAAGTCTTTGGTAGACAATCTGGTCAACAAAATGCCGCTTTAGTGGGAAGACATTATGTCGACCAAGATTCTGATATTGGCGACACATTTATGATAATATTCAACTGTGAATTCAACATTACATATCCAATGAAATACAGTTGACATTTGTCTATTTGTTATGTGTTGTAATACTTCTTTTAGCCGTTTCAGTGTTTTTAAACTATTGTTATGCTCCATTTCAGCACCGATTGTCACACTGGTAGGCTTGTTCTTGCACAAGAAAGGAAGGATTACTATACAATGTACCTTGCAATTGCCATTCCGATATAGTGTGCTAATGGTATGATGGCCAGAAGTCCCATTGCAAATCTCTGTGGAAAAAAAAAGGGAAAATAATACAAAGATCCTACTAATCTGGAAGCCCATCCTGAAAGAGTCACCCCATTTTACCCATAAGATTTGACCCCTTAAAGCTAATTAGACCATCTAAGTCATTGACAAAAAGGTTATCAGCCTGACCGTAGCTGTCGGGTTTAACCCCCAGAGACTCCAAAAGAGACCCCAAAGTCGGGTCGATTTCACCCCTATCTCCCCCATGCACCAAACTTTGTCAGGACGAAGTTTTGAAAATGTCAGACACCCCTAAAAGTTGGGCTATACATGATAGAGCAAGAAACAGAAGAACAAAATTAGAGAATGGGGAAAAGAAATGGGAGAAGGGAGAGGGATTAAGAGACTGGAATAAGAAGGGAAATGATTACTTACCCCAGATGGTGTTGTGAAACTGTTATGCGTGTCTGCAAATCCTATAACTATTGCAATGACGACAAAAAGAAGCATATCTGACAAAGAGAATTGATAAGGAAACATGACTAATTAACTCACGGTGAGAGATATCTGCTTGGTTTGAAAATGTTACGGCAAAATCTGGTGTAATAACACTCCTTATCCAAATACGGATTTTGTCTTTCCATACTTTATTTCATGTCTCATTTTTAGCATATGAATGTTCAGGTATTATGTGATCAAAGTAATCCCATCCCCCAATCTAAAAAAAAGCCAAAAGGAAAATTTCTGTGTTATGATTTAAATTTTAAATCATGTTCTTATGAATCATCTCGTACCCCGAGCAACCCTTCCTGGGGAGCATTTCATCAAGTGTTTTGTCAGTGATTTTTACCGACAACTGTTATAAGCTACTGAAATCCTTGCATCTGATTGTCTGAGAGCAAATTTGGCAGTAAAAATCACTGACAAGATACTTGATGAAACACTCCCCTGGGGTCCTTATAAGGTAGCTTAGCGAAACATTTCAAGATCTGGGCCCCGTTTCATATAACTTCTTAACAATAACAGGTTACAATAATTGTTATAAGCTACTGAAATCCTTGAATCAGGTTGGCTGAAAGCAAATTTCTCATAGAAATGAATGGGAAGTTGTTATTGATAACAAGTTTTATGAAACAGGGCCCTGATGATATGGAGGTCAAAGGAGCTTTTGTCAGTGGTAATCGGAGATCTACTCTGCAAAGGATTTTATTTTACACAGTACAGGTACAGAGATTTGACACTTCTTTTCAAAACATATCAAGATTTGATGATATGGAGGTCAAAGAGCATTCGTCAACAACAATTGGACATCTGGGACCTGGGGGGCGTTTCATCAAGTGTCTTGTCTGTGATTTTCACTGACAAATTTGCTTTAAGCCAATCAGATGCAAGGATTTCAGTAGCTTATAACAGTTATTGCAACTTGTCATTGATGACAAGTTTTATGAAACAGGCCCTGGGATAGATATGTGTGCAATATGAATGTAGCTATTATTATTTATTATTATCTAGTCTGCAAAGGATACTGACAAAGAAGATATTCATGCCATCCACTGTGTACTTGTATGAGTAGAAGTTAGCAGCTTGGTATGAACACATGATGACTTCATGCGACTGCTCTCCAGGCTATGGTGGTTTTGAAGAGTTTAAAGAAAGAAACTTAATCATCTTATTATTATATATCTTAGTAGTACGTAGGTCTTGGGAAGAGTTTATGAGGCTTCATGAAATCAAAACTATTAAAATCATGAAAGAAGACGTATCCACTAAATATAGTTGAGTTTAAATAGCTGTCGTACTTGTGAAATATCAATGATTACATAATGTATCTGAGGAATCAGGAGCTGCACATATATAGCAGTAGTACCAAGACATTTTTTTTTTATTGGGGGGGGGGGGGAGGGAAGGAGAACTCAATATGCATTATTTTGTGCACACATACATCTATATCTGGAAAAAAAAATGTATGTATGTGCTGAGTACACACAATTTTTAAGTCGACAATCCCCACAAATTGGACCATAAAGACTACATTCATGGACAGTTATTATTGAAATTTATTTAAAAATATGCAAATTTTTGAAAACAATAAGACTGCAAGATATACCACTGCCGAAAAGAATGCACATTAAAGAAACAAGACACTTTGACCTACCTATGAAAAAGTTATTAACCATGTAACCTTGAAATTGTATGGTAAAGAGTAACTCGTTTTCTGTCTAATGATAACTCATTCATAACTTTCCAGCCATGGATGACTGAGTACCCAGGTTTGCAAAAAATGTTGAAATATCCCTGTAGCAAGTTTGGTTTGAAGCCAAGTACACGTGTGGCCATAAATCTGTAATAAATTTGGTCTCTGTTATTTTAGTCAGGTGTTTAATACTGGCTTTTGTTTATCGTAGTACCAATTGTTTTTAAACGTGCTGTAGATCACGGCTTAACTCTTAAATGTGCCAAGGGGTTTAGCTCTTTTCAAAATTTTACCACAATGTGATCAATGCTTACTTTTCAATTGTCTGCACTTCATTAACCATCTATTATGTCACAAATATTGCGTACAAAACTTGTAGGAAATTTATTACCATTTCCTATGATACCAAACATTATTGATTTACCCAACTTAATGCATAAGAATTATTGAAAATTACATTTCAGTTTCTTTTTGTTCATTATTTTTGTTTCTCATTTGTTTACTATTGTTTAATGTTGAAATAAGGGAATATCTTTTTAAAAATCTGCAATTTTCTCTGAAAATTTCTATGGTAGCATATAATTACAATGTATAATCATATATTTAGAATGCTTGATCTATGCTCAAAATTTTAATATACATGTACATTGACCACCATATACCTTTCCTGTGGTCAAGCAATTGGTGAATGAAAATGACAAGTCTATCTGTCACATGTGACTTCGGCACTGAAAGAGTTAATTGAAATACCTTGATAGCAGTTGTTTTGCTGACTTTGAGCTTCTCTGGAGGTAAAAACAGTAGCCGCTTTATGGCCATCATGTTGAGCTGAGGAAAGAACAGAAATTTGATTTAAGATCCAAAATCAAAATAAGAAAATCCACACTGACCCATTTTATTTCATAATTTTCTGTAGAAATTACGTTGAGATCCCACCGGGGCATGCGCCATTTTATGCATATGTTTTAATCACTGACTAGGCTACCCTTGCTAAAAAAGACAAATAAATAAAATAAATAAAATGTTCCTCTATGGGTTCATATAAAACTTGATCAGGTCAGTATTAGATACCCAGGAGTTACACATATATAGATTTTCCACATTATATTATTATTATTTTAAATTTGTTTTTTTTAATGGAATAATTTACCCTTACATATCAAATGTAGTCCTTCTCTTCTCTCTTCAAAAGGAGGTTGAAATCACTCATACTGGATACTTATAATACCTAGTTTACTCATCTATGTTCAGGCTTTACTCTTATTTTGTATTGTTTTGTTTTTGTTTCTGTTATGGCTTCTCAGTTTTGCTTTTATGTATAAATTAATATGTATGATGTTGTTTATCTTCTGTTGGTGGCAGCACCAATAAGGCTATTTTGCCTTCCGAAGCTGTCTCCTCATTCTGCATTATTATACTTTGGTTGTTATGTAGTTTTTGTAAATGTACTTTTTATGAATGGATGAAATAAATGGAATGGAAAAAAAAAGGTTGTGAAAAAAATTGTCTTAGTTTACCTTTGCTACAGGCAAGAAAATGATAGTCATCCAGGAGAAAAAAAACACAATGAGATGAAGAAGGAAAACAAACGGCACACCTAGCATCAGCCAGAGATAAGTAGACGGTCTTTTCTGAAAGAGCAATAAAGAAGAATTACATGACTTGTATAAGTAACAAATACAATCTCCATCAGCCCAAGTAGCAGCCACAATGCAGCCTAGCTGCCTCCTACTACTCGCCCAGAACTTTCAAACTATCAATATTTGGCCAATCACCACCTCAAAGTCTGGCAGCGATGCGGTCTCTTTGTAGCTTTCATATATTATCTAGCATATATCATGACAAAATAAACTAAAAGAGTACAAATGGCTACACAATGCACTATTAGTGAATATCACAATTTATAATAAAATGCCCAAATTTTTTGTTCGCTTAAGAAAATTGATTAACTGGAAAATTGATATTCGGCAAAAGACGTCAGCCTTTAGGGTTGTGATTGGGTTAGACACTAGGGTTAGGTTTAGGTTTAGGTTTAGGGTTAGGTTTAGGTTTAGGGTTAGGTTTAGGTTTAGGTTTAGGTTTTAGGGTTAGGCTTAGCTATATTGTTGGATCCCGGGTAGAAGTTTAATAAGAATTCCATTAGTGTAGGGACTGTAGACCAATAGCTGCCCGGCGGAGCATGATCTTACATACCCAGTACTGACTGTTGTCTATTCTGTGATAGGTGTCGCTCCTAGTCGATGACGTCAGTAATGTCGCATGAAGCTTCTCGTTATCAGACGTAGCTCTGACGTTCTGAGCCGTGTTAACCACTCCATTGTCATCTGTACTTGTTGATTCAAAGGCCTCTACAAACCTATAGTCAGTTTGCTGGAGATTGAAAAAAATATTGTGACTTTAAAAGGGAACGTTGATTTTAATACGGGAAAGGTGAAAAATAATTTGTGAGCTTTCTCATTCCTTTTTATGTCAGTTTGGAAGAACACCATAGCAGAAATGTCCCCTGAAAAGGATTTCTCTTCAAATGCTCTTATATTATAAATATGACGATATTTAGCTCAAATGTTCGGGCCGAACATTCGTGCCACATCTGTGTGCAGTCCCATATACCCATTTCTGTGTGCAGTGCATGTGCTTTTAAGCGAGTTTGGGTCCATTTTCTTTTCATTTTGATGATTCCAGAACCTCACAGTATACACCAATCCTAATTTAGACATGGTCAACCGTTCCCAATTACTTTCAGTTTCTTTCACAATGTAATCACATGACAGAACTCAACTTTATCTTTATATATTTGAACTTAAACTCGATGTTCAATGGCCTAGTATACTCTACAAGCTAATGGACATGGCATTGCCGACAAATTTGTATACAGTTTACATAGAAAAGATTCAACATCAAATTCACTCATAAGTAGGTTTTGTGCCGTGGACTGTACTCATAAGTAGTCGCTGATATTTCACTAAATGTTACCAAATTATTATTACTTCCTTAAAAGCAAAACAGAAGCCTATACTCTACAAGCAAATGGACGTGGCATTGCCGACAAATTTGTATACAGTTTACATAGAAAAGATTCAACATCAAATTCACTCATAAGTAGGTTTTGTGCCGTGGACTGTACTAGTCGCTGATACTTCACTAAATGTTACCAAATTGTTGTTATTACTTCCTTAAAAGCAAATTATAATCCTGATCACATTCAAATAAGTTTTCCAATTATAATTCTTTTGTAATTTACGCATACTCACACAACCTTAAATATCTAGGCCTGCAAAAGAGCTGAAGCACCTTTAAGCCCCATATACATTGAGTCACTTCCTACAAGTGTATACGCCACAAGATGTCACAACGTTACAGAAAATTATGGAAAATTTTGATTGTCAGAACATTTTTACATTGAAGACAAAAGATCCACCCAATTATTTGAGATTATGTGAGATCCTGTGACAGACGGGACATTAATGTAGGGTTTGGCTCTATGGCATGTTGAGATAGCAGGAATTTATTGAGTCAAATTACATATTACCGGTACGTAACGATGGAACTCATCCTTGTACATGTATAATTATTGTGCAATCATTGCAATGTACTCTACAGCAACATATAAATTACACATGAACTCAGTCAGATTCATACCACTTCACACTGGGTGATCTAGGCTACAATCTAATTGTTTGGGGATAGGAAAATCAGGAGATGGACTACATGCTAGCAGATCAAAATAATATTTGCACTACTGGGCAACTACAAGCAGAAAATTGCAAAACTCACTCATTTTCCAACTCTGGGCAAGTTAAGTTCAGGTGTTTAGGCATACATGTAGATAAAATCCCCAGTTATCCCACAAGACATGTGAAAATAATTTTCTTCGGGCACCCAGCATTTAAAGGGAGGGTCGAGCTCTGAGAAAGGTAAAAAATAATTTATGAGCTTTCACATCCTTTTTATCTTAGTTTAGAAGATTATCACAGTAGAAATGTCCCCTGAAAAGGATTGCTCTTCAAATGCTCTGCTCACATTCAAAATATGACAAGAAACAGATGAACATGAGAGAGAGCCTAAGCTTAGGCACATTTAAACTAAAACTAAAAAAATCTTTTATTGCTTTTTATACATACTAAAACCAACCCCTCAATAATCTTTTGGTATTATTCAAACGACAAGTATAATAGTGTTTATTAAAAAATAAACTTACACAACTCGACCTTTAACTTTCCTACAAACCCCCCCCCCCCCATCCGCTCCTGTCACTATGTCCTTTGTTATTGTTTGTTTTTGTTTTGTTTTGTTTTTTTGTGTTGGGTTTTTGGCCTTTATTTTACTACCTTGTGGATCCTTCATGTATAATTGCTTACAATTGCCTACAGCTGGAAACAGTAATACTCTTTAATACCATTTTTTTTTTTTTTTTTAATTAAAATTTTGTATGTGCTTAAAAAATAACGTCTTCCCGTATTTATTTTTGTTCAAATATTTTACAGTCTAATTATTCCAGGGGCCAGCGTTTTGTACAAGCTCTGCTTCTTTTGCTGGTCTCTTTTTTCATTTCTTTTCTTACTTTAAATCACACACTTGAATAACTATGTACATGTATTTAAATCATATTATTATCTAAATTGATTCTAATGAGCAATATTGTTATTATTCATGTTACCCATACACTATGTTTATGATGATTACTTGTTGATTTGTATTTACATTATTATTGATTTGTATGTTGATTGCTGAAAAGAATTGAAATAAACAAACAATAAATCTAAATCTAAAAATGTTTGGGCTGTAAATTTGTGTGTAGTCCCATATACACATTTCTGTGTACAGTGCATGTGACCCTCAGCAGGATTGAGTCAATTTATTATCATTTTGGTGATTCCAAACCCTTACACCATACACCAATTCTTAATATGTGCAGTGCTATATTATGACCAATCTTTCCAATTGATTTGAACTCCACTTTATCTTTAACAAGCAGACTGTACATACATGTACATCTCATGTATTGCATTTCACAGAAAAAATAAACATCAAGTTGTTATTCATTTTGAGCACTGTTATTTGAGGGGTGGAGGAAGAAAGAAGTTACATGTATGTTTCAATACATGTTGAATTCAAACACCATGTATATCAAGTCTATAATTGTTTCTCATCTAGAGAAACAGTACTGTAGCCGTGTCTGTGCAGTGCCATTCTGTTCATATATATGATATGAGAAGGCTTGTCCATCAATTAAACAGAAATTTAATCGACAAAAATGTGAATTAAATATATCAAACCCTGCAACCCATATCACTCAACAGATATAAATTGAGTTTCAGTTTCTTCTCATGAATAGCGCAGTGAGCTACATGTACATGTACAAGATCCTCAAACACATTTAAACATCTCCTTCAAAATATTACAATGACTTTCTCTCAATAATAGCCTGCTGAGAGTGATAACCTGTGATACTGTCCCGACACCCCGACACCCCCCCCCCCCCCCCCCCCAGCATAGGCCGCTTCGGTAATGTATGCAAGATCAGAAATGTATCGCACATTCATGTTGATTTGTTTTAAATTGTGATTTAACCAGAATAAAAAGCCTATAATTACATGTTAATTGACCTTTTTGACATTTGACCTTACACCTTATAACCCAAAAGTCTGATCACTTTATCTCCTCTAGTCATGAATACAAAATAGTTGAGATATGATAACAAAGGTAAAAAAAACATTGATTTCACATACACCTGTATAATGACCACCATAACCTGTCACTTTTGACCTACGGGAATAAAAATCTAATCAGTTTGTCTCATTATGGGGATGCATACTAGTTCCAAGTTTGAAGTTAATGGATCAAATGGTTTCTTGAGATGTCGTCTGTTTGGTGCCAGAAGGGCGTTAAATCATATACTTTAACACAGAGTTAACGCCCTTCTGAATCTCAACACACGATATCACGTTAAGGCTAAAAGCTGCAATTTCAGAATTGACCTCCATGATCTTTGACTTTTGACCTAAGTATTCCAAAATCTAATCAGATCGTCTTTCTATGGTGATATACCAAGTTTGAAGTTTATACATCAAATGGTTCTTGAGTTATCGCTAGAACGAGGCTAACACTTGAAATTTCAGAAATTGGCCTCTATGACCTTGACCTTTGACCTACAGTACATACCTCAAAATCTTATCAGATCCTCTTCCTATGGTGATACATACTAGCACTAAGTTTGAAGTTTATACATCACATGGTTCTTGAGTTATCGCTAGAACGAGACTAACACCTGAAATTTCAGAAATTGGCCTCTGTGACCTTGACCTTTGACCTACGTACCCCAAACTCTAATCAGATCGTATTCTTATGGTGACACATACATGTACTAGCACTAATTTTGAAGGTCATACCTTAAATGGTTCTTGAGTTATCGCTAGAACGAGGCGAACACCTAAAATTTCAGAAATTGGCCCGTGTGACCTTGACCTTTGACCTATGTACCCCCAAATCTAATCTTCTTCCTATGGTGATACATACTAGCACCAAGTTTGAAGTTCATACCCCATGTGGTTCTTTAGTTATCGCTAGAACAAGAAAGCGGGACGGACGGACAGACCACCCGAAAACATAATGCCTCCGGCACCACCTTCGGGGGGCAGAGGCATAAAAACTATTAATTGCACTAAAGCTAAGATTTGTACAAAACTGTATGGACATTGTGAAAAACAAGGGGACTTGTTTTGTAAATGTTGAACACAACTGAAGCCGGTAATAGTTTCGTCCCCCCCCCCCCTTCAAATGCCTACTTGGGTCTGTTCCTCTATTGTAGTATGATGTACATGTACATTGATTTTCATAAACTTGGTGTTAAAAGAGCACTGGGGAGCATTTCATCAAGCGTTTTGTCAGTGATTTTTACAGACAACTGTTATAAGCTACTGAAATCCTTGCATCTGATTGGCTCAGAGCAAATTTGTCAGTAAAAATCACTGACAAAAATGCTTGATGAAATGCTCCCCAGGACTCGATAGAATAAATTAAATTGGCAGGCATGGTATTAAATGTGGTGGTCGGTTGCAAAATTTGTCTGCAATTATCATACATTTGGTTAGGTTGCCTTTTCAAAAGGCCCTTGAAATTCAGTCTTAACTGTTAGGCCCCCCATTATTAAAGCATTTCACACAAAAGGAGGATATTCTACATGTGCATGTAGTTTGAAAAATACATATATGAAAAATATACAATTCACAGGATACATGTATATATAATTTGACCTTATCAGTTTTCAAGTACATGGAGCATCTGTACACACTTTCTGAAGGTCTATTACAGTTCACTGTAATAAAATAGGTAATACTGTATTACATTTGGTACTTGTATCCTAGCGAACTTTGTTACACATACACATAATTATAACATGCAATGTAGTCTGCATCAACCAAAGCTTATGAGGAAGATGACTGGGAGTTACGTACCTCTTGCACAAAATATCCAAAAGGCCATAAAAAGTAGCCCCCAAGCTTGAAGCAGTAGACACCTTTCAATAAGGACAATAAATAACCATAATTACAAGGTTAGTCAACTAAAATGCATAAAAATATGAGTAATATTTTGGATGATTAAATTACAAATCAGGCTCAACTTTCATATTAAAATGTGTGATAGTGAAGTGTTTATGACTCATACTGGATCTATATTTGTAGTTGATTTACTCAGATATCAGTATTATAAGAGGAAATGTAAAGATAAGGTTGTTCAAAGGTCACAGTAACAACATTCAATATCTGATACACACTGCATTGATTGCATTCCATTACTTACATGTGGGTTTGGTTGTACAAAGGATATAAAATAATAATAATAATAATAATGATAATAATAATAATAATAATAGTAATAACATTAATCACAATAATCATATTTCTTACTCATAACCATAAATAATGATTATATTTATTTAAGATAAAATAATGATAACCAAAATTATCATAATAAAAATATTATTAACATTACTATCATTATCATCATAACAGTTAATTTTTCATTTAGGACCTTTCTGATTCTAATCAATTAAAGTGCTTTACAGTGTATCATTACCCCGGCTATTGCATTCATTACCGATTTTGCTCTTATAGTGATTGTGACAGTAAGTGACTGCATCACGGATGACATTCTCCAAGAAGACCTTCTTCACTCCACTTAGCCTTTTGACAAGGCCTCGTGACTTGGCTATTTTCCTCGTCATGCTGTGCCTGAGATGATGACTAGCCGGCGACAAAAAAGAATCAACACGGCCCTGGTGAACGCGCGATCGAGCGACTTTAGTCGCGAGGCCTTTTGGAACCTGGGTTTCCATCGTCCGATATGAATTATTCACGAGTTGACATTCGTATGCTTAAACACGCCTACCGAGGAATAACGACAATCACAATCACAACCAATCACAACGGTATCTGCGGGGCTTGCTTTCCATGATTGATGTAGCTTGCACGGCCCGGAGCGCCGGGTGTGCCGAGCGAGCTAGCTCCAGATGAAGGCGAATTTGCATACCAAATTTATGCTGACGTCATGCAAAGATACGTTCGCTGATTGGCTCCTACCTATAAGGTAGCAGATCCTCGCTAGGAACAAAGGATAACATAAGAAATACAGGCCAGGTTCCAAAAGGCCCTCAGACTCACGTCGCTTGATCGCGCATTCACCGGGCTGGGCGGCTAGTCTTGTTATGCAGCCACTACTAGCTTACTTGCCGAGAAAAATATTCAAGTCACGAGGGCCTTGTCAAAAGGCTACACTCCACTTGGGAGCAATTTAAAAATCGCGGAGACACAACATGAGACCACATGATTTATTCTGCTGATATCAATGTGTTTAAAACATTCATACTACTGTCTGATATTTGATGCTTTGTTTTTTGTTTTGTTTGAATAGGTGCTCTTTTCTTTTTTTGAATGTTTCCAAATAACTTTCCTTTATGCTTTTCCAAGGTTTCATGAAGACACTGTGTTTAATGTATATTAAATATTATGATTCTTTCAGTAGCAGAATATCAAATATCTATTTTTCTGTAAGTCAGTGGGGGACTGACTTGTTTTCTTTATCTTTGCCCTATTTTCTCTCTCCCGCTTCACTTCTGACTCCTGTTTCGATTTCCCCCTCCTTCTGATTCATTGCTTATCTGCCTTATCACCTAAGCATCTATATCTTGTATATATATTTGTGAGTGTTGTAGATATTTTAGTGTTGTAGATATTTTAGTTCTGTGTACTAGATTATAGTTATTGTTTTCTTTTTTTTTTTTTTTTGCCTTATTAATTTTAAGTCACTTTTTTTATACAAAGGGACCAATTTACAAGCTCTGCTTCTCCTGGTTACCTCATCTCTCTTCTCTTTTCCTGCTATTTTTGAAATGTAATGTACAATGTTTAATACTGAAGAAATATAAATAAATAATCAATCACTAGCCCTATAATTAGCGAGTGTTTGTCCACTGAGTGGACCCCCTTTGACCTCACCAGTTCTTGCATTTTCCATGATTTACGTAAAGTTGTTTACAAATGCAAGCTGAAAAATAATGTATTAAAAACCACTTTTTGTAAACATAAAGTTCAAAAAGTGATTAAATATAGATACAGCACAATCAAAGCTTGACCAATGGAAAATATGAAATTTTAGCGATATTTCTTCGGTTACAACCAGAAAATTTTACCTGTTAAACTTCTCCTAAAATTCCTCATTTCGGCTAGATTCGCAAGAAAATCACTGTCGTGAATCATTTTATTCTACATTTTTCTACAATCGTATGGTATTTACTTAAGGTGAATTTTCTGCATAGAGCTGTGTCAGAAAAAAAAGGATCTCGGTGTCAGATCGCTGAGGCTGACATAACAGAAAAATATTACAACCTCGTCCCATGTGTTGAAATCTGTGTAGGGCTGAGCTTTGTGTGTGAGTGCTCCATGGGCCACGGGCCATGCGCAATCCATGAATGAGCTGACTACGGCCGACTCATGAATATCGTATGTGCAGGTCATGAATTTGGCATCACTGCCCATAATTTACTGCTTTAAAGGCCAAGTCCACCCTAACAAAAAGTTGATTTGAATAAATAGAGAAAATCCAACAAGCATAACACTGAAAATTTCATCAAAATAGGATGTAAAATAAGAAAGTTATGGTATTTTAAAGTTTCGCTTAATTTCGCAAAACAGTTATATGCACATCCTGCTCAGTATGCAAATGAGGGAACCAGTGACGTCACCCACTCACTATTTCTTTTGTATTTTATTACATGAAATACGAAATATTTTAATTTTTCCTTGTTGTAATGTGAAACAAGGTTTGATTCCTCGCTGAACATGTGTAATTGCCATTGTTGCAACCTATACACAATTCAATGAGAGCTTCCTAATTGTGAAATCTGCAGAAATTAAAATATTCTATATTTCACATAATAAAATACAAAAGAAATAGTGAGTGGGTGACGTCACTGGTTCCCTCAATTGCATACTGAGCAGGATGTGCATATAACTGTTTTGCGAAATTAAGCGAAACTTTAAAATACCATAACTTTCTTATTTTACATCCTATTTTGATGAAATTTTCAGCGTTATGCTTGTTGGATTTTTCTCTATTTATTCAAATCAACTTTTTGTTAGGGTGGACTTGGCCTTTAAATTGCTGCAAGATATTGTGTGAAAATGACGTAGTATCTCTGCAAAGAATGAAATCACATCCGCGAAACTTTGTCTAAATAAGGAATATACACCCCCGAATAAGGAAATGAAGTTTAATAAATATATACAGGGATAGACTTGTGTCAGAAAGATATAGACACATAGTTTTTTGACGTTTTCATTTCAAAATGTTGCTATAACTCGACAAAACAGTCATCGTATTTCAGGATTTTTTTTCACACAATCATTTATAACTACAAATTAGTTCATGTGGGAAGTTTTAGCTCATAAATCGCCAAAATAGAGGCGCAAGTTCCTTGTTTTGCCATTGTGATGACCGCACGCACGTACTGAGCTAGAAGTCCGTTGGTAATTCAAAATAAACCAGGGTTTAATGAGATGCAACAGAGTATTATAGATTTATTTCCTGTACCATTCCTGGAAGGGAAGACTTTCTGTTCATATTTCATCATTTCCAAATGCACAGAAACTGCAACTTTTCGAATTCAGAGGGGAAATAAGTACAATGCTTAGAAATCTCAGACCGGACAAGATAGACTGGGTTGAGATAGAAAGGGATGAGGAGGGAGGGAGGAAGAGAAATGGGAGAGCAAGGCATAAGGGATGAGAAGATGAATGAGATAGGGGAGGGAAAGTGCTATGGGGATATACAGAGAAGGAAAGAGGGAGATGGGAGAAGACAATAAGGGAACAAGATAGGAAGAGAGGTGAAAGGCATATATGGAGAGTGAGAGTGAGAGAGAGAGACAGAAGAGAACGAGAGAGAAGGTAGCGCAAGAGTGGGAAGGAAAATGGGTGATTTAGGAGGGAAATGAAGACAGGAAGTGCTATATATATGAACAAATGGAGAGGGGGAGAAAATGGAGGAGAAATGGAGAGGAAACAGACAGGGGGGGGGGGGGGGGGGGGGAATAGACTGACTAATAGAAAGAAAAACAGGCATGGGTGGAGAATAGTCTGCAAGCACAGACCCTAATTTGACACTTTATCAGAAAATCATTGTGTCTTGAGAGGAGCCAAATCCAGCTACCTACATGTACTGGTCGTGTCAATATACGCTGAATGCGGTTTGTGTTTGGAGCAGCTATAGTAGATGGCCTATTGTAGTCTTACAGTGCAGACTCTCTTTTACAACTGACCAGGGTTTCGCCTGCAAACTAGGTGGAGAAAAAGATCCTCAGATAGAAAAAAAACAGAGAATGAGAAGGGAAAGAACAGAACGGGAAAGAAAAGGAATAGAAACAAATTGGACAGACTTTCATTTGTGCGTATTATACACGAGAGAAAGAAAGAAGAAAACAAAAGAGGGAAGAAAATACTGCGAGAAGTGGAGAAAATCCAGAGGATTGGAATGAGATAGTTACCATGCCTCCACGCTATGACAGAGAGAAACATCAGCAGCCCGACGAGGGTATATACCAGAGCCATGAACCAGCCAATGAACAATGCATACACCACATTGGAAACACCCAGGGTCGGATCTATATTAGAGGAAGAAATTGATCATATAAGGAAATCCTGTTATTTTGCCTGTGGATATTAACCTACATTTTTCATTTCCCCCCATACATGTATACAGCCCCGGAAAAAATTATTAGACCAGCTCCTTATAAAGGCCAATGTGGCAAGTGTTGTCTATATCAGTAATTAAATCAGTAATTAAATAGCTAATTCATAATGAGTGGATGAATACTCCCCAAAACAATTAGCTTGTGTAATAACTAATCCCTCGGACAATTACCGCCAGGGTAGTTGCCCCTCGGACAATTAACCCCGGACAATTTTCGCTGAAGGACAATTACTTCTAAGGGCACCCCAATGGATAGAACTTTCAGAACAACTAACAGAATGTAAATATCCTACTAGATGCTAACTGCCTCAGGGATATTCTGCAGGGGTAGGTGCTTTTTCGAAAAAATGTCCTGACAGAAGTGGTCTGAGGATAATTGTCCAGGGGCTTTGCCTCATTTTCTCGTAAAGCCATGTCCACCCCTCTGGGGGCAGTTTGTTTGGTTCTTGTTGGAAAATTGCTACATTTGATGACAGCAGCCATGCCGTGTGGCATTCTGTCAACAACGTGTTGCTTTTTTCCCCCTCACAGCGGCTCTTTTATGCTGTAAGAATGTTTTTTTGTTTCAAAAAATTAATTTTCTAATATCTTTAATTTTTATGTCACACGCGCTTGTCTCAGTAGAATAATGAGAAGCCCATGGTGCTCAGACCAAGAGTAGTAACACTCTCAGATATTTATAGTCTATTAGGTGGTCCAAAAACTCTTTCTCATGGGAAAAAGGGGGTTTTGTAATTGTCCGGGGAAATTTGTCCTGGCTGTAGTCGTCCTAGTGGTAACTGTCCTGGGGTAAGGTAAAAAGTCTAATTGTTATAGTTGGTAGTAGTACATTAATCATGCATTAGCTGTTGAAAATCACTTTCCTACTTCCATAGACAATGGACTTAACACTACTCATGAATATACCCCAAAATGGAGCTGGTCTAATAATTTTTTCCAGGGCTGTATGTGTCACTTATTTAAAGGGATAGTCCACCCTGGTATTAAAGTCGATTTTAATAAAAGAAAAATGAGAGAAAAGGATTAGTTTGAGCGAAATTCGGCAAAAGTTAAGTTATGAATTTTTGAAGTTATAATCAATCAAACACACATTGGCAACGCCGTGACGTATCTTGCGAGCTCCTCTCCCATTTGCTCAGTACAGAAAATCTCATAAATTTTTATTTTTTAAGTTTTTGATGAAGTAATACATTTGTTCATACCAGTTGTGGGGAAAATCATATGAGCAAAGACAATATCAAAAGGTGAATGTATGATCAAATATTTTCTTTAGAGAAAATGGAAATTAATGATTTTGGGGTACAGGGCAAATGGGAGAGGAGTTCGCAAGATACATCACAGAGTTCCCAATTTGTGTTTGATTGATTACATCTTCAAATATTCATAACTACCCTATTTTTTATTGCATTTTCCTCAAACCTTCACTGATCTGTTCCTTTAATTTTTCTGCTTGTTTTAAAATCAACTTGTAATCAGGGTGGACTTTTCCTTTAAGTACTGAAATTTTCTCTATGCTATTCAGAGTTTTCAGAATACTGAACCCTTCTAACTCCTCAATTAGCTACTGCATGCACACTACAGGTATGCTTCATAGCATCCCCTGCCAACTAGGAATGGGTACTTGACGTTTTTAGCATACCAAGTCGTTAACTGGGCGCTAAGTGAGCTTTCAGAATACCACCCCTGCTCCTCGTTATTACTGTATATCTTCATCCATTTATCATCTATGAATAAATGTTACACTCGTTCAAATATAACCAACTTTGTTTCGCCTTTCTTCACGTTGATCAACACAATTAAAAGATGCCTTTGACAATAATTTAATGCTTACAGGAAAATGGTTTGATCTCTAGCGGTGGTTTGTAGAGTTCCTGGACGACTTCTGACCGCTCCTGTAGAGGGCGCTTCGTCACATGGCTCTTCCATTTCTTGAATCCAAACTGATATAACAGAAAGCAATGATGATAACAATAACTGGTTTCCAAACTATAAATTCCACAAGCAGTTGGCCCTGATCCTGCAAAGATTTACATTTTCTTTTTTGTCTGATTATTTTCAAACTGTCTGTGACCTTTCCCCAACTTTTTACCTTCAATCTTCAATCCACTCAAAGCAATTGTTATTTGTTGTATTAATATAAGCTTTTGATGGAAATTCTCAAACAAGTGCATTTTTGTCTAAATTGGTATTAACAAATTGATATTAAAAATTACCCTTTTTCCAAATAAACTGCCATTTATTTCACAGCGTAATTCAACTTCTATTCAAGTATTTCATTTTTGATCAGTTTTAGCTGGAAAATCATAGCACTGATTGAGCTTCGCGAAATATAGTCGCACATAAAACTACTGCTTTTTACCAAAAGAGCACATCAGGAAAATCAACAATCATATCTTACATTAACAGGGCTTGCTTGCCCTTCACTTTTTGTTAAGGTGAGCACCTGAGCAGGAGATCCAGCTGGCCAAAATGGATTTCTCAATTGGCCCCGATGCTACATTTTATTTATTTGTACTTTAACCTGTATTTTTTTCAGTGGACAGATGCTGTTTCAGGTGGGCGTTTCATGAAGTGTCTTGGTGGTGATTTTTACTGACAAATTTGCTCTCAGGTTATCAGGTGCAAGGATTTCAGTAGCTTATAACAGTTATTGTAAGTTGTTATTGATGACAAGTTTTATCAAGCAGGGCCCTGGCGGCCATTGAAGTCGAGCCTTGGGGGCGTTTCATCAAGTGTCTTGTCAGTGATTTTTACCCACAAATTTACTCTCAGCCAATCAGATGCAAGGATTTCAGTAGCTTATAACAGTTATTGCAACTTTTCATTGATGACAAGTTTTATGAAACAGGGCCCTGATAAAGATAAGTACATGTATCTCGGACCTAGACCAAGCTGTAAAACATTCCTACAAATGATGTTGCAACACTACATAAATGTTAGAATAAGCAAATTTAACCCTTTCGAGACAAATGACCACATTTTGATTCAGAGCTCTAGAAAATATACCAGATGCTTGACTAGAAAGAGCAAAAATATCAGCACACATTAAATCCATTTTTGTTGCATGACCATATTGCGTTTGATGCCAGGAATTTAAAAAACAAGAATAAACTTTAAAAATCCTTCAATTGGCAACACACTGAGAGGTTCAAAATCATTGCTTTTCATCAAAATTGGCAATATTTTCAACTCCTCGACACAATTCCTTACCATGTATATCGTTTTCAAAGACATTACACTTTATTAAAACCATGTAGCACTAAAAGAAAAATATTATTGTTGCCAATTTGAAGAACAAGGTGTGATCAATTTAGCCCTTAAATAATTCCTGTGCTGAAAGGGTTAACCAGTACGAACCATATAATTCTGTTCCATCCTCTGGGCTTCAACCACATTCTCCGGAGCTTCAACAAACACAAACTCTTCATCCTCCATCCTCTCACTCGTCCTGGCCCTTGCTCGGTGACGCAGGAATGAAGACGGGTTCCCAGTGCTGGTCTGGCGGCTTGGTCCAGGACTATGGCTGTAGTGTTCACTTAGGACTGGTCCTGATTGGTGGGAGGAACATGAATGACCATCCGCTGTGTAGCCAAAATGAAAGGGTTAACCCGTTGACAACTAAATTATCTAATTCCTATAGGTTTTATACCGGGGCCACCCGGTTCCCGTAAGCAATGGGTTAAAGCTAATTAATCCATTGACTTCTGAGATCCCTTATTCCCATACATGTATGTTTAATAAAGGAATAATTTTCTTAAATTGATCTCAAAACAAATTTGTAAAAGATCTTAGATTTTGAGAAAGCCACATATAATTTGTAGTCTACAAGCACATACCCTACGTTGACACTTTATCAAAAAAATCAGTGTCCTGAGAGAAGCCACTCGTAGGTCGGAAAAGAGCAACACTACAGTGAATACACACTCTACACTGCCATACAATCATGTCGCGATTGGACATCAAAAATATGAGCTTGAAAAGGTGAAAATTAGAATCTCACTTCCCTGCAATTTATCTGGGAATGTCCCTATTCTTTGGTGACCGGCTAAACCATAAATTTAGGACATTAGGAATTTTAAGCATCAAATTTTGCCTTCATTATATTTTTTTGATTAAGTCCAAGTGGTATCTCTGTGTGTGCCACAATCTCTGTGGCGAGAGGGGAAATAACCTTGTATGTTTTATGAGTGGGTTACAGACATACACAGCGAGCGATTGGTCAATACGTAATTTGCATTGACCCGCTAGCGTTGCTGGTGTGGGTTTGAAAGCATGTACGTTCGCTAAACACAATGAATGGACATTTCCTGCGCGAGGAATTTTGAATAGTTTGCCCGGACATTTTGAATAATTAGCCCATTGATATGGAAATGAAGATGAAGCACTCACACTGAGTTACTACCCGCAATGTAAAAGCTAAGGCCTACCTCCATAATGAGATATTTTTGCGTTTTCGACTGTCTTTTGCGTCAAAATATCCGCATAAGATAAATCAATTCTGTAACAAGCGCGTAATACATGTATGCTAGTATCCATATGTAGGAGGAAGATAATCCATGTAATAGACACTAGTATTATTGATGAATAAATTATTCATATTTTTGCAAATAGACCTACTTCAGATTTTGAAAATCTGGGTAATCTATCCTAAAATGGACTTAGCATACCTAAAAGAGAAAGATTCATACATGTACGTCAACATGCGTCGTAATATTTCTTAAGGTATAATTGAATATGTATTGAATTACAAGACATGCTTTTTTGCTCATTATAGAGGAGATATTGTTACAAAATAAGAAAATATTGGTTGTAAAATTAGAAATTCATCCTGCTTTTGATGGCATTTTCTGTATAAGAAAAATCAATTTTGTAACAAGTGCGTAGTACATGTATCCTGGTATCCATATCATACTAAGATTAAACTTCAATAAGTTATAGGAAGAAAATAATCTATGTAATAGACTCTAGACTCTAGTAGATCTATTATTGATGAATAAATTATTCATAGTTTGCAAAGCATTCCAAAGTTTGATCTTTTTGATAATCCATGTAATGTAGCTCCATGTATGAGATATGAAATGGCATGAATGGAATACTTCATATATTAATTATCAGGCATCTTGATTTATTCACCGTTTCTGGAACTGAAATTTTAGGAGTTTTTTTAAAGTGTTTTTTGCTGCCATGTTAGGTGTTCCTGCCAGTGTTGCCACAACTCACTGGACTGGTCTATTGACATCACCACTCACCAAAATAGATGTAGATCTATTATCTAGTCTACAAAAATTAAAATATATGTACGAGTAATCATGAGAGAGGGAAAAATACTTAGATACTTAGAAAAAAAAAAAGGAATTAACCAAATTAACAATTAACATCAATAATTGAACACGTCCTCACTTAGATGTACACGATGTCTGGCTTTTTTTTTTTCTTTTACTTGCACACTGCACACACACACACTGTCACCATTGTTATACCCTGGACAGCTAGCTGTCAATGTGGCTTTTTGAGTGCCTCGAATTCAAGATTCAATTCAAGAGCGCGGATGAACATCATTCAAAAAAATGGTTCCAAACCAAGCAGGAATACTATAAGTCTATACTCTATAGACATGTATAGAGTCGCGAATGTACATGAAAGGACACACTATTTCATAAAATTCTGCAATAATGTTCAAGCTTGAACCTTTTGAAGGAAACAGACTAAGATGAAGACGAAGAACCCAACATGAGCATGACCAAACACGCCAACAACGGCAGTCGGAACTTAGGCTCTTAGCTTCGCCGGAGCTTCCCCACGGCCCACGCTCCCCAACACGGCGGAGCTGAGCTAAGATTAATCTACTGAAATTTACTTTCGATTTAACTTTTAATATGTTAACAACACTGCTCTCGATTATAACATTAGACTTCCAAATTTACCCTCAAGATCAGCTTCATCTTCGATTTGTAAAATGTCAGCATTATGACGAATAACACCTTCCTTGACTTTGCCAGTTGACATCTCGAACGAAATTCCAGAAAACTAGGTTACCGTATACACTATCTTGACGTCGCGTCGACGGCCGATCAGAGTCTTCCATTAACCCACAGACTATGGGAACGGGGTAATCCCTGTATTAAGACTATGGGAATGAGAGAAATCAATGACCAACGGGTTAACCTCCCTAGCTAGCTAAGTTAGCTAGAGAGCGACTCGACTGTAGAGGTTAGTGGCTAGAGCTCTATCGTCAATTAAGTGCATGCGCACGTGATTATCTAGTCAGGTGATCGTGACTGTATAGCAGACTACGGTACCTTTGTTTTTGAAGGTTTTCATAAACTTGAAACTTGGTAACAAAAAACACGCGAGACCCGGAGGGATTCCCTGGCCGCGTGTTTTTGTAACGTAACCACTGGCGTAGCCAGGGGGGGGGGGGCACAAGGGGGCCATGGGGGCCATGGCCCCCTATTCAGCCACTAAAAAAAAAAAAGAGGGTGAGACCGAAAAAGCGAGTGAGAGAAAAAGGCTAAAACGTCCGAACTTTCGCCCTTCCCGCGGGAAGGGGGAAACTCCCCCACCCACCCGTGTTACATACAATGCAGTATTGTGTCCAAATAACTGAAAATCAGCCAGGGTGTCGAACTAACTTTCTGCTCAAAAAAAGGTATTACGAGCCGTTATCTGTCTCTCAAATTTGTTGTAAAAAATTTGTTGTAAAACGTAGAGCTTTCACGCTTCGCGCGGGAGGGGGGGGGGGGGGGCTCCCTCCCCCTGCACCCACCCCTGTTACATACAATGCAGTATTGCGTCCAAAATAACTGAAAATCAGCCAGGGTGTCGAACTAACTTTCTGCTCAAAAAAAGGTACGAGCCGTTATCTGTCTCTCAAATTTGTTGTAAAACGTACAGCTCCCACGCTTCGCGCGGGGAGGGGGGGGGGGGGGCTCCTCCCCCTGCACCCACCCCTGTTACATACAATGCAGTATTGCGTCCAAAATAACTGAAAATCAGCCAGGGTGTCGAACTAACTTTCTGCTCAAAAAAAGGTACGAGCCGTTATCTTTCTCTCAAATTTGCTGTAAAACGTAAGAGCTTTCGCAGTTCGCGTGGAAGGGGGGGGGGGGGGGAACTCCCTCTCCCTGCCCCTACCCCTGTTACATGCAGTGCAGGATTACGTCCTAATAACTGAAAAAGCAGTCAGAGCCTCGAACTGTAACTTTCCGCCTAAAAAAATTGTTTGCTACGAGCCGTTTATCTTTCTCTCAAATTTGCTAAAACGTCAGAACTTTCGCGCTTCGCGCGGGAAGGGGGAAACTCCCCCCCCCCCCCCCCACCTAACCCTGTTACATACAATGCAGTATTGCGTCAAAAATAACTGAGCTAAATAACGTAGAGCTTTCGCGCTTCGCGCGGGAGGGGGGGGGGGGGCGGGACTCCCACCTTCCTGCACCTACCCCTGTTACATAGGCCTACAGTGCAATATTTCGTGCAAGTAATTGAAAAGCAGTCGGGATGTCGAACTATAACTTTCCGCCTAAAACTTTGCTACAAACCGTTATCTTTCTCTCAAATTTTCTAAAATGTCAAAGCTTTCGCGCCTTCGCGCGGGAAGGGGGAAACTTCCCCCTCCCTGCACCCACCCCCTGGGCAGCCCGCTTTGCGTGCTCATCACCAATTTCTCCACCTTCGCGTGCTCACATCCGCCCCCTAAAATGAAATCCTGGCTATGCGGTTGGATCCTTCACGTCTGGCCCCCCATGGGTGTCGATCCCGGGGGGGGGGGGGATGGGGTATATATCCCCCAAAAGAAATTTGAGTTGGGGTGGCCTATATTATCATCCCCCAATATTTTTGGATAAAATGAATAACAATTATGATACAATTCACTTAAAACTAATAATTATCCAAACTCATTATCACATTCTTTAATTATTAGAAGTAAGGAATTATAAGAAATGCCATAATTTCAATGCGAAAATATGGCAGAAAATTCGTTCGCTCGCACATGTCATTCTCAATTGAGGGGTGTTCCTTCCATTAGCGTAGATCCGTTCATTCCTTCTATTCATTAAAAACATTTTGGGATGCTCTAAAATGGAAGATTTAGAGACAGATTTTCGAAAACGTCCCTGTTGTGGGAGGGGGATACCCCCTCCCACACCCTCTCCCGCTCGGTCGCTTCGCTCAGTGGCGTATCTAGGGGAGGGGGAGGACAGACAAAAAAATCATAATCTTTATATACGGATTGCGCACCTCAAAATCAACAGGGTTTATAATGCTCTAGAAATCTAGTTTTTGAAGGTTTGAAATGCGAAAATTTTCGACAGCTCGGTGGCTTTGCTCCCTCGCATAATTATTATCTTTCAGGATCTTGTAATTTCGCCCCCAGTAGGGATATATATAGTTCTAAAATAGCTTAAAGGGTTCAAAATTTGAAAAAAAAAAAAGATGTAATTGCTTTGCTCGCTATATCATGTATGTTTCATATGACCCCTGCTAAATATTGCACCCCGATGTAGGATAAAGTGTATAAAACAGCATTTGCAAAGGTTCAACTTTTGAAAGAAATTAATCTCAACTTCAGGTATAGCCTTGCTGAATTTCTCGAGTCTTTCTCAAGCCTTTCAGGGTTTTCGTTAGTTTTGCTCCCGATTGTAGAAGTGAGTGAATAGAAAACGGCTTATCAATGTATAAAATTCGAGCTTCTCTACCGCTCAATGGCGATGGCGATGGTCAATTGCAAAATTTCGTGGGGAAAATGCATAAGAAATTGAAAATTTGCTGCTCGGTCGCTTTGCTCCTTCGCTGAAGGAAGATAAGTACAAGTTTGGACACTGGGGGGGGGGGGGGTGGTAGACTTCATTTTTTCCCCGGGTGCCATAATCCCTAGTATCATGAACACGGATTGACACCCCTGTGCCCCCCCCCCCCCCCATTGAAAAATCCTGGCTACACCTGTGAACGTAACTCTCTCGTGCGGAGTGAAGGGCACACTTATATAGTAATCCATCTGCTCCCAATGCATTCTTGTGAGGCGGAGCAAAGTTAGGATAAAGAATTGATTATAGCCCGGATTAAAGAAATTCATATACAATCGAGTATCTGTCCTCTGTATGTTTTAAGAAGGCAAATGATGTTTAATAGTGATAATGTTTTCTATTTTACCCCTCGGCTAAGTGAGCTTGTCTTTGTGTTCTTTTAAGCTGAAAATCATGTGGAAACTTATCAGCCTGTTCAAAATATCTTGAAATTATTCGTATTTGATTACTCAGTAAGGAGAACAAGTTTGCAGATTCCTTGCTAGATATAATCCCATGGGGGCCCATTTTGAAAAACTGTGATGTCATAGGAGTACATATCTATTCACCTGTACACAATGGATATGATGTTGCATAATGAATAGCTATAGCCATCTTGGTACCCCCATTGTCTTTATCTGAGAGCAGTTGTAGGTCTTTGTCATTTCTCTGAAGAATTGACAAACCTTTGTCTGACCAAGCAACAACTTGTGCATGCCAAATCCTGCTTAACAAAAGATACAGCTGATCCAAATATCTTGACGCATAGGTTATGATAAAAGTATCTTCATTTGAATGCAATGCAGGCATGACTATACCAAAATCAGCATGGGTGTCGATCCTGGGGGGATGGGGGTAGGCCTATATACTAGGAACACGATGACAAAGAGAGCGGACAAAATATACAGCTCCTCATTGTACCCTCCACAATTGCTCTGGTAGACAAAAGAACATCCCTTCATTACTATTATGTAAAATAAGCAGAACAGGTGAATATGCATGTGACACCTGGGGAGCGTTTCATCAAGCGTTTTGTCAGTGATTTTCACCGACAACTGTTATAAGCTACTGAAATACTACTGATTGGCTGAGAGCAAATTTGTCGGTAAAAATTACTGACAAGACACTTGATGAAACACTCCCCTGTTCTACATATTTTTACATAATAGCAATGAAGGGATGTTCTTTTGTCTACCAGGGCAATTGTGGAAGGTACAATGAGGAGCTGTATATTTTGTCCGTTTCTTTGTTCACCATGCATGTTCATAGTGATATATCCCAAAAAAAAATTGAGGTGGGGGATGGACTTTTGGATAAAATGAATAACAATTATGATACATTATAACTTAAAACTAATAATTATCCAAACTCATTATGTTTGATCGTGAAATACCATCACATGAGATAAGATAAGATTTTAAGATAAGATAAGATAAGATAAGATAAGATAAGATTTTATTCACTCTATCGACCCCCTCTCGGGGTATGAGAGCACAACATATTTACAATAATATGAATGGTATATTGAATACTTGTACATGGGTATATAGTTTACATATTAAACAACATTTCTCAACGAAACATTAAAAAAACAAAAACAAAAATAAATATATATATATATATAAATAAATACAACTAAAGTACTAGACGTATAGAGTTTTTAACTATTCTACCACTACGTGTAACTACCTGACTTTGATTGTCACCTACAACATCAACAACTCCATCCTCTTTGGATTTATATCTAAATTGCTGCATAATAATTTTAACAAATTTAACAAGCTTTTTAAGCTGGCAAGCATTTTTTGTAAGAAGAATTTCAGCCATTGCTGTTGTATTTGGTCTATGTATATTAAAATCAGACACTTTTCTCTCATTAATAAAAAATGGGCAAACAAGCAAATAGTGATATTCATCACCAATATCTAATGATGTACAGAGTGTGCATAGACTTTCATTTAGCAAATCAGAGTTGAAACGACTGTTATTAACTGGTAATCTATGTGTTCGACATCTAAACTTACATAATAGTGTTGCATGAGCCATCTGCACTATTCAAGAGACACAAATATTTTTCAAACTCTACAGCTCAAGTTTAAAGGACAAGTAACCCCACGTGATATTCTAGATGCACCTATTGTCTGCTACGTCTTTCCATGGAGGCTGCCATTTTGTGCATGACACGGATCATTAGGTACCATATGCATTGATAATAGCCTACCTTTACAACAGATACGTCGCTTTGTTCTGATTGTATTACGATTGTTATTGGCCACGAACCTAGATAATTGACGACCCATGAGTTCTAATAGCCATCCTGTAAAGCAGATTCCTCGCTTTGTTTTGGCATTGTTACGATTGTCTCCGTCCTTGACGTCAATTCTCCGTCCTTGACGTATATTTTTTATGAAGTATATTTTTTATGAACAAATTAAGACCTTTTAAAAAATATATAAAACTAAACTTACATTTCAGAATATGTGACTTTATCTAATATATATTTGTCCTCTAAAAATCAATTACAAGTTAACGATGAAGGAAATTTTACTTGGGATGAAAAATATGTTCGTGTACACATAAAGTAATGGCAGCCCCCTTATTATTGCTAGCAGACGATAACTTGGCTGGAAAATAGTGATTTATATCTATATCCTGTGTTTTTACATGAAATTGCATGTATCAAATAAGAGGCATATACTACACCATTCAAAATAAGCTAATTCATACGCTGAGGTTACTTTCCCTTTAAAAATCTATTAAGGCACACCCGATTGGACCAGGTTGCTGCTCGCCATTCCTGTTTAAACATATCAGCTAGTCTCAAACGTAATGCACCTAAAATCCAATCGGTATTTTGCCCTGAGAAAGCCACACATTAGTGAATCCTGCATTATTCAATATGTTTTCAATACATGTAAGCCAAGATGATACAAAATCTATCTCCTCGTTTTCATGTAATCTTCTTATTAGTCTGTATAATAAAAATGTATATTTTGACTGTTCTCCCTTGACTATTCTTAACCAAAAACCAATCATTCTACATTTAACATAATTAATTATTACACAACGACCAGTTTCACCATATACCATAGTATCGGGTGTACACTTATTTACTTGTAAGATCGTTCTTAAAAATTTCCTATGAAAAACTTCTATTTGATTTAAATTCTCAAAGCCCCAGACTTCACTACCATATAACAAAATAGGTAGCACCATACGATCAAACAATTCACATTGAGTATCAAGAGATAACTGCAATCGTTTAGCTTTTAGCAACATACTGAACAAAGCTTTCCTAGCTTCAGTCACCTGTTTGGCTATTGCCTTCTTAAAACTGCCATTATAATTAAATTTAACTCCTAAATAATTAAAGTCATCTACTACTTTAAGATCATCACCATTAAACATAAATCTAGGTACTTTTCTCACCTTTCCTCTTGAAAAAAAAAATTATTTTCGTCTTACTCGTATTTACTTGAAGATACCATTTCTTGCAGTACTCCTCCACAGCGATTAATGCTTTCTGAAGCTCATTCGGATTTTCAGCAAAAATAAGAGTATCATCAGCATATAACAAACAATAAAGCCTGAAAAAAAAGTTGAATATCTTCATCTGACAAACTATCACTATAAACATCATCCATCAAAGAAAGGCCCCTACAAAATTTACTGAATATGACTTTCAAAATCATTCAGAAACTTAGCAAACAACAACGGTGACAGGTTTTCACCTTATAACACCTACATTACACATAAAATATTCTGATAACTGACCATTTAAGTTAACACATGATTTGGCATGTTTATAGATATTATTTATAACTACAAAAACTTTGCCCTTAACTCCGGAAGCCAAAATTTTCAACCATAAAGATGATGTGTCAATCAAATCAAAGGCCTTTTTATAATCAATAAATACACAATACATCCTTTTTTTCCTTTGCAAAAAGATATCAATAATACATTTCAGTACAAAACTATGATCAGTTGTTGAATAGCCTGACCTGAATCCAGCCTGTTCTTCGCCTAAAATCTTATTACAATCCAAAAAATTTGATATTCTATAGTTTAAAATTGAAGTAAACAGCTTCCCTAAACAGCTAAGAAGTGTAATACCCCTATAATTATCTGGGTTTGTGTCCTCGCCTTTATTTTTAAAAATTGGGACGATAATCCCTACACACCAGTCAGTTGGAATAATACCATTATCTAGCACAACATTAAAAAAGATAACTATTAAATGTAAAATACTAATTGGGCAATTTTTCAAAAATTCATTTCTCATCAAGGCTATACCAGAAGCCTTGCCATTTTTTAAACGTTTGATAACCAGCAATGTCTCATCAATTGTTATTGGAGCACTTAAAACATCAGACTCGTTAAAACCTGCCAACGACGAATGTATTTCAGAAATTTCAACTTCTGGTATACTACTCCCAACGTCTGTGACATTGTCTACGTTACCAAGATTTCTAAAATGCTCAACAAAGACACTTAATGGGACTTTATTAGTAAAAGAAGCTTTTTTCTCACCCCTTTTCAGAGGAGTCCAATATTCAGAGGGGTTATTTTTCCTTAAAAACCTCAAAGAATCATTTAACCATTTTGTGATGGGGAGATTAACCGACTAATAAACCGATTAATTTGATAAATAAAGATTAATAAACCGCCCCCGGCCGTTCCAAGGCCCATGCAATGTATAGGCCTATATACACTCTTAGAAATGTTGGGTAAATGCCACTGGGTAAATGAAGATTGGGCATAGGTTGGTTAAATCTTGCTCAACTTTTACATGCATTTACACAACATTGGTCAAAAATAACAATGAAATTGGTAAAGTTTACCCAAAAGTTGGTCGGACTCATAAGGACCCTCATGTTGGGTAAAATTTGGGTAAAATTTTGCCCAATATTTCTAAGAGTGTAACGCTCGCTCACAAAATGTTGAAAAGGGTAGATGGTATACCCGGGCAAGAGGCATCAGTCCCCACTTCCAAAAACGTACCATTTCCCTGCATTGTGGTACATATAGTTATAATAGTGATAACAATGAATGAATAGAAACAGAATGACATAATGAGAGAGATAGATGACGGAAGAATGAATATAAGGAGTAATATAAGGAAAGACGGAATTAAAACTCAATCGATGAATAACATTACAAGAGGGAGGATAGAAAGTTAAGGAATAGAAGGATGAAGCAATAACGTAAAGATAGATAGATGGATAGAGAGAGAGAGAAGAAAAAATGTGGAAGGCAAAGAAAACCATTGCGAATGATGGAAGAGAAGATTATAAAAAGGCAAAACAAAAAAGGGAAAAGGAATAACATAACGATATTAGAGATGAAAAGGAAAAAGAAAAAAAAAATAGATAAAAGAAAGAATAATGCAAAGCAGGCAAAATGATAGAAAGGAATAAAGAGAAAAAAAAACAGAGAGAAAGAGAAAGATGATAGAAGAAAAAATATAAAGATTGATATACCGAAAGAAGGAATAGGTGATAGAAGGAATCAAAGAATAACACAACTAAAGGAAAGATGGAAATTGAAAGGATAAAAGTAAAAGAATAACATAACAAAAGATAGAGAAATGATAGAAGAATATAAATATATAGAAAAGAAATAGAAAGGATAGCGAAAGGATAAAAAACAAAATAACAAAAGAAAAGTGCAATAAAACAATTGAAAATTCACTAAAATATTAATTGATTAATTGAATAATCAATCAATTTATTCACTATAATTAATTAAGCACATGTAATTAATTCATGCCATGCTCCATCAGGTCACCTTTTTTTCTCCTCTTTTCTATCCCTCCCCTCAAAAACAAACAAACAAACAACTAAACATAATATTCGATAAGTTACTATTCAATTTGACGTTACAAAAAAGGAATATGTATATGTGTCAGGGCAATTGGTACCTAGTCTTGGTTGAAGTTTCTCCCACCCCGGCCCCGGGGTTAGTTTTGATATACTGGGTATTATATGTAGGATTTCCGGGCCTCAAAATTCATACAAGTGCTTTAGGTGCCCATTTTCAAATAACGGGCCATCCCATATATCAAAATGTTACGAAGTCACTGATTTGGTGAATATAAAATAAAATATTTCGAATTGTGATCAGTCAGATGTCCTTGAAAATAGCTAGCTGTGTGGTTTGGGTGCCCATTATGACCGAAATAGGTCCACGAAATGCCCAAATTAATTCATATGCAGAACAGGGGGGTTTCAGTTTGTCAGTCTTAATTTTTATGGTAGACAACAATTTTGAAATCAATATCATATGAAAAGCCAGGGGCGGATACAGGATTTTCAGAAAGGAGGGGGGGGGGGGGGCGCACACTGAGAAACCCTCCGTCTGACGAAGCCAAACGGCCATCTAGGGGGTCCGGGGGCATACTTTGTCAGACAAAACGGGGGGGGGGGGGGTGCACGCCCCTTGCCCCGCCCCCTCTGGATCCGCGCCTGAAAGCCCAAGAAGAAGCCGGCAACACACCCATTTGCTGCCGAAATGATAACTGGGCGTTGTGGCGTGCGCCTGTAATCCAGCTACCAGTGGAAGTTATAAACTGATTCAGCGGACCCAGGTTTGAGACTGAGTCACGTCTTTCGGATGGTGACGTTAAAGGTCGGTCCCAGACGTAAATAATCATATCTGACTGATACATGTCTGTAGAAACCCAATTACACACACACACACACACGCACCACTTTAGCAGTCACATGGGCCAATCGATGGCCCACTGAAGGCAATTCTTGTTAAATTTGAATTATTCCCTAACAAGAGCATGGCCAAATTCAAAATGGCTGCCGAAGTGTTAAAATATTCCTACATGCAAATATCTCTTGAGTTTCACCTTACAGGCAGTATAGTTCTGCATGTGTGCCAGTGTGATAATATTTATGAGTATTTGCTTTGAATGTTTACTCTGTGTCTGGAAGCTCATAACTCAGGATCGCTGTGATAAAATTGTGGACTTTAGTTAGTACCGTAAATGTCTATACAAATATTATTCTCACTCTAACATGTTTCTCTTTCCATTGTATAGTCTTACATGAACAGTATACATTAATATCCCGATGAAACATATCAATCTGATCTTTTGCAAATAATCTTATTATGCCAAAGTACATTATAATCAGCTGCAAAACAACTAAACATAAGTTATGAAACTGCACTTTGCTCTTTGTTTTTCACCTGCACGGCCATATTGCGAAAAAAATGTTCTATAGACACAACTTAAAGGGATACGCCACCAGGCGACCATGGGGAAAGTCAGGATTGCGTATAAGCCCCATTCACTCGTACACAAAATTTGTGCGTCGAACGCGTCCGTTGGACTAAGTGGGATTACATTTCGACAGCACGAAGCCGACCGAATCTCGCACGAAAGCTCGAGCTCAGGCGGAGCGTGCATGTTGCGCGGCGACCAGTCTGTCCGAGGTTTGCACCCCACGGGGCAACGGCATGATCAGGTAACGATCACGGTGCCCTCTCGCGGCATTAAAACGTCCACAATCTGCGGTTGAGTATCCCTTTAACCATGGTCAAATTTGAAAAGACAAATGAATGACGGGGTTTTTACACAGCAACTACTGAAAGATGATAATCCATATTCTTCAGCATATTTATAAACTATTTTGTACTTTGATGCTTTATTCACATTTTTACACCTATTATATGCAGTATTTTCCAATTTGATGGCAATTTGGGAATGGAATGCCCCAAATTTTCCAAATTATTCAGCATTCTAAGATCTACCTTTGCCTTGGTTTAATTGTGTTTGAACAAAGTACATCGCTGTAATAAACTTGATTTATGTCTGTTTTAGGCGAAAAATTGCAATATCCAGTAATTTCTTTAGTACACAAAGGTCTACCTCATGTCAAGTCATAAGTTTCAAGACAAAGCATAGCCACATCTTGAAACAGACCAGCGGACATTTCAAATATGACGGCCATTTTGGTGAAATGAAGTGACCCTATTATATATATAGAGAGAGAGAGAGAGAGAGAGGTTTTTTCAGCTTGCCCGCCTTGTCAATAGAACGCTCAAACTCAAAGTTATATGCAAGTAGGCATATTTTAAAACTTCAGCAGCCAGTTTTAACTTGGCCATCCTCTTGTGAGAGAATAAATCAAATTTAAAGAAAGATGACCACTGAAGTGGGCTTTTCATTTCAAAATTGCCGTCTACCATAACAAATTAAACAAAAGACAAAAAAAAATCTTATTTTGCACATAGAATAATTTTGGAGTTTCGTGGGTCTTTCTGGTAATAATGGGCATCTTAACCACATTATCTTGTTAATTCAAAGAACATAATGTCTGACTGATTGCAGTTAGAAGCATTTTACTTATATTCAACAAATCAGTGAGTTTGTAATATATTGATATATGGGATAGCCCTTCATTTGAAAAAAATGGCCACCTAAAGCACTTGTCTAAAATTTGAGGCCCGGATATTCTACATAATTTTAGTATATCAGAACTAGATATGAATAAATCATTTATGCAGGAAAAATACCCTGAGATGGCCATGTTTTTTTTCATATCTCTTCAGCTATAGAAAAAAGGGGTCTTTATTCTTTTGCTCACTCGCTTCGCTCGCTCGCACAACACGTAAAGAAACAATACAAATGCCGAAGATGAATATTAATTAGAATGTATAGCGTTATACCAATATCTCCAAATGGTCCCTTTTTCGCTTTGTGATATTTGGAGGTGCCAAATGTTTCATTTTAAAAAGTGCCCTTTTTTGTTGGTGCTCCCCCACTTTGAAAGACGCTCAGGCGCCCTGGCTATGGTTGTTCCACAGGTTCATATGGAATATCGAAAATGTAGTTGTTTATACCAAGGTTCATATCTATTCAACAAACTCCCTTTGAATATTCAATCAGGTAATTCACTGCCGGCCCTGTTTAAGAAATGTCAAAAAAGGAAAAATCAGAGAAGAAAATTGGTGAAAGTTTGAACGAAATCGGACAAGCAATAAGAAAGTTAAGAATTTTTGAAAGTTGTAATCACTATACATATGGGAATTTCAAATTGGCTGAAGTCACTGTGATGTAGCTGTGGACAACTCCCCCATTCGCTCCAACACACAAAATGACATAAATGTCACTTTTTCCAAAATGTATTACTCAGTATAGGATCTTTTTCTCTGATGAGGACTTATAACAATATGCTATCTCCAATATATTTTGAGTACTGCCCCGAGCGCCTAGAGGAAACCGCAAATTAATGATATTTTTGTGTACGACAAACTGAAGGGTTGCCCACAAAATTGTCACAATCGACTCACCAAATTGCCAATTTGAGATTTGCATAGAATATGTAGTGATCTCATTTTTTAAACATCCATAACTTTCTTAGTCCTAGTCCAATTTCTTTTAAACTTTCACCATCTTGCTTTTCTTATTTTTCTGCCTTCACACAAATGATCTTATTACCAAGGTTGGATTGCCCTTAATCTCACTTAACACTACACACTTAGAAATAAAGGTACAATTTTGCACCTTTCAAATGCAACACTGACAGCACCTTTTTTGGTGCAACTTTGCACCATAAGAAGCTTTTTGCACCTTTAAGGGTGCAGTTAGCGACAGTTTGCACCCTTTGAGGGTGCAGAGTTGTACCCTTTAGAAAAGGTACAAATTTGCACCCTTTTGGATGCAAACGTTTCTGCACCCTTAAAGGTGCAAAGTTGCATTTTTAGGGTGCAAACGGGCATTAAAGGGTGCAAACAAGAACAAAAGGTGCATTTTTGCACCCTTTTCATGTAGGGTGCAATATTGCACCCAAAAAGGTGCTGCCAGTGTTGCATTTAGGGTGCAAACCTGAACCTTTAATTCTAAGTGTGTATCTTTTGGTGCGCAGTGTGTGTATAATTGGGTTTTACAGACATGACTCAACCAGATACTCATTCAGATGTAAATCATTACCGTAATAATTTTTCTCGTCTTTGTAAAATGTTCAAAACCTTGATACAAGAAATGGTCATTTTAACTTTGTTGTACCCCAAAGACTGACAAATTGGCAGGTTTTGGAACTCTCTTCCAAATCATGTGAACAGGGGCGTCGCTAGAGGAGGGGGGGGGGGGGTTGAGGTGGTGCTGTCGGCAAATGTGCCACCTCTATCGGCAAAAAAGGAGGGGGAGAGGGAAGCAGAGAGGGGAAAAGAAAAGGGAAAAAAAACAGAAAGAAAAGGAGGAAAGGAAAAAGGAATGAAAGAAAAAGGAAGGGGAAATGGCCAATTCTTTTGGAAAGTTAATAGTCAGGCAAAAGTTGTCCCCCTTCGGCAATGGGCTGCAGCCCCCGCGCCCCCCCCCCCCCCCCTCGGGGATTTTCAAATGACCGATATTCGGGTAACCACCACTTCATATTCGGGCAGCGAGGTGCCAGAATATCCACATATTTGGGCTGCAAAGTTCCCAGATAATTATATAAACTTTATGTAATTTCTGTACATTTTCACTATGAAAAGTTAAAAAAATAATAGAAATGAAAAAAAAAATAGAAATTGACGAGTTGATATTCCGGCAAAGGTCGTCAGCTGCCCCTTGCGAAAATGGGCCCGTATGATGAAGATCTCTACATCTGCGATTTTCTTTATTTGTGGAGGAGAGATTAGGGTGCAGCAATTTTCTCGGCAAATTTGGCGGCGTCACACCCTAAAAATTTGTCGGAAAATTTGGGTGTTACACCCCCCCCCCCCCCCCATTCAAAATGTTCTAGCGACGCCTCTGCATGTGAAAAGTATATTAGGCCTACGATTTCTTCACATTTCAGATTTGAACTGAAAGAATATCTAAAAATGAATTCCTAACATCATATACGTATAGGTTTTCCCGGTCAAATTCATCAAATTACCATCGAAATTGATGCACAGTCGCTCAACTTGTGAATTTGAATACTCGTTAAGATCAACATTCAATAGACCGCTTCTGTAATGTATACAAATTTATGCACATATATTCTCTGAGCACCTAGTGACGAGCTATTCCATGAACCTGCTTTTTATAAATGAGCCTCAATGCTTGGAATCCAGTTTGCATACATTATTTGTAGCTATGTCCGGCAAGCTTTCAGGTTGTCAAGAACAACCTTTGTTTGAAAGGTATGCATAAAATTTGCATACATTACCAAAGCGGTCTGTTGCATAAAATGAGCATTCAATTTGATTTTTAGGGTAAGTGATCGAATACATTTATCATACATTTTGATAAAATGAACATTCAAATTGGATTTTTACCCAATGAGCATTCAAATTCACGGGAGCTTCGGATCGCGAACATTTGGGAATTCGAATTCAATAATAGACAAGCATGTTCGCGATTCAAGCAATGGACAATGCACTCATTTCCTTGGAATTTTCATATTGGCTTTTTACAGAATAATATTTAGAAACAATATGTAAAGCCGTGTTCTTGCAATGTCAAAGATCAGGAATATACCTCACACGTCAAAGCACTGAAAAGATCATTCATGCATTTGTTACGAGTAGGCTAGATTATTGTAACAGTTTATTGCTAGGTTTACCAGATTATCAAATAAGCAAATTACAGAGAGTTCAAAATGCACGCGCCAGACTGGTCTGTAATTCCCCTCGATACTCCCATTGTAGTCAATTGCTACCATGATTGCTACGCGACCTACACTGGTTACCTGTAAGACAAAGAATCATTTTAAAAACTCTTTTAATAACTTATAGGGCGATTCATGGTATGGCACCGGTATACATTCAGGAACTTGTTGAATTGAAATCCTCGTCCAAATCATATTCTTACCGTTTGCGAAGTTCTGAAGATCGCACGTTATTGAAACATCCATCTGGCAGATCAAAGATTACTCTTGGTTATAGGGCTTTCGTGTACGCTGCTCCGAAACTGTGGAATAATCTTCCAGCTTTTGTTCGTCAAACACAAACTTTGGATTGGATCAGTTCAAGACCTGTTCGATGCTAATTAGTAATTGTTATTCATATATAATGGCGGTGTTGTAATGCGCAGCAGAGTATATTGATATAGTGGCTGCGCAATATAAATGTCCTATATTATTATTATTATTAAAATGTTTATTATATTCTAGTTAAAATCATGGAAGAGAACAAAGTTGATAAACAACTATGAAGTGGGGGAGCACCCCTCCTATTTTTTTTTTTGGGGGGGGGTGCAGAGATTATAAAAACAAAACAGAAGAAAATAACAAAGCTAATGGTCAACTTAAAAAAATAAGATTAGACTAATTAAAAAAAAAATAGACTGACAAGATGATGTTAAAGCCTACTTTGAATACGCTGTATAATTATATAGTTACACATTTGAAACGATTCAGTATGAAAAATCCAATAATTGTTCTCATACCCATTTGATGAGATGACTACAATCATTTTGCAACAATTGAATTTTGAAAACATGAGAAAATTTGAGAATTAGATTCACAAAGAAAGCAAAGCCTGGCTATTTTGGTACTTATTTTTCCCTGTTTGAAAATTAATGAACATACTGCTAACTTCCCTGGTTATTAATGAAAAGGATAGTAATTAATAATTAAAATTATTTTGTGTTGAATATAAGCTTGTTCATATTATATCTTATTTGTCATAGTTGTAGTCTTGCTGTTGTTTAGCTCTATAATTACACGAATCAAACAGAATATCTATGATTTATAAATATCTATATGTTCAACAGGACCCCCTTGGAAATAGGTTTATTGCAAGCTTTCATGTGTCATCATGATCAGGATATAGGCCTATATTTTCCTTGCAATGTTTTAAATTTCATATTCTATTATACGTGAGGAAAAAAATCAGTCAATCAATCAATCAATCAACCCGAAGGACGTACAAGTCATGTCACTTTCGAACCTAGGTCCGATCAGAGTCAATTTGTAGGCGAAGACAGAGATGTGATTGCGGACCATATAAATAGTGACACGGTTGTCTCACTTCTCTCATAACCGTGTCGAGCTTTCACGTGTACTGTTGACGTTCGTAGACTGATCGACTGTCTTGAGGATTGCATTATGTTCAATAATATTTATATCTTTACCGTATAAATCAGTCCTATCTATCCACTCAAAATATTAAATGTTCATTTCTTTAATGACACACAATGAAACAATGATGCAAATTCGGATACAACTGCACAATTTTGAATAACTTTAAGCTTACACCCTCTTAGCCAGGGGCGTCGCTAGAACATTTCGAAGGGGGGGGGGGGCTTGTGACACCCTAATTTGCCGACAAAAATGCTTCACCCTAACCCCCCCCCCCCCCACTCACACACGAATGATAATAAAAGAAAATCGCAGATGTAGAGATCTTGATAATACGGGCCCATTTTCGCAAGGGGGGGGGGGGGAGGGCTGAAGCCTTTCGCCCTAAAGTAAGTAGTTCAGCTCCCTTTCGCTCGCGTGTTAAATCGACAGTACGGTAATAAAAGAAAAATCATATTTTGAAAACGTTGGGGTGGAATTCGTTATAATGTTCAGAGTAGAGACAAAATATAAAAATCTCATGAATGAGATGCCTTATTTGGGCACCCCCCCCCCCCCCTGATAAAAAAAGTTATGAAGGCTGGAACGCGGCTAAGCATAACTCTTGCCGAATCGCAGGCTGAAATAATGGAAATACCCTGAGATAATATAAATCATTTAAAAGAACACAAAGACTAGACGTAGACAAGCTCACTTCAGCCGAGGGGTAAAATAGAAAACAGTATGACTATTAAACATCATTTGCCTTCTTAAAATTTACAGAGGACAGATACCCGATTTTATATGATTTTTTAAATTCAATTTTTATCCTATTAACTTTGCTCCTCCTCACAAGAATGTATTGCCAGCGGATGAATTACTTATGTGTGCTCTATAGAGTAGGTCATATCTTGAAAATATTTGATATTTTGCTTCATTAATTCTGTAGTCCAAGCTTTTGTGAAGAGGGCGGTAAAAAAGACTCCCGGAAGGCAATCATGCATTTACGACTAGGGCATGTTCGATGCTGCTCTACATAATTATACGAAAAACTTTACCTCCTGTATATATAGAGGAAAGTAAAAACGAAATGGGGGGGGGGGGGGGAGGGGGCCGGGTAAGAGAGTCAAATGGAGAAGAGAGAGAGAGAGAGAGAGAGAGAGAGAGAGAGACGAGCGGGGTCCATATTATTTTGCTACATTGTATTGCACACGAACCGCTCTCATCTAACCTACAATAATGTAATTTTTGATGCTCTTATTCCTCACTTTTACTCAATAGTATACCAAATTACATAGAATAGGACCTCAATACCCTCAAGACATTATTAAAATTGCTTAAAGTTGCCTACAAGCTAATTAAAATGTTATTTTAGAGCTCCGACAGCAGCCGACGCGTGGCGACGCTTCCCTAGCAACGCTAGGCTAGGCTTCGTTATAGGGCTCACATAAGTAATTCTGGTCCCCATTCGCTCACGTGTTAAATCGACAGCAATCAAAAAATCATATTTTGAGAAGTTGGTGTGGAATTCGTTATAATGTTCATAGTAGAGATAAAATATTAAAATCTCCTGAATAAGGTGCCTTATTTGGGCATTTTCCAGGCGACCAAAAGTTATGAGGCTGAAACGCGGCTAAACGTAACTCTCGCCGAATCGCAGGCTGCAATAATGGAAATATACTGAGATAATAAACCCTTGAAAAGAACATTAAAAATAAGCTCACTTCAGCCTAGGAGTAAAATATAAAAAAACATTATTTTTTTATTTATTTATTTCTGACATTTATACAGGGTAGCTCATTTTCACCAGTAGTGGTGGTCTTCCATGAGGCCCTGTTTGATAACAAAGATATTAAGTAACAATATAAACTCATTACAGCAACAAAACAAAATAAAGGGGATACATGTATTTAAATATATACATATTATCTGGTATCCTTGTAAAATTTCAAGCATCATTTGCCTTTTTGATATTAACAGAAAACCGTTACTCGATTTTACATGAATGTCTTTTTATAAAATATTCAATTTTTATCCTGTTAACTTTGCTCCGCCTCACGAGAATGCATCGATCGCGAGCGGATGAATTACTTATGTGCGCACTATCGACCAACTCGATCTCCCAACGTTTCTTATTGCTTAGATTTTCTTCCTACTTTAGTCTTTTTCTTAATAAACTGAATTTAAAACCATATTGCATAAATGCGCTGTATGCCCTGGTTTAGGAGGGTTCTTAAAAAATGTATTGCTATGTTTATGCGTCTTTTGATAATTGTATCCCCCGGCAGAAGGATTTTTAGCTGTGGCAACATTGTTCGTTGCACAACAAAACGACGCAGCTCAGTGCTCCGCCACAATCGTGTTTTCTAGGGCAACCTTTATTTACGAACTAGTGTGCCGACCGTCATTCACAGGTCAATGGATCAGCTTCTGCGCGTGCTAATTATCATAGAGGGATTCATGCTGCATTGATACCACTCTAGAAATAACAAATAGTTTAGACGTTTCATATCGCTTGGATTGCTGAAGGAAAAAGAATGACTCAAAGCGGTTTAGAAGATTCCAAAGATCCCTGGAAATACATGATCATCCTGAGTAAGTTCATGCTTCTCGTCATCGACGGGGGAATGGTCAAATCGTTCGGAGTTCTCATTCCTGAAATGGTTGTCCGTTACGATAGTGACTACAAGACCATTGCATTAATTTGCGCTCTTCCTTCGTTTATGTATGCAGCGGGTACGTATTTAAGTTGCTAATTAATATCTCATATTTGTTAAGAGCCTCGTTAATATCATAAGACTTTATACGTTATAACATTTATCATTCTAATTAATAGACCTGTTCACGAAGTTATTCAAATTTTGGATGTTTCTTTCCCGGGGATCGAGTAACGAGATATTCTATTATCCTGTTATTAATTAATGAATTATACCTGGAATCCAATTTGCATACATTACTTTTTGCTATGTCTGACAAGCCTCAGACAAGCTTTCTGGTTGTCAAGACCAACCTTTGCTTTAAAAGTATGCATAAAATATGAATATATTTGTGAACAGTTCTATTGTTAAAGTAGAAATACCAAGACGATCCCAAATATTAAGATTATTATACCAATAGAGAGCTTAATTAACCCCCAGAATAACGTGGAATTCAACCAACAAAACAAGTTCAGATTCGTGAAATATGCGAGTAAATTCCACCAACAAATCAAAGACGTATACGCCGATTTGCACATAGAAAACGGGTCTTCTGCCCGTGACGTCATGAAAGGTAATCACGGCTACAGTGAAAGTGAATGGATGTGGTATTCCCAAATACATGTAAATGCAATCCTGTCAGAGCTTACAATTTTTATTGTTGACGAGTTCATGCATGTGGATGATTTTCGGTTTGTATTTGAATAAATAATAACGAAGCAACATTTTGCAGGCATGGATTTCTTTTTATATCCTCACCTTCTCCTTTTTTGGTAGAGTTTTAAGACGAGTTTACTGATTTACTGCACTGCGCTATACTTACCTATAATCTCATCAAATTGCTTTGATGAGATGATATAGGTAAGTATAGCTTGTTAGTAAATAATATGCCCACTACTGAGCAAACTGCTGCACAACAGGGTGAAATAAACATGCATAGGCCCTACATGTGCTTTGAATTCGGGAGGATTGTATTTATTTCTCCAAATTTACTCGGATCTTTCTAAATAGAAATCGATTTCCGGGGCTTGCCTGATCCATTGAGCAAACGCCAGTGTCATGCAAAAGTTTGTCGCTAATGACGTGACCGACGGGTGTCCCATGAAACGGTCTTGGGGGCTTTCGGTCTTTGACCCCCTCAAGAGCGGCTAGCAAGCCCAAGAGGCAGACTTTGTCGGTTTAATGGACATGTCGGTCTCGTAAACCCTCAGAAGATACCCCATCGTGGAGATACACAATGCGGTCTCATTAGCCGTCGGTCTCGTGGGCTGTGCTTCAAGTTTGAGCAGGGGTGACGATTATAGGATGGCAGGAGGGGGGGGGGGCAATTGCCCTCCCCAAAATACTGGGAAGGCAAACAAATCTCTTTGCCCCACTAATAAATCCGGAGGTGTAAATTAAAATTTTGTAAGGAAAATGATGCAAAACTCTGGAAATGAAATCCCCAGATGACACCTTCCATACAATGAAATACAAAAAGTATACACACGATCAGACTTCAAATTTTCCTTCTCCATGTAACCGTGGAGAAGCTGGTAATTTGAGAGGCGTTAAAAAGACATAAAGGGTACTATATATTAGGCTGTCTTGCCCCATCAATCCGAAAAAACGGATCGACGTCCCTGAGCTTTCAGAGGGTGTATGGTAAATATTAATATGTCTTATCATGCTTATTGCTGTGTGACTAAAATGCATTATGACTCTCGATCCCGATCATTTTTGAGAGCAACCAAAGTCCGTCGAAATATCATTGCTGTGTTATTCTATCAAAATGTATTTTTTTCTTGAAATTTTCTAGCTCCCCTCGCGAATCTTCTATCGAAAGTGATGAACCCGCGGACTATGGGAATGATCGGAGGGCTACTAACCGCGGTGCCCATAATGTGTGCCCCTCTTACGGACTCACTGTACGTACTCGGGATGATGTTTATTCTAGCAGGTAGGCCAGGCGCCTGGGAGCCGGGGGTGGTAGTTAGTAGTAGTTAAAAGGAGACCTAAAACGCTGAGGACCTTTTTTTTCTTTTTTTTTTTGCTTGTCAGGGATTTAAAAAGAGACATCATAGCACCCCCAGTAACAAAATCGTTCCCAGGCGCCTGAGGTAGGCTGAACAGTTGTTCTATATAACAAAAAATTACGATAATAGAAATAAGTTAATTAATTAATTAATAATAATAATAATAATAATAATATAATAATAATAAAAAGGCCATGATAATGATTATTATATCTATAGTAGTAATAATAATGATGATCATCATGATAATAATAATAATTATGATGATGATGATAGTACTGAGTATTGGAAGAAATTATGTCATCATGTGCATTATTAACAAAATAACTTCAGTGCTCCACGTCATCTACTTTAAATAGAAAATGAATTATGACCCGGTATACCAAACTAGCTAAATACATAATTTCTTTCAGAGTCCTAGTGTAAACGTCCTAACTAACATATGCTTTTCTGTGAAATGTCAATCTAAAAGATTCAACGCATTACTCTTGCAGGCTTTGGAATGTCCTTAACATACCTTCCAGTCGTGACATCAGTGAACATTTTCTTCCAAAAGTCGTTTATTTTCGCAAATACTCTGACCCAATTCGGTACAACTTGTGGCGCCTTCGCTGTGCCTGTCATCATCGAGAGATCTGTGGAAGCTTATGGCTACCATGGGGCTTTTCTCATCTTGGGCGGTATAGCTCTCCATACTGTCGTCTCCGCAGCTTGCCTCAGAACTCCAATGGATCTCCAAAAAAGACAGCATCCTTTCGAAGACCGAAGAGAGTGAATTAGTGACGGAAACGAGTAAGGAATTACAAAGAGAACATGCTGCAAAGAGCGAGCAAGGGCGTCCCCTGCTGTCAACCCGTCCGACTCGAGACGAAACCGAGCATGATACTGATGGTTCATCAGCTTCAAACACTGAAAAACAACAAACACCATCAATGTTTAAGAGGGCCATTGCCGCCCCTTCTTCTACAAGACAGATACTGAAATCTTTAACTATTGTCAGAGAGCCTCTTTTTACTCTAGCAATTCCAGCTATATTCCTGGACAGCTATGTCAGGAATACCTGGATGCTGTTCCTTGTCCCTCACGCAGAGTGCAACGGAATTATACGATCTAAAGCAGTCTTCCTTTCAACAATAGCGGGCATCAGTGGCATCTTCGGCAAGATATTTTACCTCGTCCTCTTACACCTCAATTTCAACTCTATCCTCATCTTCTCTTTCTCTTGCGTGGTTTGTGCAGCTTCATTTTTTCTTGACCCCATCAGTTCGACATTTACATTTCTTGCTATAATGTCCTTTATGCAAGGATTCATCATGTTTATAATAGATTGTTCTGCCCCAGCTCTTGTGAAACTGTCAGTGAGGAACGGGGAGAACATGCAACCTGCAATTTCACTGTACCTCTTTGCTCAAGCACTGGGTGCCGTTACGGGAGACACCACATCAGGTAACCCAGGTTTATTTGTACCACCCTCCGGCAACTTTTTTTCAACGTCTGTATTTAATCAAACCAATCAAAATGTTAAAGCTTTATAATATCAATCTCATTCCTAAAACCGCTTTCTTGATGCATATATAAAAATAATAGTTTTCTAGCCTACCAGCTATAAAAATATAATTATTGAAAACTAATTAATAAAAGAAAATATATTAAATCAATGGTCATATCAAAAAGGTTTGCTTTTTTGGTTGAATAAAAAAATGGAAATGGTTATTGTATTGGAAAACAGGGTTTCCCCATTGGGCCTAATTTTTCTAATTTTTCTAAGTTTTCTAATTTTCTACAACAATATTCGAAGTGATGCCTTCAAATGACAATCTAACAAGTCTTGATTTTTTATTGAGTGACTATAATACGAAAGAATTTGTATACCGCATTGTCTTTTTGTTCTTTCGTCACCGAGACAAGTTTGGGTTTGTATAAATATGTAAGGTATTATCTGGGGAAGTATATACTTGCAAGAACCAAATCATTCCTTTTAATTTGGTAGCATTACTGTGTTATTATTTTCAAAGATTGAAGCAAAGTGTATTTTGATTTACACAAATCGGATTGAGATACAACAGTCCGAAACGTACTGTACTGATACATGCCTGTTTGAAAAGAAAAGAAAAACCTTCAGAATCATGATTGGGGTAATCTTTTATTACTATTCGAAGGTGATTGTTTTTATCTTTATCTCTTTTTCCCCTCCAAAAACAGGTCACATCTACGACGTCACTTCTTTTTGTTCCATGCTCTTCATATCGCTTGGTGTCATTCTTGTTGTAGTATCAATAAATCTTTTAGTATTCTTTTTCGTCGACCGACACTACCAAACACCCCGTTCCACAATTATCGCCAGAAGTGAAGAACGCTATACATCCCAACAATCTCAGTGTTCATCGATGTTTCAACAGAATGCCCTAGGCCCCGTAAAACACAGCTAGCAATTGATTACTATTTTGCGATTGCTCGCTATTTCATTGGATATATGCAACTGATCACAAAATATCAATCTGAGTGATTGATCGTACAATCGATTGCTAAGTTTCGTGTTACGGGGTCATAAAAATCATAATGTAGTGTTAAGTTGCAGACTTTGAATTGGAAAGTAAACTCATCAAATTATATTATATAGGCTTATCCCATATACATTTACCGTAGACCTATATATGCTGGGGTCATAACATATAAAATATACTGTAGGTTAATTTATTTCTGACTTTGTACTGGCTGCATGGCCGCTCGTAAATGCAATATATTTTATATACCGTATATACAGTGATAATGCCAGGTATTGTCAAAGTTTTTGAACGAAAATTAAATTTGGAACAGCTTCATGTTTAGAAAAGATTTAGCGAGCCCGTATATAGTCTGATATGTGCAAACCAAACAAATTTACTGACATAATGGAAATTGAGAGATATTCTAAAAATGTATGTTAAAACGGTGATGAAAGAATAATTATTTGCACACCTAAAGACAGATTATAAGAAAGGGTGTTATACTTTTAATTCACAATTCCCTTAAGTTATTGTGTAAAAATTAATGTTTTTATGTAATATTTTGTCTCCAATCACATACACAAAATATTTATTTTAAAGACGATTATATTTAGTGCGGATTGTCCTATTATAATAATCCATGATTTTGCAATGAATCACGAAATCGAAAAAAATGAACCATAAGAATATAGAGACTAAAAAAAACCCCATTATACTATTGGTTGAGAGTTTTAAATGTGCAAAGTAAGATTTCATCGAATAGATATGAGTGTGTGAGTGAAAGAAGAGAGAGAGAGAGAGCAAGAGAGCAACAGAAAGAAACTGCGGTCTGATTACAAGTGTGATAAAATATTTTATATTTTGACAACGTATAAGTCGTTAAATTGTTTGCTAATAATGTCAGAAAATGGTACCTGAAAGTATATGAATCTAGCAAATGAACAAATTAACAACGTTAAATCGGGGAGAAATTCTGATTTCAGTAAGAAATAACAGGAAATCTTTTCGTATCGCTATACAAGTAACTCTAAAATCATTAAAAAACCCTTTATAACTAGGAGTGATTTCGAAACCATTGCTTAGATACAAACCTAAAAATAGACCCCCTCGCTGCCCGAACTGCTGCCCGAATATTGGTCATTTAAAAATTCTCGGCCTCCTGCTTTTTATGCTTTTCGTGTTGATACCAGTGGCGGCACCAAGGGGGGGGGGGGCATGGGGGGCATTCCCCCCCCCCCCCCCCAGTTGCCCCCAAATAATTTCGGAGTGAAAAGGGTGGACATTTTTTTTGTCCGCCCTTGCCCCCCCCCCCAACATTTTCTTTTGCCCCCCATTTGACCCCCCCCCCCCCACTTTAAACATCCTGGTGCCGCCACTGGTTGATACTGATTCCCATTAGTCAAACTTAAAGGACAATTAACCCACGTGATATTCTAGATGCACCTATTGTCTGCTACGTCTTTCCATGGAGGCTGCATTTTGTGCATGACACGGATCATTAGGTACCATATGCATTGATAATAGCCTACCTTTACAACAGATACGTCGCTTTGTTCTGATTGTATTACGATTGTTATTGGCCATGGGCCTAGATAATTGACGACCCATGAGTTCTAATAGCCATCCTGTAAAGCAGATTCCTCGCTTTGTTTTGGTATTGTTACGATTGTCTCCGTCCTTGACGTCAATTCTCCGTCCTTGACGTATATTTTTTATGAAGTATTTTTTTATGAACAAATTAAGACCTTTTAAAAATATATAAAACTAAACTTACATTTCAGAATATGTGACTTTATCTAATATATATTTGTCCTCTAAAATCAATTACAAGTTAACGATGAAGGAAATTTTACTTGGGATGAAAAATATGTTCGTGTACACATAAAGTAATGGCAGCCCCCTTATTATTGCTAGCAGACGATAACTTGGCTGGAAAATAGTGATTTATATCTATATCCTGTGTTTTTACATGAAATTGCATGTATCAAATAAGAGGCATATACTACACCATTCAAAATAAGCTAATTCATACGCTGAGGTTAATTTCCCTTTAATAGTCCTTTTTCTTGTTTAGGCCTATTCAGTTGCGTAAATTCCGAGTAGGGGGGAGGGGGGGGGGGGGGGAGTGGTAAGGATGGTCACAATCAGGCAGCCTCTTGATTTTTAAAGTTCCGACAGCAGGATGCCTCAAGTATTGATGTTAATTTTGATCAGCGCGATGCCCGAATATTCTCATAGTCAGGCAGTGAGGTGCACGAATATTTTACTCTCTGTACATTTTCACTACAAAAATGTCAAAAATTTTACTTGAGGAAAACGCATCAACCCCAGATATGCCAAAAATTGGATGATCCTTTTATTCTATTATTTGCTTTTCAGAATGTTTGGAAAATGACTCGCCTCTTTACGAAATCCTGGAGCTACCCGTGAACATGTACTCAACTTGGAAGAGATGTGTAAATGTGCATTATATTATAAAATGGTGAAATAGA
>CM046864.1:42875567-43127783 GCA_025617745.1 Heliocidaris erythrogramma | reverse complement strand
AGAACTTATGGATGATTAAAACCCTCTCTCTTTACATTTATGTATACAGGTTGACGCTAATGTGAAGTTTATTATCAGTGCAACAAAATACTATCGAAGTACACTAATACATCAAGTTCAAAAATAAATGAATAAATAATAAATTAAAGTCTACAAAATGATATGATTATACTCATTATGACAAATTTTCAAGGATTAGCCATCAGTTTTTAACATTATACTTGTAATTATTTAAATAATGCGAATCATATTTACCCCAATATTGTAAGTTACAATTTGCGATAGTGCATACTAAATCCATGGTTGAAATATTCTTTGATATCTCAGTTTTTCTTTTAATTTATTGTGCAAAAGCCAAACTTTATTTCATTTTTTTATAATATAAAGTTATCGTTATCTAACTGGAATAAATGATATATGTTATATGAACATTATAACATTAATACATATCATTATGTTTCATATAAATTCACTGTGCGTGCGGTCCACATAGGATTTTCCTTTAAAAAAATTATAAAGTCTTGGAATTGCAATGGGTCAATCTCCAGGAGGTGGAACATCATATCAGAAGTGAGCGAATAAACAACAATATTCAGTGATGATGTGTCATGTATCCATATAGAGATAACTGAATTATACTCTTGGGAAGAGCAGACTTAAGAGGGTTATGTGAAGACAATACTCTGCATGATATTGTGTATTTTATTATGTAAACACCACTAACTCAGTGGAGTAATGTACATTTATCCTAATAGGCAAGTCAATGGATGTGCAAATCTGTGCAAAAAAAATTACCACACAGTCAGCACATTTAATCTTTGTTGGGAATGATTTTATGTTTTCATAATGAAAGACAGAGATGATATTTTTATCTTGTAATAGATTGTTCTATTATAAAATATATCCTTATATGTACATGTATACATGGAATTTAATTTAAGGTCATTTATTATAACTTTCCTTGGGAACAGGGGTGTCGATCTGTGTTCATGATTGGGGGATGACCGGCGAGAGGAAGGTGAGTGAGGGGGGGGGGGGGGGATATCCCCCTCCTACATCAGGGACTTTTTCAAATATCTGTCTATAAAACTTGCATTTTAGAGCATCCCGAAATGGTTTTCTGTATGATTAAATGTTGTTAAATAATGAATTTGGATAATTATTAGTTTTAAGTTAATGTATCGTAATTCTCACATCCAAAAATATTGGGGTATTATACAGGCCATCCCCCCTCAAATTTCAGGGGGAATATATAACCCCAGCCATTAGAAATTGGCAAGGAAACACAAAATTATTCGAATTAGATTTATCAAATAGATGTGTCGTGGTCTAGTGGATACGTCACCGGACTGTGGATCTCATGGTGGATCTCATGGTTCGCGGTTCGAGTCCCGCCACGGCACGAATGTCCTTTGGCAAGACATTCATCTACATTCGCCACTCTCCACCCAGGTGTAGTAAATGGGTATATGGTAGGAATTTATTCCTTGACTGCTTTCAGCGTCTTATAGGGCAGCTGGGCTAATAACGGGTAATAATACTACTTCGGCGCTTAGAAACTTATGTATTCAGAGCAATGTTGGCGCTCACAAACAAAGGTTTATCGGTTATCGGTGGCACACAGGACTCAGGTTCGTCTGTAAATTAGTGGTCTCGACACCCCCCCCCCCCCCCCCCCACCTCCAATTCATGAAGTCTAGCGACGCCCACGGGTCTATCCAGTCTTTCATGATAACATTGTACTTTGAACCCCACTAGGATGACTTTTTTCCTCTCATAAGAATCTGATGTCACCAGCATTTTTCAAAGTGGGGGGGGGGGGGGGGGGGGGGGAGTCTCGATGTGAAAGAGAGATACGCGAAAAAAAAAACGAAAGAAAAAAAGGAAAGGGCCTCTGCCACCAAAATAGGGGCCAAAGTCCTAGATGTCAGGGATATTTTTAAAAAGCTCCGCCAAAAGCCTCCCCCTCCCGATCAACCACTGGGTGTCACAGCCCGCTAAGCTCGATTGGAAATAAAAGGAATATACAGACCCTCACACTCAACTGCACACTGTGATGTAAAGAGAGAAACAAATAGGATTATTGAATCTTTCCCGAGATGGCTTCAAAGTGTAGGGTATATAATGTCTAAAACTAATGTATTCACTTTTAACGTTTCCATTCATGCCTTTCCCTTTTCCCTAAAAAGTGCCCTTTCTGTTACCCCCCCACCCCCTTATGCATGTCCCCTTTCCCGCAGAATTCCTTTTTTCTGCTGGTGTCTACTTTCCCCCCCCCCCCCTACCCCCCCCCCCCCCCCCCATCACGAGACACTTTGCCGCCCTGGTTCTGTGCCCAATATTGATTAGTTGTCAACTCGTGATTCAAGTCGCTACACTCTACATCAACACTAAATTTGTGATTATACCATATTTAGTTGCCAGCTAACCTTAATGAATATCATCGATATGCATGTATATGATCTTTGTGTGACTTTCCAAAATAAATTTCAAAAGTACTCTGATTTTTTCGGTTTTTATTTTAGATGACAATCCACAAAGTTACAGGAACTATGTATGGATATTTATTAATTACGTTTAATATGTCTCCTTAGTACATGGATGTTATCCACATTCCACATTCCACATTAGTCTTAACATAGCATAATATACTCAATTGGTTAGGTTTGAAATATTCATAGCCGATTATTATTGTTGTTTTTACTTGTTGAGTTAATTTTTTTTCTCATTATGTAACTATATTACTTGTATTTTCATATAAAATTGTTACCAATTTATGCTATACCTTATTGTTTATTCCTGTTGCATCAGGAACATGATGCAAAACAGTTTTATACTGATCATGCTTTTATCCTGTATGAATAAGTGCAAATAAATAAATAAATAAATGGATACTAAATACAGTGCGTATAAAAAAAAAGTATACACAACTTTGATAGCTTCTAATTAAAATGTTGTAATCGATGTGATTTTGAAATTTATTTCATGGTGAAGAATAGCTTATTGTCTGTCTATTGGTACCGCATTCATGACATTTCTGCCATGGATGACTGAGCACCAGGGTTTTTAAAAAGAGTCAAAAAATCAAAATCTCTTTGTTCCAAGTGTGGGCTGACGCTGATGCAACGAATGTGAGTCAAGCCATATGAATGTGCTACTTTAGTCTAAAATAATTTTAAAAAGTTAAATCCTCCTTTGTGCTTCAATGATTCATTGTGTAAATTGATCTAAGCTTCCATGACCTTGTTTCAATCCACATGACAATATTTAATTTATTTCAATAGCATTCTAACTTCTTGTCCCGTGATAACTAAAAACTGTCTGCTCATTCGTCAATAGCACCATTTCACCTGCATACGGTGCACACGTTGTTTTTCGCGAATAACACATGGACTGAAAGGTTTACTGACCTTAAAGACTGAAAAGAAGAATAGGAAGGATACGCGTTGAGAATTAACAATGTCCATTTTTAATGACTCGGTAAAAAGGCTTTCCTTAAAAAAGGGATGCAGATGAAGCCACCATTGGGTTTACAAATGGCAAAAAAATCTTAAATTTAGCTTTTAATGAGCCCTTTCGTGAGTTTGAGTTGACTTTAACACCTTTTCTATTGAAATGCACAAAATCAATTGAAAATAACTCAGCAATTGTTTTCCAACTGAAGTAACTAATGCATAGTTGGTTTGACCCACACTCGCTACTTCAGCCCAAACTTGGTACAACAGGAGTTTGACAATACTGTTTGAAATGCCTGCTGCTGAGTCATCCGTGGCAGCAAAGTTATGAATAATGTATCATTGCACAGAATATAAGTTGTTCTTTACTATGAAATAAATTTTGAAGCTCAAAGAGGTTATAACTTTTTAATTAGAAGCTACTTAAGTTGGGTATAATTTTTTTCTGATACGCACTGTATATAAATAAAATTACCAATGAAGCAAGTAGCAGGTCTTGTCATCAATATCATTATGAAAATTTTGGTATCACCCATTATATATGGGACACAAATCTTCTGGATCTAGATTGGAATCAAGTAAACAGAAATTCTGGTAGAAAAACAACACCACTTTTTGTATTAGCTACCAAATTTTGGTAACAGCTATTATGATAGTGGTCACATTCACAGCCAAAGAGCAGATTCTAATCGCTGACGGTGTTTGTTAATCTAATTGCTATATATTTTATATTGGGTAGTTACATTTCCTTCTTTAGTTGAAAGATGTCATCTTCATTAATTCTGTTTCCATGGCAACAGATTTTTTTTTATATATCAAATTTAGCTCTATTCCAAACTAAACTTTTGAATATTATCAAACAGGCAGTAAAAAATATTAGATGTTTACCATTATTCCATGTTGAAAAGAAATATAGTTCTGCATTTCATTAGAAATGCAATAAATTTATTTGTTACCATGGTAACGGCCTACACATTTAGTGTTCTCCTCCATCATCCCTTTACTCAAAACAAATTTTGATAAGTGAGTGTCCTGTAAAAGAGAAGAATATCATGTACAATATAAATGTATTAATATTTACTTTACTCGGTAGCATCGTGGGTTTTTTTTTGCTCATATATGGGTTTTTTCTTACTGTTTCCATAGCAACAGCCATTTTCAAACATGATGGACACCTTTTATAACTCTTATTGAGTTTTTATCAAGTGAGAAACTTTTGATACATTATTTTAAAATGTTACAATGTGTTTTTGTCCTTTCTTAATCACGAATAACATGACATTTTCTTAAATTCTGCTGTTCTTGATCCGTTGCCATGGTACTGATAGCCCTTGTGGCCACGCCCACCTCTTAATTTAGGGCAAAGAAGCATATTCTGATAGTTAATGGTCCTATCTAACAGGAAAAAAATCATTTAAGATTATTTCTAAGGGGGTGGAGACATTTCAGTTTATGGCCCATAAACTATACTGATAAACATGAGATAATTGCCTTATGTACATATACACTCTAGATGTACCTTCAAATAGTGTTTTTCAGTCAAAATGCGCATCCAGTAAAAATACATCGTTCCATTTGGGATAACATAAAATGAGTTATCTATCACCTTATCGGATAATTTGTTTTCTGTGTGTGACATGACAATATACATGATATGTTTAATCAAGAAAAAGTGTTTAAATGACAAATTTACGTTGGGTAAAAAACTTTGAAATATTGGTAGTTTTCACAACCTTTTATTTTGAGTAAATCACAGTTTTATGTTTCATTACGCCATATATGTGTGTGTAATATCCAACTTTCAATTGTGTATTAATCAGGTTTATAACTTGAAACTGAAAAAATAACTGATATCACTTGAAAAGTCTTAATCAGGTATTACATATTAGGTCAAAAAATTAAAAATTGTGATTTTTGACATTCTTTCAAATTTTGAGCCAAAAAAGGCATTTTTAGGCAAAAATGCGCGTGGCATCCGCCCGTACGTTATTCGTCAGTATTTTTGCAAGAGTTTTAGCATGGAAGCCGAGCATTACCCAAAATGCCGTCCAAAGTAAAAAAAATCTTCTTGGCTGGTCTACTATTTTATTGTTATTTATGTCTTTGCCGTTGGCTAACTTTTTTCTCTCTCTTTGTTTTTAATTTTTTGTTGTACATGTAGGTGAGGTCATCAAAGCATGGGACATGGGTGTTGCTACCATGAGGAGAGGGGAGATTGCTGTATTGACATGCAAGCCAGAATATGCTTACGGGAAAACAAGTAAGTGGGACTGCAGTCTACTAAATTCTCTTGTGGCACAATAGCTGAGAGAATTGGATTTACATCCTTGAATTGGCAACAATTCGTTATAATATATTTAAGGTGAACCTTGATGAATTGATGTTGCATTATGCAGCTGAGAAATTTTCTTCAGGGAAATATTGAATATCCTTTCAAATGCTGGCAATTTATAGATTGAGCAAAGACAAAATGTAGTATGTATTGCATCAGAAAGTGATTCTTGTTTCCAAGTTGTTTCCAAGTTGTTTTTCACTATTTTTGCTCCAAAGTGATAATAGCAGCCAAAAAAATTGGCAATATTCTGTTTTCACTCATTTTATTTTTATTTGTTTTATGTATTTTTATTCAAATGCTAGCAATTCATAGATTTATCAGTGAGTGAAATGTAGTATGTATTGCATCAGATAGTGATTCTTGTTTCGAATTGGTTTTTCACTCTTTCTGCCCCAAAGTGATAATAGCAACAACAACAAAAAAATGGCAATATTCTGTATTCATTTAATTCAATTTTGTTTTATGTATTTCATTCAGTCATGTGGGTTGACATGATCACTGAACTAGGTCTAAACTGAGCTGTCACAGGAATTTAGAATTGGTTATTTTCCTTTCTTCCAGGCAAAAGTAAAATTCCTGCCAATTCGACTCTAGTCTTTGAAGTTGAGCTCTTTGATTGGAAAGGCGAGGACCTCTCGGAGAAGAACGATGAAGGAGTCATAAGACGACTTGTGAAGGAAGGACAGGACTATGATACTCCCAATGATGAAGCAAAAGTGGAAGGTAAGAAGGAAGGAATATCATCTTGAATGAAGAAATGTGTGGATGGAGTGTTTCCTGGAGCCAATTTAGTGAAGAAAAAAAATATGCAATTGATGAAAGTGACGTAGTATCTAACATTTCAAACAAAGCCTTCCTACAGAAGATCCAAAAGGAAGTTCTTACATTGAACCACTTTAAAAAAATACCCTTTTTTCATTTAAGCAGGAAGGAAGATCATCTTGAATGAAGAAATGTGTGGAAAGAGTGTTTCCTGTAGCCATTTAAGTGAAGAAAAAAAATATGCAATTGATGAAAGTGACGTAGTATCTAACATCTCAAACAGAGCTTTCCCACAGAAGATCCAAATGGAAGTTTGTACATTGAACCAGTATAAAAAAATACCCTTTTTTTCATTTAAGCAGGAAGGAAGATCATCTTGAATAAAGAAATGTCTGGAAAGAGTGTTTCCTGTAGCCATTTAAGTGAGAAAAACAAATATACAAGAGATGAAAGTGACCTAGTATCTAACATTTCAAACAGAGCTTTCCCACAGAAGATCCAAAAGGAAGTACTTACATTGAACCAGCATTAAAAAAAAAAACCCTCTTTCATTTATGGAGCTCAGTTATGTATTCAGTTCTGTTTGTTTTTGATTAGATATCTTTTTTTAGTTTTTCCAAAGTTCTGTTGAAGATTTCCAGGGCTATATGGTTCACAGCTCCTGTATTCTCTTTCCTCTGCCCTGAACTACTGGTGTAGATCACTACTTCCTGTATAAGATTGCACGAGGATAAATCATATCTGGGGGGTGTTTCATAAAGCTGTTCGTAAAGTTATGAATGACTTTACGAACGACTGGAACATGTTCTTGGGTGCTATACTAATCAGATTCTCAATCATCTAGCACAAGAACTGATCACCAGTCGTGCGTAAAGTCGCGCGTAACTTACGAACAGCTTTATGAAACACCCCCCAGGAAACATGTTAACCTAAAAAGCATTTGGAGAATATTTCTAAATGAATTGTACCTCCATGACAGCTTGCTATGATGTCATAATAGGCTTATTGTTCAGTAATATTGATGAGGTGCAAGTTTGTATTGAAAGTGTAAACTGAACCTGTTAAGGTACTTTCAAGAGCATGCAGGTTGTGCAAAATTGATGTAAAGTGTTATGACAGAATATCTCCAATCTAGCTGTGTTGTAAAGTGTATTTTATATTTTCTTTGTTTGTGAGAAATAATAATAATAAGAATGATAATAATAAACTGTAGTTTCATAGCGCATATCACCACAATGCAGCCCCTATATGCATGCACTTTTAAGAAAAGAGAAAAGAATATTAGGATCAAAGGGGAATAGTATGCTTGTAAATCAGTTTTGAAACTGATTCTGATATCTAGTAAAACATATTAACTGCACTAAAGTCATGTGATTTAAAGAAATAGAGAGAGAAGGCAGACAGACAGACAGAGGGGAGAGAGAAGGGAGCAGTAGAGTGGTATATAATGAGGAAACAAAACAGAGAGAGATAGAGAGGAGAGAGAAGGGAGCAGTAGAGTGGTATATAATGAGGAAACAAAACAGAGAGAGATAGAGAGGAGAGAGAAGGGAGCAGTAGAGTGGTATATAATGAGGAAACAAAACAGAGAGAGATAGAGAGGAGAGAGAAGGGAGCAGTAGAGTGGTATATAATGAGGAAACAAAACAGAGAGAGATAGAGAGGAGAGAGAAGGGAGCAGTAGAGTGGTATATAATGAGGAAACAAAACAGAGAGAGATAGAGAGGAGAGAGAAGGGAGCAGTAGAAAGGTAAAACGAGGAAACAACATACAGAGATTCACTATATTTATTTCTTCATCTCCTAGCACACATCATCGGCCGCTTTGATGGAAGAGAATTTGAGAACAGAGATGTTGAATTCACAGTAACAGAGGGTATGTAATCATTATTCTGTATTAAGTACTGTACAGCCTGTAGGTGATCTCATACTGAAATTTGAAGTTGTTGTAGTTCTTCAGCCGGTAATTCAAATTCTTGAAATCAAGATTTGAAGGTGTCATTGAATCCAAATGATAAGCCTAGTAATTAAAAAGAGGAATTAGCCTCTGGTAGTTTTAAATCAAATAGCAAATCATTGTCCTCTTTCAATAAGTTCTTACAAAAACTTAGTTTATCATGGTCTTATAAAGGAAAGTGTATTATTTTGTTTGAGCCAGCAATTATAAAGTGTTGTCTTTGCTGTTGTTTGCAGGACAACTTGATCCTTTAAAGAAAGGTTTGATTTATTGTACATTGCATTAAATTATAAATTATTATGCAAATATACTTGTATGAGACAATATTTTTTATAAGGTTTGAATGTATGTAACCTGCATTATGTAGCTATTTAAGATTTATAATGAAAATTTTCTGCTGTGATATCATTTTTGATCAGGTAGCGATGCAGGGATCGTTGAAGGAGTGGAGATTGCTATAAAGAGGATGAAGAAAGGAGAGACGGCAAGGTTAAAGGTCAAATCCAAATATGCATACGGGTCAGAGGGCAAAGCTGAGTACAACATTCCAGGAAACGCTGATGTCACATATGAAGTCACGCTAAACAATTTTGAAAAGGTTACTATCCTTAAGATTTTGATATATATTTATGCCAATACTATCCAGGATTATCACCAGCAAGTAATATACTTTTCTTTTCTTGCCAACTTCTAGTCACATGCCAAGGTTAGAACCTGTGACCTTTGCATTGCAAGTCGAGTGCTCAAACCATTTGACTATGACAGAGCTACTGAGTGTCCTATGACGCATGCTCCACCAATCAAAATCCTAAATGCAACCCAGGACCAAACACAGTACTCGGCCTTATACGTAATCCTAGATTACCCTACAACGCAATTGCGACTCTATCCCGAACCCTTTAATGAAAATAAAGTCTGGAGTAAATGTTGGGTCACCCTACTTGACTTGTTTTCTTTGAAAGTAGAGTTCTGAGAAAGTTGAAAAGTAATTTGTGAACTTGCTTATTCCTTTCAGTCAGTTTGGAAGAATAGCGTAGTAGAAATGTCGCCTGAATAGGATTGCTCGTCAAATGCCCGCATATTCAATCTATGCCTAGAAATAGCTTGAGTGTCTGGGCCAAACACTAATGCCGCATATGTGTGCAGTCCCATATATACCTATTTCTTATCAATGTGATGATTCCAAAACCTGACAATAATTCTTACATGTATGTAGACATTTTTAACCTTTCCCAGTTGCTCTGAGACAGTTTCTTTTTAAGAAAATAAATAGCATGACCAGAACTCACTTTTATCTTTAAAAACAGGCCAAAGAGGCATGGGAGATGGACTCAAGTGAAAAGCTTCAACAATCAGAGATTATCAAAGCTAAAGGAACAAACTACTTCAAGGTGAGACTAATGATTATGTGTGTGGGAATGTTGTATGCAACTTAGATATTAATTAGATGTTTTTTTATAGGACGTATCATATTGTGATAACATCCCTGTGTGTTTCCAAAGCGGTTTGGGTATGATCATTACCCTAGTTTTGCTCTGGAAGCTGCTATCAGCTCACAGTGAACTTCAAGGAATAAATCCTGTCATGTACAAGTAACTATACACACCTGGCAGAGATATGAACCCTCAATGCCAATACCAAGCATGGGGGACTTCAACAGAAAATGCAAAGGGCAAATTTCCCCTGAAAAGGGTACTGACATTTGGTATTGAATTTCTCAATGCATACTTTCAACCTTCAAAATAGTTTTGGTACTCACTAACCACCTCCCTGGGATGTCATAAGGCCATATTTCAGATTATTCAAAATTCAGCTGCGAAATTGGTAACACGGACCCGGAAATATGAAGCTATCACTCCTGTTCTATGAAATCTACATTGGTTTCCTGTCCATATCAGATTTTTGCACATGAATGTTTTTACAAGATTGCCCCTTCCTATTTAACTGACTTATTATCATACTACCGTCCTTCCCGAACACTGCGATCTAGCTCAAAAGCGTTATTCATTGTTCCTCCCATCTCAACTAAATCATATGGTGAACAGACTTTTTGCACATGCCTCCGCTACTCTATGGAATGCACTTCCAGATTTCATGAGGTATCAAAGTAACTTAGATAAGTTTAAACTTTCCCTCAAACAATATTTATTTAATACTTAGAGTATTTCCCAGTGAGCTCGGTATCTATTTTTTGATTGTATGTACCTCTAAGCCTCTAACCTTTCATTCTTACTTAATACTTTCTTACTTCTCAGCGCATAGAGACATGCAATTTTACTATGTGTAATGCGCTATAAAAGAACCAAGTGTTATTATATTTCACCCAGTTTGGACAGATATATGTCAACAATGCATACAGTGAAAACTTGCTATAATGAGGACCTTGGGACCATGGAAATGACCTTGTTATACCAGGAATCTCCTTATATCAGGGTAAAAAAAAACCCAAAAGAACATACAAAGACCTGGGACCAGCACACTTGTCTTGTTATATCAAGAATCTCATTATATCGGAGCTCTTTATAACGTAAAGTAAAGTTTCCACTGTACTTTCATCTTGCCAAATTATTTTGGTCCTCTCAATTCACCCCCAGAGATGCCCCAAAGTCATTTTTTTTTCCAATTGAGAAATTTAGACCTGGGATAAACCCTTTTTTGCTGAGAAACCTGTGGGGATAACTTACCTTGAAGTCTTCTCTCTCATCTCGTTCTTCTAGCAAGGGAGATACCAAGATGCTATCAAGCAGTGGAAGAAAATCATCACTTACTTGGAGACGGAGACCATCGCAGAGGAGGAGGAGAAGCAGAAGTCAGAGGCGATGCAGCTTGCAGCCAACCTCAACATTGCCATGGCAGCGATCAAGGCAGAGGCATTCCTGGAAGCTGTCAGTCATTGTAATAGGGTTAGTCCCATGTAATGACTTTCATTGTGGAAATAGAGCCTACCCTGTACAGAAAAACTACTTGAGTATCACAAGACTGGGATTCCAGTTTTGAGGTTTAATTTTAGCAATTATAAGTGAGAGAGAAAGTGCCTGAGGTTAATTAAAAAGGGTGATCTTTTATTGAAAGGATATTATTCATCATGTTTCTTGGTAAAAAAAGGGGGGGGGGAATTATTGGGAACTGTTTTGATTGATCATAAGTAAAATGTTACCACTCTCATGGAACACAAGTTTGTACAACGAGAAGGCTAAGACCGACTTCTTCAAAAGTCCTAAATTGTTGAACATCACATGATCACATTCAGCCAGTAATAGCTTACAAATACCCTGTTTTCTATTTGCATATAGGCCATTGAGTTGCAAGCAGGCAGTGTGAAAGGGTACTTCCGTAGAGGCCAGGCGTACTTCCACCTGTCGGAGTACGAGGAGGCCAAGACTGACTTCCTCAAAGTCCTGGAGCTGGAACCGGAGAATAAGGCCGCCAAGAACCAGCTGGCGCTTAGCAACCAGAAGCTGAAGCAGCATCTTGAGAAGGAGAAGAAGATCTATGGAAACATGTTCGCAAAGTTTGCTGATCAGGATAGGAGAGTGAGTATTAATACATTTGCTTTTAATTGAGTTTACTATTCGACATGAAAGCTCAAAAAGTCTACTGTATGATTGTGTCAGTTCAGAAATATTTCCTAAAAGAAATTAGGAATATGATGATAATCTGACTGCAGCATTGACTTCTAACTCAAGATTGGCCTCAGAAATCTAATTTACCCTTGGCTAACTGTTCATGTTTGTGTCAACGTCACTTGCAGGGAAAGCTATTATACATGTATATTAAAATATCCTGAAAAGAATAAAAAATGTCATGTTAAGCATATGTGTAACTTTATCCTCTTTAATTCTGTTTTCTTCTTCAGGAAAAGCTGGCAAGGGAAAGGGCGAGGGGAGACTTGGAAGTAGGCGTGTTCAGTGATGCAGAAAAGAAGGGGGAGAAGACCTCAACAGGGGAGAATGAAGTCTCGACAGAAGATGGAGAAGAACAGATGGAGGAGGAGGAGGAGGAGGAGGAGGCAAAGGCAAAGGAGAGTGTACCGGAAGATGAAAGGAAGGAAGAAACCATGGAAGCATGATACATGTGTGACAGGATTATACCACAGTGACACCAGTAGGACTGACGCCAGACCGACAACAGACCGAACAAACGATTACATTGCCACCAATGGCCAAGAATCTGTTGGTTTGGAGTCGGTGTGGGGTCGGTTTGGCAGTGTGACCGATTTGGCAGTGTGACCGTGGTATTAGGGAGACGGTGTCGAATGTGAGGTTTCAGAAATGAACTTCTAGATAAGATCACTGTGGTATGCGGATGTTATGTCTTGACAGGGAGACTGGATGATGAACAATTCTCATACAGATATATTCTCTTTCCGATTATGAGATTGCAGAAATGGTCTTATCCAATCTGGGAATTTGTAGAACGCCAGTATCTACATGTAGTTGCCTAATCAAAGGCACTGTCTAAAAGATAGGATTGGATTGGTAAGTAGATTTTTTTGGGGGGGGGGATAAGGAAGACTGGATGACTAACAGTTCTCGTGAACTCATCAATGGGGATATATGTTAAATTGACTTCAAGATGTGATGAGAATGGTATGTTTATGTTATATTTTTATAGGAAAACTGAATTATGAACATGTCCCAAGTACCAATGCGGAATATAGGATTAGTAGGTATCGTGAACACTTTTTTAATTCATCAACTAGGAAATGTTAATTACCTGTTTCATGAATAAAGTGTACATGAAGCCCCAGTATAATTAGCTGATCTACTCCATGTGCACACATCCAGTTATGGTACACGCTTGGCCACAAGTAATATGAAAACTTGAAAAGGCACATTATATGACAAAATTTAGTATATTATCATATACATGAACATGAAAAGCATTAATGGAAAATTGGATACACCATTATGTCTTTGACCCAGTATTTGTACTGTGTCAGTTGCCCATTCCATGAAAATAGATAACATGTGTGAAATTTTCTGCTATATATTGTGTTCATTTGTGCCACTTTATTTCATTCTTTGCCCACAATTATTTATTAATCATTGCTAATTTTCTACCAATAATGATTCTTTTGGATTTACATGTAGTTTAGCTGGACTGAATTACCCTCCTAAATTTAAATTTTTCAGTAATTGCTGTGGCTGTTGGAAGTTTTGTATGAAGTATGCAGGAAATCTAAGTGAATCGAGAGTTTACTCTAAACCCATTGAAGACAATTCTATTTCATGCTTTTACCAATAGGTTAATAATAATAATAATGGTGAAAATTTATAGCGCGCACACACTGTCCAAGGACGCTCATGACGCTAGCCCAGCGACAGTTCTCTTTAAGGTTCCATCCAGAAATATCTCTGGTCAAGTTAAATTATTCAACAAAAACTATCCCTTTTTTCACTGTCAAATTCAAAGCATGTCAAATGAAATTTAAAAAAAAAGAAACAATAGTTCAGCACTGACTGAAAATTGCCAGTTTCACTGGGAATAAGTGAGCTTATACCTATTTTGCCAATATGGTGATTTTAATGCTGATTTTATGTCACACATACATGTAAGTTCGCATTGTTGATGTAATGAACATGGAATGTTATGGCACCTTGTACAGCCATGATCCCCTGCAAGACTGAAAAATCCTTCCTCTTACTCTGCCGTCTTTGTATGCAAGGCATAGAACCTCCTTATGCACTTTCACAGTCGTTTGTTTTTCATATTTTGATTTTTGTACTCAGGTGTTACAAAGTAATTCTTTTGTTTTATATACTTTTGTAGCAGAAGCTTGTAGAACAAGTGATTTTTGTTATTGATTCATTAGTCTGGGTTACCAGACACATTAATGTCAAGATAAAGAATAAATGCATGCAGTATGGAGGAGGAAAGACATATTGTAACTTTTGTTTTTTTGTTGTCAGAATTAGATTTGAAGTCCATGTAGTCCACGGAATACAGGTCTTGATGACTACTGTATCTCTCCCAGAATATGGTTCAAGTAAAATTATATTTTTCAAGTCAGTGTACATTATATTCAGTTATAGTGATACATTTAAACACTGTAGCCTACAGGATATAAATGAACAAGTAGGACATGTCATTAAAATGATCCGGTCCTAAAACAATTAGTGTGGAGCACTTTTACATGTATAATAAAACTGTATTGCATGGTCCTTATATGTACTTTCAAAAGAGAGAGAGAGACGGCAGAATGTGATGTAGATTTGTATCGTTATTAATGTGATGTATAGTTCCGAATACAACGGCCAAGCTGTTTGGTTCCGTGTAAGAAAAGATCACAATTAGTGTGTAGCACTGTTACATGTCTAATAAACTGTATTGCATAGTCCTTATATGTACACATTAGCAGATTTGCTTTTTACATATACTTTCAAAAGAGAGAGAGAGACAGCAGAATGTTATGTAGATATTTGTATCGTTATTAATACGTGATGTATAAATCAGAATACAAGCTGTTTGGTTCCGTGCGAGAAAAGATCATGAATAAATTTTTGTCAGGAAAGATTTGATAAATTGGATCTTTCCATTTTTATTGTGTTGTTATGTACAGGAAAGAATATAAGCCCCAAACTATTAATTTTGTTGTTGAAGAGTAATGTAGTGTAAAACCAAAAACATTTGCAACATAAAACTTCCACAAATTGCAACAATTTTATGTTGTTCCAATTGTGATTTGATTATTTCGCGGCATGAAACTTTTGCAAATCTCGACCACTCGCGAAATTTTCATACATGCAAAAATTTCTGGTTTTACAGTAAGCTTTAAAACTCCTCAAATTGGCAACATATTGAGAGGTTCCAAGATCATATTTTTTAATCACTAAATTGGCAACTTTGATAAAATTTCTTACCATGTAAAATTGTTTTCAAAGACATTTACACCCTATTAGAACTACATACATGTATATGTAGCACTAAAAGACAAATTTTGTTGCCAATTTTGAAGAGCAATGTAGTTAATTCTTGGAATCCAAGTAAAATAATACCAGAAATAACCAAGACCAGAAAAGCCGGTGAATATCATTTTAATGCAATTAATATTACATTCTCTTTGTACAGGCACACAATTAGAAAATCAATAGAATAATTAGGAGGTAAATAATATATCTATATAAGAAATTAAGTCCATTGCACTTAGACAACCATACATACAAAAGTCATGTACATGTATCGTATGTACAAATACACAAGCTATCACACAAGAATCACTTTGGTCCATGATGAATTTGAAAAACTAATTATAATTTTATAAAACAATCATAATGACTAGATTTTTCTTCAGAATATACAATGTACATTAAAGTACTCTTTTATATATATACATGCATTAATCAAGTTCAAAGCCACAGCCACAGCATTAGACACAAAATATTTGTAAGTAGATCGTTATCACGTTAAAAGATTTTATATACAGTGTACTATAATTCTTTTATTTATACTTCAATAATATAAATGTACATCCTGTATTACATTCAGTTTACAATCATGGACTTTGATTTCACATAAAATACAAAATGTTAGTTTCTGTAAATCGACATTTCTTGAAAACAAAAAAGTATTTTTCTACTATCCAGACAGTGGTATATTAAAAGTGAGAAATTAATTTTGATGTATCATTTGTATAATAACCTGTTTAAAAAGCTATCGATGATATATCAATATAAAACTGCTTCCTCAAAAGAAAAAACATTTTGAAATGTACCAAGAATATATAGCAAATTACATGTAGCAATGAATGAATATTAAAAGTAGGAATGCATAAATGAATCAACTTAATGATACCAAATGTACTACAGCATTATTTATGACACACCTGCAAAATAAAGAAAAACAACGATCGTTGGAAGAAAAAAAAAATCAAAACAAAGTCCATGGATTGCGCTGAATGTTATAGAGTATATTTCAGACTGAAAAATAATGAAGTGCCTACAAACGCATGTACAAGCTAGGATGATCACAATCATTTTCCTGAAGATCAACCTCGGAATCTTGGAAGAGGCTTTAATATTTCGAACCATCGTGTGATTATGTTCACGTCGCGTCATCACGTTACACGACCTATCGTGAATACTAAGCCCTAACTTCATGAAGGGTAGGGTGTAACATTTGTGAAATACCCCCCCCCCTCTTATTGGCGAAGTTATCCGACACATAAAAAAGTATTGCAAATATTGCTGAACTTAAAAGTCAAGCAATGTAAAATTGAATTCATCAGCCTACACGATGCTTTAATACATACAACAAGGTAAGGATTAGGTAATCACACAAGTTTGATGCACACAAAAGGAGGAGGAATATATCAAATTATCTACAAGTATACATGTTTATTTACAAATTAGGAATGGAAGGGAGTCTTCAAAGACTGAATACGCCGCCTCTAATAATACTGGGAACACGCAAAAATTATACTCTTAAAAATACATTGTACACATTCAACGTAATCCATCTTTTCTCGAATTGTAATCAACAACTGCATAACTAGAAACTTTAGTATGCAAGAAAATTTTGCGAGCCAAGCTTTGGGAAAGTGTCATGTTGCATAATAACTCAATAAAAACATGAAATATTTGCAATTCTCTCAAAATGTCTTGCCATGATTGCAGAGTCAATAGCAATTCAAATCAGTTATCAATTTCGACTTTCTAGTTCTACAGTTAGTAGCTAAAGGTAAGGAATACTACATGCATGATACTACCAGTCATAGTAACTTATGTATCTAGTCATTACAAATGTATGAGATAATAAATGGAATTAGGCCTAGCTGGTGACCGAAATCTGTGCAAGGTGTTTTCTAACAACCAGTGTACTGCAATTTCTGCCCTGGAAACGGATAAAATAAATCTCAGAATACCACCCCAGGTGTTCATTTTATGATGCTACCCAACACTTGCCAGGACTACTGGTACTCAAAACTTACCTAATGGCACACAAATTAAAATTGCACTTACCATGTAATACAACCTAGGCATTTCAATATCAGTCCATTAATAAATCTGAGTACTGTAAAGGCAGAAATATTCAACGCGGTAAATTAATTTTTGCGCTATTTTCTGCGGGCGCGAATTCTAGAACTCGCGAAAATATTAGCCCGATTTCCTATGTGGGTTGAATTGCATGCTTCAGCACATTAATGTGTGTGTGTACAGTTGCGCATGTTGTATGCATTTGAATAGACTGCGTGTGTTTGTGTGTGAATTAATAAATGGAGTGGGTATACATGCGAGCGTGTAATTGCGCAGCGCGAATTTAAGAACCCGCGAATATGTTTTGGGGTCGCTCAGCGCGAAAATTTAATCGCGCGAAAATAACAGCATTTACAGTAAACATGAATGATGGTCATATACATGTATTAAGCTCTCTTTAAACAAATCTTTGTTGAAGATCCAGCTCACATAATATTGCAAATTATAAAGAGAAATTTAAATAGCTTTGTATTGATAAAATTTGAGCAAATAATGATGTTTTCGATACATACTCTTTGTGTTTGGATAAGTACTCTTTTAAAATACATAATTTCAAAGGATCTTACATCACATTTTAAATTATATAAAGAGGCATTGAAATAGCTATGTATTCATAACATTTGGGCAAGTAATAATCAAAATAAGCTCTCTTTGAAAATTTTTGTGCAAAGATGCAGCTCACATCACATTATAACATTATAGGAGGTATTCAATTAGATACAGTGTAAGTATTCATAAGATTTGAGTAAACCTGAATGATGTTGGGATAAGTACTCTGAAAAATACAAATAATTTTAACATCCTGCTCATATCACATTTAATATAATGTGTAGTACATGCTTACAGACATGTAAGTCTGTTCAGTGTATAGTGCAGAGAAAATAGGAAAAGATTACAAAAATGTCAGTTCCACTGGTCTCACTGACCAAGACATCTTTGACCCCCATGCCCCTTTGATAGGACTGAATATCATAGGTTTTCAGGGCTGGTTTTCTGAAGATGATTTTCATCTTAGGAATGGAAATATTTCATCTTGCATTTAAGTGAAATGATTTGAATTGTCATAAAATATCTAAATTGCAACTTCTCATTATTATTGTGCAGATATCATATGTATACATGTATATCAGCCACCTATTTGTATACACAGTAGAAAACCAATGACACATCATAATTTGGATTTCTTTTGACGATCATAATCCTGTCCGTATAATAAAAGATAGAAATAACTTTCGGAATACGAGTCCTAAATGTGCATACATTCCACAATGACCTGCTCTCTGAATCACTGCAAACCATTAAAGGGTGTGTTGCACGGCAAATACTGGTTAACGCCATCTACATCTTTTCGGGGGACAACTGCACGTAAACGAATGGACCTCAGCTAACGGTAGTCGGCGACTTAATCTCTACATGGTAAACATTTGCGAAACAGACCGAGTTACCCTTACTCTTCAGTTTCGCGTATGTTGCACGTCTGTACGGGAGGAGCGATTACTACAGTCGCCTCGTAGTATACTCGAGTTGTGGATAAACCCGATTGGCCCCGAGTCAGGCCACGGGAAAGACACATAGTCTGGTCAGTTTACACCCACTTTAATATCCTCACACTATAAGCTCTGAATGCTACAGTACCTCCCCTCACAATCCAAGAATGCTGCAGTCTGTCTTGGTGGAATCACCAGCAAAGAAGAACATGGCCAGCAGAAAAAAATAGATGATGCACAGCATACAACCTGGTGAAACAATCCAGAAATCTGTCAGTGCTTGACCAAGTGAATGATTATTTGATTAGGACATGCCCATCAATCCCTTCTAACAATGAAGGTGGCCCCAAAAAGAACGCAACCCATGAGATCTGCAATTTCAAGAACATCAATGACAAAATGTCATTGGGTGTTTCATTGGGTAGAAACTTCCACAGTAAAATGACATTAGGATCATCAATTTTGGGAAGGGTATTTTGAATGAAACAAACATAGTATGGGAAGCCGTCATGCCCAAATTTCTTGCTGCTTCAAGCATGACAAAGGTTGCAAAAGGAGCAAATTTCGAAAATGACATTGCCTCACAAAAATAGAAGTAGCATCAAAGCACCTTACCCCCAAATTGCTGATAGTGGTGTCATTTTACTCAGAAAAGAATTTCCTACCCAATTAAACAAAAAATTCAATGGCATTCTCTCAATGATATCTTTGAAATTGTAGATATCAGGTGTTGCGTTCTTTTTGGGCCACCCTGTATAAAAATACTGCCCAAGAATTTGAGGATTGAACAATACCTGTATGTTTGGACTTAGATAGTCATCATTTTTCTTCTCCAAAAAAACAAAAAAACAACCTCTGTTGTGAAGTTTCTATCCGTGGAAGATATTTCAAGTACAACTGAAGTACAACAAAACTTGTTATTCAGAAATACTGTACATACAGTTAAAACTCGGTATAAAGAGCTCTAATATAACAAGATTCCTGATATAACAAGGTAATTTTGCTGGTCCCCAGTCTTTATGTTCCTTTTGTTTTTTTACCCTGATATAAGGAGATTCCTGTTATGACAAGGTAATTTTCATTGTCCCAAGGTCCGCGTTATGCTGAGTTTCCACTGTAGACATGTACCAGGGCTACACCTCAATTTTTTTTTTCACAGGGAGTCTGTGCACATATGGCAAATTTGTCAATTTGTCAATTTCAGGGGTCTGGAATTAAAATTTGGGTTCCCATGCGCATCACACCTGTTAATATCAAGCCCTGAATATACATTACCTCCTTTATATTCAAAACAACAAACTTACCTTGAAAATAATCCGACTTTCCATCCACAAAGATGTAGTTAATGATGATGACACTGATGATAACAGACCAGAGATGGAGATCATTGAACACCAAGTTGAATCCTAGGTTCTATAAAAAAAAAAATAATTTCAAGTATCAAGGGTAACATCTTCCTACTAAATAGTACTCATTTGAAATACTCAAGATAACCAAATCAATCATACAGTACATCTAAAGAATAAGGTCCATATTTTCCAAAGTGGCCAAAGTTAAGGCCATTCGTCAACCCCTCAGTCTCAAATCAATAACTATATTTACGTAACAAAAAGAAAAACAAAATTTCTCGCATGAAATGAGCATCGAAATCAATTCTATCGTGCTGGTTTTTGTATTTGTATTTAGTCCCAGAACTATGGTAATTTTTGAGGATTAAAAGAGGGTGACATTTGGCACTCCATAATTCGGTGACCTCAATCTAGTTAGGCGGTACTTGGCTTCAAGTTAGGCAACTTTTCAGAATACGGCCTAACACACTTGTAAACTATTCTTAAATATAGCCAGTCCAAACTCATTATAACCCTTTTCTCAAACTGGAAGATTAACAACACCCTGTAATTTTGATGCAACTATTCATGTGATCTTAGTGATGAAGAATTGCTTTAAATTAAATTTTATATATCCGATTCCACATGCACATGTATCTCAATTTTTTTTTTAAAATCCAGTCGTCATAAGACCATAAAGTGTGCCACTGACAACATCTCATCAGGATATGGTTATGGTTATAGCAGCCTGGTTATAATTAGTGTAAAGATTAGGGTTGAATTTAGTGCTAGACGTAACTGTTTCATTGGCAAAATGGGACATACAGGTATAAGACAAGATAGAGCCCTTATTGCCTGAAGAAGCAATCACTTACCATGACAGTATCCACTATAACCAACAAAGGAATCTGAAGAAGCATTCACTTTAATACCATGATAGCATCTACTATCACCAACACAGGAATCTGAAGGAGCATTCACTTTAATACCATAATATTATCCACAATAACCAACACAGGAATCGGAAGAAGAATTCACTTACCACGATAGCATCCACTATCACCAACACAGGAATCTGAAGAAGCATTCACTTTAATACCATGATAGCATCCACTATCACCAACACGGGAATCTGAAGAAGCATTCACTTTAATACCATGATAGCATCTACTATCACCAACACAGGAATCTGAAGGAGCATTCACTTTAATACCATAATATTATCCACAATAACCAACACAGGAATCGGAAGAAGAATTCACTTACCACGATAGCATCCACTATAACCAACACAGGAATCTGAAGAAGACACACCTGCACGGCTACTGAGCATCCAATCTCCAAACTGCAAAAAAAAACATACCAGGAGATGATGTTGATTTATTACCCAAGTCATCGGACTGTAGATCACAAGGTACAGGCTTCGAATCCCAGCCCGGAACTAATGTCCTTAATCTACATTAGCCACTCTCAACCCAGGTGTAGTAAGTGGGTACCTGTAGGAATATATTCCGTGAAGTTTCAGCGCCTTCATTGAGCCGGGGTAATAATCCAAAGCTCTTTGGAAGCATATTAGATATTGACAAAATATGTGATATGCACTCTACAAGAACTGCGTTATTAGGTGGTCTGTCGTAGTCGACAGACCACCTCTTAATTTCGTCAGAATTTTCTTTATTATTTATTTATTATTTATTTTTATTTTTCCACCACTTTCTTGTGAACACAATTTCTCAAAATCAACTCGATCAATTTTCATCAAATTTTTGTCAATTATCAGACCATATCAGATCAAGTGCCCCTATCTTTTTCAAGGTCATCAGGTCATCGTGACGTCATCCAGGCGCCATTTTGTGAAATCACATTATCAATCATATCTTCATAACGAGTCATCAAAAATAAACCATATTTGACACACATGAACTTCAGGTCAAGGGTCAACATAAAATGTCATTAAAATCCGTGCGCGCATCATGACGCGCACGTACGCGTGCGTCAAAATTTAAAAATGCTCCAAATCATATTTTAATCAAATTAGGGTATGGTTCAGGACATTTTACGCATTTTAAAATTTCCTGTCCGTGCGCGTCCGCGCGCGCGTCATGCGCGCGCACAGCGCGTAGAGAACATAAAAACGCCGTTTTTTCGCATGTTTCATCTTCCTGATAATATTCTTGACAATTTCCAACTATTGACAGTCATTATCGACCTTCCATAATGTCGTACGCGCGCGTCAAACTTTCAAATTTGTGCGCACGTCAAAGGGCATTCTAATGCAAAAAGTGGTAAAAACATGCCCATCTAGAATTCGCCATAGCTCCTCAGAAGGGGCGGAAACCCCCCAATTTCTTTACATATTCTGAAAGCCTGTGAGTTGTAGATATGAATTCATGTAGAATTTTTGCCGATCTCATGTTCTAACGTCATCATATTTGCATATGAACTCAAAAAAGTGATTTTGAAAAAATTATGTCATCATTTTTGTATTCTTTTGATAATATTTCAGTAATAGGTGATCGATTTTCTTCCAAATTTTGATATGTTATAGCTGAGACAATTCTCTACCAGAACAGTCTACACCATTTTTCATTTTGATGACGTCATCACACTAAAATTTTCAATGCAAGATGCCATGTCAGAATTTTCCCTATTTGCGTGTTATGTCTATGGAAGATGACTTTTTTTCGAATCAGGAATCTACATGACATCGTTCTCTGAGCAGTATCTCAGTTATTTTTGGTCTATTTTCTTCCAGATTTTAATATGTTGTAGCTGAGACTATAAGCTTTTACAAATGTGGTCTCCAATTTTTGATCAGATGTCGGGATCATGCCCAATTTTTCAGTACAAAATGTGATTTGAGAATCCCGTTTTCGTTTACGTGTTATCTCTATGGGAAATATTCTGGTCTATCGGTAAAGCACATGACTACCATGGTCAAGGTACCTGGTTCGATCCCCGGGGCCGATTTTTTTTTTTTTTTTTTTTGCTTCTTTTTGCCTGTCATTTTACCATCCTCTTCGACTATTGTAACATAAAAAATCACAAATCATGTAATAAACTGCCTTATTTTCCGTATTATGTCTATTAGAAAGTAGTGTGCAGTAGTTTGTGTACAACCCTATGGAAATTGTGATTTCCTGTCCTGTATTAGAGCTATGGGGTTAATCTCCCAAGTATCCTGTATCATCATCATTATTATCATCACCGTCATGATCATCATCGCTATTATTATATCATCGCCATCATCATTATATCATTATAATCATCATAATCACCATTATCATCATCACCATAATCATTTTACAATGACCGTTACACATTTTGCTACATTCCTGTCCTCAAGAAGCATCTCCATTCATGGCATTCTTGACATCCTATCTTCAGTTTAGTATTTCCCCATTATTATGATCATCCTGATTACAATCATGATCGTACAAATTGAAAGACAGACCACCTAATTCGTCCTCATGACGAATTAAATTCTAGTTAATTATTATCATTATCATTATTACTATTACTATTATTATTACTATTGTTATTACTATTATTATTACTAATATTATTAATTTTATTATTAATATTATTAGGTGATCTGTCGTAGTCGACAGATCACCTCTTATATTCGTCAGAATTTTCTTTCTTTATTTCTTTATTTATTTATTTATTTATTTATTTATTTTTATTTTCTGGCCCTTTCTTGTTGCAACGAAATCTCAAAAACTTTTCAGTCAATTTTCATGACATTTCCGTCAGTCATCAGGTCATATAAGGTCAAGCTCCAAAATCTTTTTCAAGGTCATCAGGTCATGGTGACGTCATCCAGGCGCCATTTTGTGAAATCACATTATCAATCATATCTTCATAACGAGTCATCAAAAATGAACCATATTTGACACACATGAACTTCAGGTCAAGGGTCAACATAAAATGTCATCAAAATCCGCGCACGCTTCATGACGCGCACGTACGCGCGCGTCAAAATTTAGAAATGCTCAAAATCACTTTTTAATCAAATTAGAGTACGGATCAGGACATTTTAAGCATTTAAAAATTTTCCGTCCGTGCGCGTCCGTGTGCGCGTTATGCGCGCGCGCAGCGCGTGCATAACGTAAAAATGCCGTTTTTCGCATGGTTTGTCTTCCTGACACTATTCTTGACAATTTCCAACTATTTACAGTCATTCTCGACCTTCCATAATGCCACACGCGTGCGTCAAACTTTAAAATTCGTGCGCGCGTCAATGGCCATTCTAATGTAAAAACTGGTAAAAACATGCCTATCTAAAATCCGCCATAGCTCGGCAGAATGCCTGGAAACCCCCCAATTTCTTTACATATTCTGAAAGCCTGAGAGTTGTAGATTTGAATTCATGCAGAACTTTTGCCGATCTCATGTTCTGACGTCATCCTATTTGCATATGAACTAAAAAAAATGATTTTGAAAAAATGACGTCATCATTTTTGTATTCATTTGATAATAATTCAGTAATAGGATGTCAATTTTCTCCCAAATTTTGATATGTTATAGCTGAGACAATTCTCTACCAGTCCAGTTTCCACGGTTTTTCATTTTGATGACGTCATCACAGTGAAATTTTCAATTAAAAACGACATGTCAGAATTTCCCCTATTTGCGTGTTATGTCTATGGAAGAGGATTTTTTTTCGAATCATGAATCTACATGACATCGTTCTTTGAGCAGTATCTCGGTTATTTTTCGTCTATTTCCTTCCAGATTTTAATATGTTGTAGCCTGATAAATACTCTTTCTATGAGGGTTCGGTTTTTTCAATCTGATTTCGGGATCATTGTCAATTTTAAACTACAAAATGTGATTTGAGAATCCCATTTTTCGTTTACGTGTTATCTCTATGGGAAATATTTTGGTATATTGGTCAAAGCACTTGACTCCCATTCCGGTGACCCAGGTTCGATCCCCGGTGTGTCCATAATTTTTTTTTTTTTGCTTCTTTTTGCCTGTCATTTTACCATCCTCTTCGACTATCATAACATAAACAATCACAAACCATGCAATAAACTGCCTTATTTTCCGTGTTATATCTATTAGAAAGTAGTGGGCAGTAGTTTGTGTATAACCCTATGGAAATTGTGATTCCCTGTCGTGTATTAGAGCTATGGGATTTATCTCCCAGTATCCTGCAATATCAAATAGTCCTATTTGATATCACGATTTCTCAAAATTGGCTTAGTCAATTATCTTCAAATTTTTGTCAGTCATCAGTCCTAATAAGGTCAAGTTCCCGCAACTTTTTCAAGGTCATCAGATTATTGTGACGTCATCCAGGCGCCATTTTGTAAAAATCAACTTATGATCGTATCTTCTTCACGAAATGTCATCTCTCTTTCATATTTGGCATGGCTAAGGTCAATGTCATTTCAGTCATGGTCATCATGATTATCATCATGATTATCATCAACATCACTGTGATGATATTCATGATGATGATGATTATCATCAACATCATTATCATCGTCACTGTCATGATATAATAATCATCATCATGATTATCATCAACATTATTATCATTACTGTCATGATGATATTCATGATGATGATTATCATCAACATCATTATCACCATCACTGTCATGATATCCACGAATCATCCAAAATTCATGTTCACGCACTTTATGCCCCATTGAAATAAAGGGGGCGCTATTTCACTAAAATAGGTAGTAGAGCCTATGAATTGAAAATGCTAGGAAGAGGCTGAAATCATAAAAAATCGTCAATAGATTCATTATAATTAATGTCATCGTGATATCAACATCATATTTCACATTATCATTTTGTCATTCGTCTTCGTCAAAAATATTAAGATCAAAAGACAGATCACCTAATTCGTCCCCATGACGAATTAAATTTCTAGTTATTATTATTATTAATATTATTATTATTATTATTAATATTATTATTAATATTATTATTATTATTATTATTATTATACATGTATCATTATTATAACTATTATTATTTACCTAACTGCGACTTAAGGCGAAACCTAACAATAGGTTTATTCCGTCACAATAGAAATTCAACCTTAGGACGAAACGAGTGTGGGTTAGGGCGATATGTAACAAATAAACAATAGGATGAGATAAAAGGTTTTGCCCTAAGTCGCAGTTAAAGTTATTATTATTATTATCATTATTATTATTATTGATATTAAATGTAGCTTAGCGAAACGGAGTAACACAAAAAGGCACGTCCGGAACACAAACAACAAAATTGTTGGTGATAGTGGTGAATTAAAATTTGTAAGTTGACATGTGTGATGACAGTGTTGGTAATATTGTGCCTAATAAGAAGGTAGCAGAGGTATTTTTACCCCTTCTATGGCTTAATGGTATGTTCCTACCCATATGCAATAAAATTACGATGTTTAGCAATGTGCATTTTGCATTCTAGATGCGTCTTTTCTAAGCTTTAACTTTAATGAATATTAAAAAAAGCTAAGCTATCTAATACTATTTCAATCATTGTATAGCTCCACGCTATCTTTTCTTAGCGGGAGTTCAGGGCCCTTTTTCATAAAACTTTTCATCAGTGACAAGTTGCAATAACGGTTATAAGCTACTGAAATCCTTGCATGTGATTGGCTGAGAGCAAATTTGTCCGTAAAAACCTTCCTCCCACACGTGACACTGCTAGAGTACTTACCTAAGATTAATGTTGTTTTTCAGAGCAAACTGAATACCGTTAATGATCTCCGGTAGGTCTGGAACAACAGCTAAAACAGTCACACCTATAAATACCTGGTAAGAAAGATAAGCATATTTTCTTCTTAGCATACAAATTTATGTATGGTATGTACATGTACATTTTATATATATATATATATATATATATATATATATATATATATATATATATATATATATATATTTGGCTAACGGTACATTAAGTCGACACCTAACAATGCAGTTTATTCCGTCATAATAGCAACCCCTACATTAGGTCGACAGTTGAACAAAGAAAAAGAACAAAAACTGTCCTCGTACCCATTAGGGGTATATACATACATAATTCCTACTTAAGGCGATTTTTTTTTTGCCGAAACATTCGACGGAAGGGGGAAGCCGACGTTTAGTCAAATTTGTTTATTTGCCTTAACGTTTTCAGCGCTGTTTTTTCCCATTTCCTTCGGGGTAGGAGCATTCTATCGATATCAACGTAGAGGGTGCCAAATTACTTAATTACTACAAAGTTTTGTTCGGTAGGGAGAACTCATTTTCTATAATATAACATGGAAAATCTATGTATAACTCCTGGGTATCTAGCGTCCCAAGTTGGACTTATGGCGATGTCTGTTTTTCTTGATTATATCAATAGTTTGGGGATTTACTAAAAATACCTTATCGCACACAAAAGGTAGTTATTATACAATTCTTTTTGCCATAAATGCAAATTGAATCAAATTAATTCTAAACATATACTAACATTTTGAATCCATTAATTCTCTTTAATGTCCTTTTGCGAGGATATACACTGTATGTATATACAATAAAAAATAAATTCGCCTTTTCGTAGAATCTAGGTACAGTCAAACCTTAGCGACCACCTGTATAGAAAGACCAGCTGTCTATAAAAAACACAATTTTTGTTTCCCTTGAAAAGTGTTTCTCATTGAAACCTGTAATAAAGACCACCTGCTCATAAAGCCCGCTTTTCTTGTCTCCTTTGAGCAGTCTTTATAGACAGTTTTCACTATATATATATATATATATATTTCTTTCTAAATCCTACAGAAAGGGGAATCATAACAAAGCGGTTTATTTCGTCACAATAGAAAAACAATGTTAAGGCGAATGTAGAGTTGTATCTAAGTGAATTTGCCTTTACAGTAGATCCGCCTTTACCGTAGATCCACCGTAAAGGCAAATTCGCTTTGTCACCACCTATTGCTCAAATTTTCCTTAACGCACATTCAAATTTGCCTTAACATCGTATTTCCATTGTGATGAAATAAACCGCTTTGTTACGATTCCCCTTTCTGTAGGATTTAGAAAGATATTACTAAAGGGTACATTAGGTGGACACACGTCATAATAGCGCCCCCTACATTAGGTGGACAGTTGAGCATAGAAATAAGACAAAAACTGTCCACCTAATGTAGCATTTAGAGTTTTTTATATATATATATATATATATATATATATATATTTATATATATATATATATATATATACATAGAGTGTGTTTCTTTAAAAAGGAAACCCAAATTTTCCCATCGAAAAATAAATATTTCTGAGTTGATTCTTATTATTCATGTCAAAGTTCAATTCATCCTCTTTCATATGATACCAAATACATGTACGTAATAATACTGTCCTGTATGAATAAATTTCAATGGTTTTAAGTGAGTGATGTCAAAAGTAGTTTGCGCATAGAAGTATTGCAAAGTGTAATGCCATTAGGTACAATGAAAAGAAAAAAAAAAGTGATAAAGACACTTAGGAAAGAAAAGTGATACATGTATTTCAAGATGTTTCCTTATTCATATTTCAACATGGATTCAACCTTGTATGAGAAACAAGTCCAAAATTAGCCTCAATGTCCTTCCAAATGAAGGCCTTGTCTGTCCAAGCAAGTGTGTGCTTCTTGAGAAAGTAAAGTGAGATTCAATGAATGGCTATTCATTGTGCAGATGAATAGATCCCACTCTCGCGCACAAATCAAGTTTCTGCTGGTTTAAAATTGTTTTAGTTCAATGATCCCAGACTCTATCATCACAAATGTGGTAGCATATGAGAGGGGATAAAATTCCTCTCTTTATGATGTATTTACAATAAATCAAGTTCCGTTTATTTGACAAAATTTTGCTGGATAAATTTAGGTTACCTTTTGTATATATACATCATAAATAAAGAAACTGTAATGTTAACATTTAGCTAAGGATTTCAAAAAAATGTTTATGCCCCAATTGCTTGCAAATGAAAAGAAATTAACAAAATCAAAATTGAACAAATTTGCAAAAAATTTCAAAGCTTCATACAGAAATATACAGTATGCAAATGCATAAACTTTTAACCCCCCCCCCCCCCAAAAAAAAAGAGTGCACAACAACATTCACAACATTTTTAAAACTCGACATTTGTAATTTATTATTTTCTTCAAATTGTGATCAACTATCATACAGGTATATGTATAATAAAGGCTCAGGCACAGCAAAAGTTAAAGTAGAACACTCAAGAAAATCACAAATATGGCAATTAATGTATCACTAGAAATTGGGAAGCTTACAGATGGCAATCGTATAAGTTTTATGTCAACTGCGTATATGATGATTATAAAAACAACATAAATAAAAGCTCTTCTCAGCATGTGGAATATCCGAGGATTCGCCAGAAATATAGCGATGTTTTGATGTCGTCATACGAGGGATCGATCCTGCTTAAGCAGACGACGTCCTATAATGAATGAACGTAATTGCAATGCAATTATTTATCAAATTATAAAGAGTTTGGTACATTTAAACATGACCTTATTTCACACCATTCTAAAAGAGAAAGTGAACTGATTCTGATCACTAAAACCGTTTGATTGTAAATACACAGGAGAAGGGTCAATGATCAATGAAATAAACCCCATTTTCAAATTGAAAAGCCCTGCGAATAATAGCTGGATGGTATTCGTTCCCTCTTGAAACGCCGAACATGCCGCGGTGCAAGCAGCTGAAAATACAATGGCGTCTTATTTTGTTTACAAGTGACTGATTCCTTTATTTTTTTAACGCTGCATTTTTCATCAAAATAATACCATACACGAAGTTAAGAGTGAGGCAACAGACTAACATTAAGACTGACGCTAGTCAAGTAAGAGAAATAAGTGAAGAGGAGATGACAAAACAGGCACTGAAAAATGTGTATAATGTTATGGGACATCGTCTGCTTAGACAGGACTCGCCCCTCTTGTGTCGTCACACATCTCAGCAGCGTTCAAGGAGCTTTTCAGCTGCTATATCGGGGGCTGTATTTTACCGTTTTATAATTGATAATAATCATTAATTCAAATGTTTCCAAGCTTTAAATTTGGATAACCTTGTTTAATTTATGCCATCTATGCAATAATAAGTATTAAGCCAATATTTAAAATCATCAGTGTTCTACTTTAAACACATGACAATCCAATTCTTAGCACATAAGTTGATAAATTCACAGCATTTACTTGGAGATTGAAAGTTTTTTTTCCCAGATTTACATGTTTGTCAATCCTGGCAGAGAATGGCACTTACTTAAAAGCACAGATGGCACAAACATGTGAATTACTTTCAGGTTTGATAAAATTTGAACCATTCAGAACAGATGGCAAATAGCTTACATGTTTAATAAATAAAATTTTAACCATTTAGAATACATGGGAAATAGCTTACTTACAGGTTTAATAAAATTTTAACCATTTAGAATAGATGGGAAATAGCTTACTTACAGGTTTAATAATATTTTAACCATTTAGAATAGATGGCAAATAGCTTACTTTCAGGTTTTATAATAAGTTCTGAATAGATGGCAAATAGCTTACTTACAGGTTTTATAATAAGTTCTGAATAGATGGCAAATAGCTTACTTTCAGGTTTTATAATAAGTTCTGAATAGATGGCAAATAGCTTACTTACAGGTTTGATAATATACTCTGAATAGATGGCAAATAGCTTACTTACAGGTTTTATAATAAGTTCTGAATAGATGGTAAATAGCTTACTTACAGGTTTGATAATATACTCTGAATAGATGGCAAATAGCTTACTTACAGTTTTTATAATAAGTTCTGAATAGATGGCAAATAGCTTACTTACAGGTTTGATAATATACTCTGAATAGATGGCAAATAGCTTACTTACAGGTTTTATAATATGCTCTGAATAGATGACAAATAGCTTACTTACAGGTTTGATAATATGCTCTGAATAGATGGCAAATAGCTTACTTACAGGTTTGATGACAGTTGAATTATTGAGAATTGGCTCCAAGTTCTGCACAACTACCTCAGCACTAAGAGACATAAGAGCCACAGCAACCAATAGGATGATGGTACTTTTGATCCTTCCCCAATGAACATCAGGTTTACTGTGCGTGTTACCTGAGACAGACAGAAAGATAGATGGATGTATTGATACATGTAGATAAATACATGGATGGATAGATAGAAGAATAGATACATGTAGATGGATAGGTAGATGGATATATGTATTACAAGAGATTAGGGCTACAGCAAGCACGAGAATGATGGTGCTGCTGATTCTACCCCAGTGAACATCTGGTTCACTGTCACAGTGTGTGTTACCTGAAGAAGAGATAGATAGATACAAGGATACAAGGATATATGGATGGATAGATGGATGGATAGATTGATGGATAGATGGATGGATAGATGGATGGAAAGATAGACAGATAGATGGATAGATATATAGATAGATAGATAGGATAGATGGATGGATGGATAGATGGATAGATGGATGGATGGATGGATGGATAGATAGATGGATGGATAGATGGATAGATAGATGGATAGATGGATAGATGGATGGATGGATGGATAGATAGATGGATGGATAGATGGATGGATAGATGGATGGATAGATGGATAGATAGATGGATGGATAGATGGATGGATAGATGGATAGATGGATGGATGGATAGATGGATAGATAGATGGATGGATAGATGGATAGATAGATGGATAGATGGATAGATGGATGGATAGATGGATAGATAGATGGATAGATGGATGGATGGATAGATGGATAGATAGATGGATGGATAGATGGATAGATAGATGGATGGATAGATGGATGGATAGATGGATGGATGGATAGATGGATGGATAGATGGATGGATAGATGGATAGATGGATGGATAGATGGATAGATGGATAGATGGATAGATGGATGGATGGATAGATGGATAGATGGATAGATGGATGGATGGATGGATAGATAGATGGATAGATAGATGGATGGATAGATGGATAGACAGATGGATGGATAGATGGATAGATGGATGGATAGATGGATGGATAGATGGATAGATGGATGGATGGATAGATGGATAGATAGATGGATGGATAGATGGATGGATAGATGGATAGATGGATGGATGGATAGATGGATAGATAGATGGATGGATAGATGGATAGATGGATGGATAGATGGATGGATAGATGGATGGATAGATGGATGGATAGATGGATGGATAGATGGATAGATGGATGGATAGATGGATGGATAGATGGATAGATGGATGGATAGATGGATGGATAGATGGATAGATGGATGGATGGATAGATAGATGGATAGACAGATAGATACTTTAGATAGATGGATTGATAAATAGATGGATGGATAGACAGATGTATAGATACATTTGTAGATGGAAGGAAGGACAGATAGATAGATGACAATATAGATATTACGAGATAATAGATAGATGGATAGACAGATACAAGGATAGACAGATGTATGATAGATTGATAGATGGATAGATAGACAGATGTATAGATAGATGATAGATGGATAGATAGATGGATGTATAGATAGATGATAGATGGACGGACAGACAGATATATAGATGACAATATAGATATTACAAGATAATAGATAGATGGATAGATACATGTAGATAGATACAAAGATAGACAGATGTACATGTATAGATGATAGATTGATAGATGGATGGATAGACAGATGTATAGATAGATGATAGATGGATAGATAGATGGATGTATAGATAGATGATAGATGAATGGACGGACAGATAGATAGATGACAATATAGATATATTACGAGACATTAGGGTCACAGCAAGCAGTAGAGTGATGGTGCTGCTGTACATCAGGTTGCCTTACCTGAAGTAGAGATGCCTTACCTGAAGTAGAGATGCCTTACCTGAAGTAGACAGGTCTATAAATAGATAAATAATTAGATGGATAGATGGACGATAGATTATTTAATAATTGACACAATTGTGTCATTTCATTATCCTCCAATAATCTATACTGTCTTGATTATTGTTTCAGCTGCTTTTTGGTTAGTATATGCTCATTATTGTCAATATTTGTACCAATGTTGAAATGTCATATTTTTCATTCCAATTATTTCAAATTTTGATGTTTTTACATGTTTATGTAATGTTTGAATGTTCCTTTATGTAAATCACATGCAACTCGGCTTTTTGCCGCGAATCACAGTGATTCTTTGAATAAACCAAAACTGAACTGAATGGTGTAATATCTTACTAAGTTTGATGGATTCATGCACTAAGTTCCTTCCTTTATGATAGTCTTAACAACATACTATTTCTCTTTATATAATGATAATCCTTGGCTGGTTTATATACCTTGTGATGATGCAGCATGGGAACTACTCCCCTGAATAATATGTGCGTGAGTCTTGAGAGAGAATATCAGACCAATGACGTAGGCCAGGAAGAGCAAGGTGATGCAGACGTAGACCAGCGGATGTAACTTATACTCCAGGAAGTTATTGTCACCATTCTATCAGAAAAAGAAAGAAAACTTAAGGTAAAGCTGGGAAAATTCCAAGCAAAGGGCGACATGACACTCACAAATACAGTATTAACCCCTTACATGCACAGGGTAGTCCACAACCAAAGTTCAAACAGTATGTCAAATTGGAACTTGGAAGGGGTATGACCACGCACGGCCCCGTTTCATAAAACTTGTACTCAATAACAAGTTACAATAATTGTTATAAGCTACTGAAATGCTTGAATCTGATTGGCTGAGAGCAAAGCTGTCATAGAAATATGGCAGTTGTTATTGATAACAAGTTCCATGAAACAGGGCCCTGATGTGTGGGAGGTGAAAGGTCCCTTAAGTGGAAGCCCAAGGGTTAAATATTACTTGCTCTCTGGTTCAATCTGAGCCATAGACAGAAGCATTTTCAAACAAATGTTTATGACTAATATTTCACCAATAGTTTTGTTGAAAATGATGATTCACAGAACTGAAAGAACTTTAAACTTGTTCACTGACTGATTATCGAACAGTAGTTTCAAAATTCAAACCTGAGCCTGATCGGTTAGTCACGAATGGACATTTGAAAATTTTTGAAAGTTTGAAGGCCTGTAGAAAATAATTATTTAATTGAAGAGAGCTATTTTAGGTTTCATTGTGAAGGGAATCACTCAAGGAGTTGAAATTTGTTAAAATTCAGTTGCCATGGACAATTATAATCCATAAAATATTCAATGTCACAGACGGTCAAAATGCCTACTCTTAACCGATAAGGCTTACCTACATGTAGGCTATATTCAAAACATCAAGACATTATACAAAAGATATAAAAGACACATTTTTTACACAATAAATAAGAAATATTTTAGTATCATCAATTCCTTATTTGAAAATAAACCTAGAATTAAATACAGACTGAAAGTGTCATTAAATAAAGATAAAATATGGAGTGTGAAAAGTTAGAAAATAGATTGCATATAAGTTAAGGAGAAAAAGACTCACTAATTTGTAGACGTAGGTACATTCCTCACATATCAGTGCTGTCTCATTTGTAGAGTTGAAACATTTCTGTAACAGAAAATATGGACAGCATTAGAGGGTACCAATCACAAAAAAATATTTTGCTCTGTATGTTAGGAGTTCCATGTCGCTATACTATATTCAAAACACATGTATGAGCTTCAAATGTTGATTCTATAAAGAGATATTGCAAGTTGAAATACACTCCCAATAAACAATACAGCGACTTGTGAGGAGACTAGTCGATGCACCCATGCATGCTCGCATAGAATAAGGGCCCGTGCAGAACCGAACTTTGATTTGGGTTCTACGCGAGGGGATTTTGTGTTTTCCTTCATTTTCTTCATACTCTTTAACCGTTAACCCATAGAAAGCCAGGTAAGGAATTTTAGCATTGATTTTATACATGCTAGCTGTACACAAATTATTTTTCAGGTGATTAGTCCACTTTAAACATAAAAATGACAACAAATACAAGCCCTTCCAGCGATAGTATACAATCATGCAATCCAAACTTCCAAGGTATAAGCTCACACAGCCATACACACAAAGCGTTTCGAAAGATTGAAATAACAATTTTTTTCCCCTTCTAATGCAAATTCTTACGTACATGTATAAGCACCAGTTTCTACATACGCATTCAAGACTTTAAAACTTTAATATTCCAAAATTACACGTACATCCTGGGGCAACTTGTTTGATAATCATATAGGCCCGTATTCTGAACTCTGGTTTAAATTAGAACTTTAATGATTTTAAATATTGGCTTAATACTTATTATTGCATAGATGGCATAAATTAAACAAGGTTATCCAAATTCAACGCTTGGAAACATTTGAAGTAATGATTATTATCAATTATAAAACGGTAAAATACAGCCCCCGATATAGCAGCTGAAGAGCTCCTCGAACGCTGCCGAGATATGTGATGACACACCATGGACCAGTCCTGTCTAAGCAGACGATGTCCCATAACATCTTACACATTTTTCAGAGCCTATTTTGTCATCTCTTCTTCACTTATTTCTCTTCCTTCACTAGCGTCAGTCTTAATGTTAGTCTGTTGCCTCACTCTTAACTTCGTGTATGGTATTATTTTGATGAAAAATGCAGCGTTAAAAAAATAAAGGAATCAGTCACTTGTAAACAAAATAAGACGCCATTGTATTTTCAGCTGCTTGCACCATGGCATGTTCGGCGTTTCAAGAGGGAACGAATACCATCCTGCTATTATTCGGAGAGCTTTTCAATTTGAAAGTGGGGTTTATTTCATTGATCATTGACCCTTCTCCTGTGTATTTACAATCAAACGGTTTTAGCTATCAGAATCAGTTTCACTTTCCCTTTATAATGGTGTGAAATAAGGTCATGTTTAAATACACCAAACTCTTTATAATTTGATAAATAATTGCATTGCAATTACGTTCATTCATTATAGGACGTCGTCTGCTTAAGCAGGATCGATCCCGAGTGTGACGACATCAAAACATCGCTATATTTCTGGCGAATCCTCGGATATTCCAGATGCTGAGAAGAGCTTTTATTTGTGTTGTTTTTATAATCATCAGATACGCAGTTGACATAAAACTTATACGATTGCCATCTGTAAGCTTCCCAGTTTCTAGTGATACATTAATTGCCATATTTGTGATTTTCTTTGAATATCTACTTTAACTTAAACCATGGTTTAAATCTGTGGTTTAACTATGGGTAGCTAAAAATGTCAAAACTTTGTTTACACTGTATGTTCCTTATGTTTACTGGATTCTGGTCTCATGCTTTAATGGTCAAGAAAACTATTGTACTTATCATTCCCGAGAGTTTTTAAAAGTTTGAGTACCAAAAATGCTGATAAATTGAATATCTACTGTTAGAGATTTGTGTCACACTTGGCTGCCCATAGTTACACCACACATTTAGACCATGGTTTAAGTTAAACCAGAGTTCACAATACGGGCCATAGAGTTTAATCCAATGACTACTAAGCCTGCGACATCTTAACCAGGTGTACACAGAAAATGCTTCCTATACTAAAACCAAACCATATTCAACTGGTTAACCCTTTCAAGACAATTGACCACATTTTGTGGTTTGGCTCAATAACATTTGATTCAAAGCTCAAAAAAATATATGCCAGATGCATGAGTAGAAAGAGCAAACATTTCTGCACACAAAGTGTCCATTTTTGTTGCATGACCATATTGCGTTTGATGCCAGAAATTTTAAAAACGAGAATAAGCTTTAAAATCCTTGAATTGGCAACACATTGAGAGGTTCAACATCATTGTTTTTTATCAAAATTGGCAATTTCTTTAACTTTTCGACAAACTTACTGACTGTGAATATATTTTCAAAGACATTACACCTCATCAGAACAATGTAGCACTAAAAGAAAAATATTTTTGTTGCCAATTTGAAGAACAAAGTGTGATCAATTTAGCCCTAAAATAATTCCTGTCCTGAAAGGGTTAATACAGAAAGAAATGAGAGGCAAAAGGAAACATAGATAGGATAATGAGTGTGCTATTGGTCATGCTCTGCTGTCGACTTACAACACCGACTAATTCCCTCATTCCTCAACTTCAGCCCTGGGTCAAACTTTACCTAATCTTTACCCTAAACCGAACCTAAAGACCAATTACAACCCTATTCGAAAAGATGTTTGGTACTGCAGAATCTGGAAATGGCGTTACCGAGCGGCATCTCGTCTTGCATTCATCACAGTTAACCGCAAGAATGAACAAAAAGCCGTTCTCTTCATTCTTGCGGTATATTCTGATGAGTGCAAGACGAAAAGATTTTAGTATGCCTCTCTTCAACAACCCGAATCCTATTTCTTTGGCAAAATCAAGCCCAGAGCAACTGTCGCAGGAGCAAAGTGTCAGGTTACTGAATAGTCTCACATTTCCATACTTACCTCACACTCGAAGCCTCCCAACGTCTTGGTGAAGATTGTCGGTGTGAACACCCCCACCACGGAGATGAAAAGAAGCGTTGCACTGACGGACATGGACCTCACATTGAAACGCTGCTCTTTATGCTTCAGCCCTCCAACCGTCATGCAAATACCCTAGCAATAAAATCATAGTCATGAGCAATAAAATAAGTCATGAGCAATAAAATAATAGTCATGAGAGGAAATATCTGACAAAATAAAGGATTCATGAGGTCTACCTCAAAAATGAAATATTCATGATGGCTATGTCACAAAATGAAATATTCAAGGTTTATCTTACAAAATGAATTATTCACAAATGGCTTTCTTACCAAATGAATTATTCATGTGGCTATATAACAAACTGAACTAGAGCACTCGGAGGGGGGACCAGTCCGAGTACATGTATCCCCGAACCCGTCACCCATCCCCCATTTGAATCAATGTTGTGACTGAAATGGATAAAGTGGCAAGTTGGGACCTCAGGTATCACTCCTGACAAATTTGACCTTTTTGTACTTTTCATTTTTTAGTTGTTTTGAAATTGAAGGTGATCCAACAAAAACTGCAGCCAGTAAAGCGCTCACAAGAAAGTGTTTACCATTTCTTTAAAAAATATGGTTACCATGGCAACGATGACTCCACCCACACCAAAAACAATAGGCGTCTTCATCTTATCATAATGCAACTCCATGCGAAATTTGAAGGTGATCCAACAAAAACTGCAGCCGGTAGAGCGCTCACAAGAAAGTCGTTACCATTTCTTTAAAAAATATAAAATATGGTTACCATGGCAACGATGACTCCGCCCATGCCAAACACAATAGGCGTCTTCATCTCACCATAATGCACCTCCATGCGAAATTTGAAGGTGATCCGACAAAAACTGCAGCCGGTAGAGCGCTCACAAGAAAATCTTTACCATTTCTTTAAAAAATATGGTTACCATGGCAACAATGTCGACTCCGCCCACACCAAAAACAATAGGCGTCTTCATCTTAATACCATAATGCACCTCCATGCGAAATTTGAAGGTGATCCGACAAGAACTGCAGCCGGTAGAGCACTCACAAGAAAATCTTTACCATTTCTTTAAAAATATGGTTACCATGGCAACAATGTCGACTCTGCCCACACCAAAAAACAATAGGCTTCTTCATCTTAATACTATAATGCACCTCCATGCGAAATTTGAAGGTGATCCGACAAGAACTGCAGCTGGTAGAGCACTCACAAAAAAATCTTTACCATTTCTTTAAAAAATATGGTTACCATGGCAACAATGTCGACTCCGCCCACACCAAAAAACAATAGGCTTCTTCATCTTAATACTATAATGCACCTCCATGCGAAATTTGAAGGTGATCCGACAAGAACTGCAGCTGGTAGAGCACTCACAAAAAAATCTTTACCATTTCTTTAAAAAATATGGTTACCATGGCAACAATGTCGACTCCGCCCACACCAAAAAACAATAGGCTTCTTCATCTTAATACTATAATGCACCTCCATGCGAAATTTGAAGGTGATCCGACAAGAACTGCAGCTGGTAGAGCGCTCACAAGAAAATCTTTACCATTTCTTTAAACAAGAGCCCCAGGGGCACGACGCTCACCTGAGGTGGATCAATTCACATCTGGTGCATGTTCTTTCTAGCACATGAACAACTGTCATTCTTCATCTATAGAGGTATCTCTATACACAATACCAAGTCTGAGCTTTCTACCAAGTTCGGTTAAATTCCAATCATGGGTTTTGGAGAAGAAGCAGAAAATGTAAAAAGTTATGGATGGCGGACAACTTGCCCCCCCCCCCCCCCCCCCCCCCCCTCCAGTATGTTACCCCCCCACAGACCCCCTATAGGGCCACCCAGAAAAAAATCTCCATACACAATACCAAGTCTGAGCTATTCCTGGTTCTGGAGAAGATGTTTGAAATTTACATAGCTTTTACACTTGGGGGCCCTCCCCCTGGGGCCACATGTACCATTTTAGCAACTTTGGGTCCCCTACCCCTAAGGATGATTCCTACCAAGTTTGGTTGAATTCTGATCATGTGTTTTGGAGAAGATCAGAATGTACATTTTGCCTGGCAGCGCCCCCCCCCCCCCCCCCTCCAGTATGTTACCCCACAGGGCCCCTATAGGGCCACTCAGAGAAATTTCATGAATATTCATTCTTCATCTATAGAGGTATCTCCATACACAATACCAATACCTGGTTCTGGAAAAGAAGATGTTTGAAATTTACATAGCTTTTACAATTGGGGGCCTTCCCCCTGGCCCCCCTGGGGGCCACATGTACCATTTTAGCAACTTTGGGTCCCCTACCCCTGAGGATGATTCCTACCAAGTTTGGTTGAATTCCGATCATGTGTTTTGGAGAAGATCAGAATGTACATTTTGCCTGGCAGCGCCCCCCCCCCTCCAGTATGTTACCCCCACAGGGCCCCTATAGGGCCACTCAGAGAAATTTCATGAATATTCATTCTTCATCTATAGAGGTATCTCCATACAAAATACCAAGTCTGAGCTATGCCTGGTTCTGGAGAAGAAGATGTTTGAAATTTACATAGCTTTTACAATTGGGGGCCCTCCCCCTGGGGGCCACATGTACCATTTTAGCAACTTTGGGTCCCCTACCCCTAAGGATGATTCCTACCAAGTTTGGTTGAAATCCGATCGTGGGTTTTGGAGAAGAAGATGAAAATGTAAAAAGTTAACGGACGACGCACGACGGACAAATTTCCATCGCAATAGCTCACCTGAGCCTATGGCTTACCATAATGCACCTCCATATGAAATTTGAAGGTGATCCAACAAAAACTACAGCCAGTAGAGCGCTCACAAGAAAATCTCTGCCGCGGACGATGCCAAATCCATAGTATCCCTGAACACTAGTTCGGGGGATACAATTACTCATGTGGCTATTTAACATAATCAATTATTCATACAGCGTTTTCTTACCAAATGAATTATTCCTGTGGCTATTTAACAAAATGAATTATTCATGTGCCTAACCAACAAAAAGGAATCATTCATGACGGCCACCTCATAAAGACATCATTCAGGGCCCCGTTCTATATAATACTTATCAATAACTTGTTATCTATAACAAGTTATAAGCTACTGAAATCCTTGCATCTGATTGGTTGAGTGCATTTTGATGATCGATAGAGCTTGAGCTATAGAGCAGCAAAGAAATGAGCTACATGTAGCAAAAGCTAGCATGCTACATTAATTAAACGCTAACCACTGCGCTACACAAAGCACTTTACGAATTTTTCTCTAGCAAAATGAATTATTCATGAATTTTCTCTCACAAAATGAATAATTCATTGGGTTTTTCTCGCAAAATGAATAATTCATGATTTCTCTTGTAAAATGAATTATTCATGAGGGCTTACTGGAATGAAGAGCATAGTGACAAGCAGGGTACTAATGAGGGCTGACTTGACAATCTCTGAGTAACAGAATTTTCTCATGCAAAATGAATTATTCATGAATTTTCCTTGCAAAATGAATAATTCATGAATTTGCTTGCAAAATGAATAATTCATGAATTTTCTCTTGCTAAATGAATAATTCATGATTTTCTCTTGCAAAATGAATTATTCATGAGGGCTTACTGGAATGAAGAGCATGGTGACAAGCAGGGTACCAGTGAGGGCTGACTTGACAATCTCTGAGTAACAGATCCCCGGATTCTTATTTTTACTCTGCTTGACTAGAGAAGAGATGTACAGGATGATCTCTACGATGGATCCGAAGGTAGCGTTCAGGACCGCTCCTACTACATGGTTACTCTGAGCTGAAATACTGCAGGAGTGAATGGTGAACATACAGACTATGCGACTACTAGGCACACAGAGGATTCCCACAAGCAGCCGTGCTGGAAGATGTAACAATAAAAACCTGTGCATCAGACTATGAAAAGCCACTGCTGTCATGGTCTAGTGCACATTTTTATTGTTATGTCCTCCAGCATGGCTGATTGTTGGAACCCTCTGTAGTGAACATACATGTACATCCATGGCAATTTGGTCATTTTGTTTCCCCATACGTTACCAAGTATCACAGAATGTCTAATAGTCGACAAGTCTTTGGTAGACAATCTGGTCAACAAGATGCCGCTTTATTGGGAAGACATTATGTCGACCAAGATTCTGATATTGGCGACACATTTATGATAATATTCAACTGTGAATTCAACATTACATATCCAATGAAATACAGTTGACATTTGTCTATTTGTTATGTGTTGTAATACTTCTTTTAGCTGTTTCAGTGTTTTTAAACTATTCTTATGCTCCATTTCAGCGCCGATTGTCACAGCGGTAGGCTTGTTCTTGCACAAGAAAGGAAGGATTACTATACAATGTACCTTGCAATTGCCATTCCAATATAGTGTGCTAATGGTATGATGGCCAGAAGTCCCATTGCAAATCTCTGTGGAAAAAAAAAAGGGAAAATAATACAAAGATCCTACTAATCTGGAAGCCCATCCTGAAAGAGTCACCCCATTTTACCCATAAGATTTGACCCCTTAAAGCTAATTAGACCATCTAAGTCATTGACAAAAAGGTTATCAGCCTGACCGTAGCTGTCGGGTTTAACCCCCAGAGACTCCAAAAGAGACCCCAAAGTCGGGTCGATTTCACCCCTATCTCCCCCATGCACCAAACTTTGTCAGGACGAAGTTTTGAAAATGTCAGACACCCCTAAAAGTTGGGCTATACATGATAGAGCAAGAAACAGAAGAACAAAATTAGAGAATGGGGAAAAGAAATGGGAGAAGGGAGAGGGATTAAGAGACTGGAATAAGAAGGGAAATGATTACTTACCCCAGATGGTGTTGTGAAACTGTTATGCGTGTCTGCAAATCCTATAACTATTGCAATGACGACAAAAAGAAGCATATCTGACAAAGAGAATTGATAAGGAAACATGACTAATTAACTCACGGTGAGAGATATCTGCTTGGTTTGAAAATGTTACGAGCAGCACAAGGCACAATCTGATGTAATAACACTCCTCATCCAAATACAGATTTTGTCTTTCCATACTTTATTTCATGTCTCATTTTTAGCATATGAATGTTCAGGTATTATGTGATCAAAGTAATCCCATCCCCCAATCTAAAAAAAAGCCAAAAGGAAAATTTCTGTGTTATGATTTAAATTTTAAATCATGTTCTTATGAATCATCTCGTACCCCGAGCAACCCTTCCTGGGGAGCATTTCATCAAGTGTTTTGTCAGTGATTTTTACCAACAACTGTTACTTAAATCCTTGCATCTGATTGAGAGTAAATTTGTCAGTAAAAATCACTGACAAGATACTTGATGAAACACTCCCCTGGGGTCCTTATAAGGTAGCTTAGCGAAACATTTCAAGATCTGGGCCCCGTTTCATATAACTTCTTAACAATAACAGGTTACAATAATTGTTATAAGCTACTGAAATCCTTGAATCAGGTTGGCTGAAAGCAAATTTCTCATAGAAATGGGGAAGACAGTTGTTATTGATAACAAGTTTTATGAAACAGGGCCCTGATGATATGGAGGTCAAAGGAGCTTTTGTCAGTGGTAATCGGAGATCTACTCTGCAAAGGATTTTACTTTATACAGTACAGAGATTTGACACTTCTTTTCAAAACATATCAAGATTTGATGATATGGAGGTCAAAGAGCATTCGTCAACAACAATTGGACATCTGGGACCTGGGGGGCGTTTCATCAAGTGTCTTGTCTGTGATTTTCACTGACAAATTTGCTTTAAGCCAATCAGATGCAAGGATTTCAGTAGCTTATAACAGTTATTGCAACTTGTCATTGATGACAAGTTTTATGAAACAGGCCCTGGGATAGATATGTGTGCAATATGAATGTAGCTATTATTATTTATTATTATCTAGTCTGCAAAGGATACTGACAAAGAAGATATTCATGCCATCCACTGTGTACTTGTATGAGTAGAAGTTAGCAGCTTGGTATGAACACATGATGACTTCATGCGACTGCTCTCCAGGCTATGGTGGTTTTGAAGAGTTTAAAAAAGAAACTTAATCAATCATCTTATTATTATATATCTTAGTAGTACGTACTAGGCCTTGGGAAGAGTTTATGAGGCTTCATGAAATCAAAACTATTAAAATCATGAAAGAAGACGTGTCCACTAAATGTAGTTGAGTTTAAATAGCTGTCGTACTTCTAAAATATCAATGATTACATAATGTATCTGAGGAATCGGGAGCTGCACATATATAGCAGTAGTACCAAGACAATTTTCTTTTTATTGGGGGGGGGGGGGAGGGAAGGAGAACTCAAATATGCATTATTTTGTGCACACATACATCTATATCTGGAAAAAAAAATGTATGAATGTGCTGAGTACACAAAATTTTTAAGTCGACAGTCCCCACAAATTGGACCATAAAGACTACATTCATGGACAGTTATTTAATATTATTGAAATTTATTTTAAAATATGCAAATTTTTTGAAAACAATAAGACAGCAAGATACATGTATACCACTGCCGAATAGAATGCACACTAAAGAAACAGACACTTTGACAGCTACCTATGAAAAAAAGTTATTAACCATGTAACCTTGAAATTGTATGGTAAAGAGTAACTCGTTTTCTGTCTAATAACTCATTCATAACTTTCCAGCCATGGATGACTGAGTACCCAGGTTTGCAAAAAATGTTGAAATATCCCTGTAACCAAGATTGGTTTGAAGCCAAGTGTGTAGTCATAAATCATTTGGTCTCTGTTATTTTAGTCAGGTGTTTAATACTGGCTTTTGTTTATCGTAGTACCAATTGTTTTTAAACGTGCTGTAGATCACGGCTTAACTCTTAAATGTGCCAAGGGGTTTAGCTCTTTTCAAAATTTTACCACAATGTGATCAATGCTTACTTTTCAATTGTCTGCACTTCATTAACCATCTATTATGTCACAAATATTGCGTACAAAACTTGTAGGAAATTTATTACCATTTCCTATGATACCAAACATTACTTTACCCAACTTTATGCATAAGAATTATTAAAAATTACATTTGAGTTTCTTTTTGTCCATTATTTTTTGGTTTCTCATTTGTTTACTATTGTTTAATGTTGAAAATAAGGTAATATCTCTTTAAAAATCTGCAATTTTCTCTGAAAATTTCTACGGTAGCATAATTATAATCATATATTTAGAATGCTTGATCTATGCTCAAAATTTTAATATACATTGACCACCATATACCTTTCCTGTGGTCAAGCAATTGGTGAATGAAAATGACAAGTCTATCTGTCACATGTGACTTTGGCACTGAAAGAGTTAATTGAAATACCTTGATAGCAGTTGTTTTGCTGACTTTGAGTTTCTCTGGAGGTAAAAACAGTAGCCGCTTTATGGCCATCATGTTGAGCTGAGGAAAGAACACAAATTTGATTTAAATCAAATAAGAAAATCAAAATAAGAAAATCCACAATGACCCATTTTATTTCATCATTTTCTGTAGAAATTACATTGAGATCCCACCTGGGCATGCACATTTAATGCATTTGCTGTATGCATGTTTTAATCACTGACTAGGCTACCCTTGCTAAAAAAGACAAATAAATAATATAAATAAATAAAATGTTCCTCTGTGGGTTCATATAAAACTTGATCAAGTCAGTATTACTAGATACCCAGGAGTTAGACATATATAGATTTTCCACATTATATTATTATTATTATTTTAAATTTGTTTTTTTTAATGGAATAATTTACCCTTACATATCAAATGTAGTCCTTCTCTTCTCTCTTCAAAAGGAGGTTGAAATCACTCATACTAGATACTTATAATAGTTTACTTATCTCTGTTCAGGCTTTACTCTTATTTTGTATTGTTTTGTTTTTGTTTCTGTTATGGTTTCTCAGTTTTGCTTTTATGTATAAATTAATGTATGATGTTGTTTATCTTCTGTTGGTGGCAGCACCAATAAGGCTATTTTGCCTTCCTAAGCTGTCTCCTCATTCGGCATTGTTATACTTTGGTTGTTATGTAGTTTTTGTAAATGTACTTTTTATGAATGGATGAAATAAATGGAATGGAAAAAAAAGGTTGTGAAAGAAAATAGTCTTAGTTTACCTTTGCTACAGGCAAGAAAATGACAGTCATCCAGGAGAAAAAAAACACAATGAGATGAAGAAGGAAAACAAACGGCACACCTAGCATCAGCCAGAGGTAAGTAGACGGTCTTTTCTGAAAGAGCAATAAAGAAGAATTACATGATAACAAATACAATCTCCATCAGCCCAAGTAGCAGCCACAATGCAGCCTGCCTCCTAATCCTCCCCCAGAACTTTCAAACTATCAATATTTAGGGTTAGGGTTAGGGTTAGGGTTGCGAATGGGTTAGAGACTAGGTTTAGGTTGAGGTGTAGGTTTTAGGGTTAGGCTTAGCTATATTGTTGGATCCCGGATAGAAGTTTAATAAGAATTCTATTAGTGTTGGGACTGTGGACCAATAGCTGCCCGGCGGAGCATGATCTTACATACCCAGTATTGACTATTGTCTATTCTGTGATAGGTGTCGCTCCTAGTCGATGATGTCAGTAATGTCGCATGAAGCTTCTCGTTATCAGACGTAGCTCTGACGTTCTGAGCCGTGTTAACCACTCCATTGTCATCTGTACTTGTTGATTCAAAGGCCTCTACAAACCTATAGTCAGTTTGCTGGAGATTGAAAAAAATATTGTGACTTTAAAAGGGAACGTTGATTTTAATACGGGAAAGGTGAAAAATAATTTGTGAGCTTTCTCATTCCTTTTTATGTCAGTTTGGAAGAACATCGTAGTATTAATGTCCCCTGCAAAGGATTTCTCTTCAAATGCTCTTATATTAGAAATATGACGATACTTAGCTCAAGTGTTCGGGCCGAACATTCATGCCACATCTGTTTGCAGTCCCATATACCCATTTCTGTGTGCAGTGCGTGTGCTTTTAAGCAAGTTTGGGTCCATTTTCTTTTCATTTTGATGATTCCAGAACCTCACAGTATACACCAATCCTAATTTAGACATGGTCAACCTTTCCCAATTACTTTCAGTTTCTTTCACAATGCAATCACATGACCAGAACTCAACTTTATCTTTAATATTTGAACTTAAACTCGATGTTCAATGGAAGCCTAGTATACTCTACAAGCTAATGGACATGGCATTGCAGACAAATTTGTATACAGTGTAGATAGAAAAGATTCAACATCAAATTCGCTCATAAGTAAGTTTTGTGCAATGGACTGTACTCGTCGCTGATATTTCACTAAATGTTTAATACCAAATTATTATTACTTCCTTAAAAGCAAAACAGAAGCCTATACTCTACAAGCAAATGGACGTGGCATTGCCGACAAATTTGTATACAGTTTACATAGAAAAGATTCAACATCAAATTCACTCATAAGTAGGTTTTGTGCCGTGGACTGTACTAGTCGCTGATACTTCACTAAATGTTACCAAATTGTTGTTATTACTTCCTTAAAAGCAAATTATAATCCTGATCACATTCAAATAAGTTTTCCAATTATAATTCTTTTGTAATTTACGCATACTCACACAACCTTAAATATCTAGGCCTGCAAAAGAGCTGAAGCACCTTTAAGCCCCATATACATTGGGTCACTTCCTACATGTACAAGTGTATACGCCACAAGATGTCACAACATTCCAGAAAATTGTGGAAAATTTTGATTGTCAGAACATTTACATTGAAGACAAAAGATCCACCCAATTATTTGAGATTATGTGAGATCCTGTGACAGACAGGACATTAATGTAGGGTTTGGCTCTATGGCATGTTGAGATAGCAGGAATTTATTGAGTCAAATTACATATTACCGGTACGTAACGATGGAACTCATCCTTGTACATGTATAATCATTGTGCAATCATTGCAATGTACTCTACAGCAACATATAAATTACACATGAACTCAGTCAGATTCATACCACTTCACACTGGGTGATCTAGGCTACAATCTAATTGTTTGGGGATAGGAAAATCAGGAGATGGACTACATGCTAGCAGATCAAAATAATATTTGCACTACTGGGCAACTACAAGCAGAAAATTGCAAAACTCACTCATTTTCCAACTCTGGGCAAGTTAAGTTCAGGTGTTTAGGCATACATGTAGATAAAATCCCCAGTTATCCCACAAGACATGTGAAAATAATTTTCTTCGGGCACCCAGCATTTAAAGGGAGGGTCGAGCTCTGAGAAAGGTAAAAAATAATTTATGAGCTTTCACATCCTTTTTATCTTAGTTTAGAAGATTATCACAGTAGAAATGTCCCCTGAAAAGGATTGCTCTTCAAATGCTCTGCTCACATTCAAAATATGACAAGAAACAGCTGAAATGTTTAGGCTGTAAATTTGTGTGTAGTCCCATATACACATTTCTGTGTACAGTGCATGTGACCCTCAGCAGGATTGAGTCAATTTATTATCATTTTGGTGATTCCAAACCCTTACACCATACACCAATTCTTAATATGTGCAGTGCTATATTATGACCAATCTTTCCAATTGATTTGAACTCCACTTTATCTTTAACAAGCAGACTGTACATACATGTACATCTCATGTATTGCATTTCACAGAAAAAATAAACATCAAGTTGTTATTCATTTTGAGCACTGTTATTTGAGGGGTGGAGGAAGAAAGAAGTTACATGTATGTTTCAATACATGTTGAATTCAAACACCATGTATATCAAGTCTATAATTGTTTCTCATCTAGAGAAACAGTACTGTAGCCGTGTCTGTGCAGTGCCATTCTGTTCATATATATGATATGAGAAGGCTTGTCCATCAATTAAACAGAAATTTAATCGACAAAAATGTGAATTAAATATATCAAACCCTGCAACCCATATCACTCAACAGATATAAATTGAGTTTCAGTTTCTTCTCATGAATAGCGCAGTGAGCTACATGTACATGTACAAGATCCTCAAACACATTTAAACATCTCCTTCAAAATATTACAATGACTTTCTCTCAATTAATAGCCTGCTGAGAGTGATAACCTGTGATACTGTCCCGACACCCCCCCCCCCCCCCCCCCCAGCATAGGCCGCTTCGGTAATGTATGCAAGATCAAAAATGTATCGCACATTCATGTTGATTTGTTTTAAATTTTGATTTAACCAGAATAAAAAGCCTCTAATTACATAATTGAACTCTTTGACATTTGACCTTACACCTTATAACCCAAAAGTCTGATCACTTTATCTCCTCTAGTCATGAATACAAAATAGTTGAGATATGATAACAAAGGTAAAAAAACACCTGTATAATGACCACCATAACCTGTCACTTTTGACCTACGGGAATAAAAATCTAATCAGTTTGTCTCATTATGGGGATGCATACTAGTTCCAAGTTTGAAGTTAATGGATCAAATGGTTCTTGAGATGTCGTCTGTTTGGTGCCAGAAGGGCGTTAAATCATATACTTTAACACAGAGTTAACGCCCTTCTGAATCTCAACACACGATATCACGTTAAGGCTAAAAGCTGCAATTTCAGAATTGACCTCCATGATCTTTGACTTTTGACCTAAGTATTCCAAAATCTAATCAGATCGTCTTTCTATGGTGATATACCAAGTTTGAAGTTTATACATCAAATGGTTCTTGAGTTATCGCTAGAACGAGGCTAACACTTGAAATTTCAGAAATTGGCCTCTATGACCTTGACCTTTGACCTACAGTACATACCTCAAAATCTTATCAGATCCTCTTCCTATGGTGATACATACTAGCACTAAGTTTGAAGTTTATACATCACATGGTTCTTGAGTTATCGCTAGAACGAGACTAACACCTGAAATTTCAGAAATTGGTCTCTGTGACCTTGACCTTTGACCTACGTACCCCAAACTCTAATCAGATCGTATTCTTATGGTGACACATACATGTACTAGCACTAATTTTGAAGGTCATACCTTAAATGGTTCTTGAGTTATCGCTAGAACGAGGCGAACACCTAAAATTTCAGAAATTGGCCTGTGTGACCTTGACCTTTGACCTATGTACCCCAAAATCTAATCAGATCTTCTTCCTATGGTGATACATACTAGCACCAAGTTTGAAGTTCATACCCCATGTGGTTCTTTAGTTATCGCTAGAACAAGAAAGCGGGACGGACGGACGGACCACCCGAAAACATAATGCCTCCGGCACCACCTTCGGTGGGCAGAGGCATAAAAACTAAATAAATTGCACTATTAAGTACATGGAGCATCTGTACACACTTTCTGAAGGCCTATTACAGTTCACTGCAATAAAATAGGTAATACTGTATTACATTTGGTACTTATATCCTAGCGAACTTTGTTACACATACACATAATTATAACATGCAATGTAGTCTGCATCAACCAAAGCTTATGAGGAAGATGACTGGGAGTTACGTACCTCTTGCACAAAATATCCAAAAGGCCATAAAAAGTAGCCCCCAAGCTTGAAGCAGTAGACACCTTTCAATATTAAGGACAATAAATAACCATAATTACAAGGTTAGTCAACTAAAATGCATAAAAATATGAGTAATATTTTGGATGATTAAATTACAAAATAATCAGGCTCAACTTTCATATTAAAATGTGTGATAGTGAAGTGTTTATGACTCATACTGGATCTATATTTGTAGTTGATTTACTCAGATATCAGTATTATAAGAGGAAATAAAGATAAGGTTGTTCAAAGGTCACAGTTACAACATTCAATATCTGATACACACTGCATTGATTGCATTCCATTACTTACATGTGGGCTTTGGTTGTACAAAGGATATAATTAATAATAATAATAATGATAATAATCATAATAATAATAATAATAATAACCTTAATAACATTAATCATAATAATAATAGCAATAATCATATTTCTTACTCATAACCATAAATAATGATATTTATTTAAGATAAAATAATAACCACAATTATCATAATAAAAATATCATTAACATTACTATCATTATCATCATAACAGCTAATTTTTCATTTAGGACCTTTCTGATTCTAATCAATTAAAGCGCTTTACAGTGTATCATTACCCCGGCTATTGCATTCATTACCGATTTTGCTATTATAGTGATTGTTCTTCACTCCACTTTAATAGCCTTTTGACAAGGCCTCGTGACTTGGTTATTTTCCTCGTCATGCTGTGCCTGAGATGATGACTAGCCGGCGACAAAAAAGAATCAACACGGCCCTGGTGAACGCGTGAACGCGCGATCGAGCGACTTTAGTCGCGAGGCCTTTTGGAACCTGGGTTTCCATCGTCCGATATGAATTATTCACGAGTTGACATTCGTATGCTTAAACACGCCTACCGAGGATTCACAACAATCGACCAATCACAACGGTATCTGCGGGGCTTGCTTTCCATGATTGATGTAGCTTGCACGGCCCGGAGCGCCGGATGTGCCGAGCGAGCTAGCTCCAGATGAAGGCGAATTTGCATACCAAATTTATGCTGACGTCATGCAAAGATACGTTCGCTGATTGGCTCCTACCTATAAGGTAGCAGATCCTCGCTAGGAACAAAGGATAGCATAAGAAATACAGGCCAGGTTCCAAAAGGCCCTCAGACTCACGTCGCTTGATCGCGCATTCACCGGGCTGGGCGGCTAGTCTTGTTATGCAGCCACTACTAGCTTACTTGCCGAGAAAAATATTCAAGTCACGAGGGCCTTGTGAAAAGGCTACAGTACACTCCACTGGGGAGCAATTTAAAAATCGTGGAGACACAACATGAGACCACATGATTTATTCTGCTGATATCAATGTGTTTAAAACATTCATACTACTGTCTGATATTTGATGCTTTGTTTTTTGTTTTGTTTGAATAGGTGCTCTTTTCTTTTTTTGAATGTTTCCAAATAACTTTCCTTTATGCTTTTCCAAGGTTTCATGAAGACACTGTGTTTAATGTATATTAAATATTATGATTCTTTCAGTAGCAGAATATCAAATATCTATTTTTCTGTCTCAGTGGGGGACTGACTTGTTTTCTTTATCTTTGCCCTATTTTCTCTCTCCCGCTTCACTTCTGACTCCTGTTTCGATTTTCCCCTCCTTCTGATTCATTGCTTATCTGCCTTATCACCTAAGCATCTATGTCTTGTATATACACTAAAGGAAAAAAGAAACTTATAAAAGTTCAAGAGATCACCAAATTAAATTCTCTGCATGGAAATGTACCAAATTTGGATATAATGTTGATTCAATGCATGGCTTTAAATGACAGTCAATAACAAAAAGTTTTCTTCAATGCCACAAAAGAAATGTGCACTGAAGCAAAGGACTCTCTAATCCCCAAGTCACAAAGACAAACTGCAGCCTTGTACACCATATGCATGTCAATGAATGAAACAAAAGAATTTCAAAAGGGATTTGCAAGTTCATATCCAAACAGATTAATAGCCAGTATGTCCACCTCTAGCTTGCTGGCAAGCTGTACACCGTCTTTGCATGCTTCCGATCAGATTCGCGATGGTAGCCTGGGGAACATTGTTCCATTCCTCTTGCAGTGCTGCAATGAGCGTCTCCCTATTGATGGGTTGATTGTCACGCCTTGACACACGTCGACCAAGCTCTTCCCAGAGATGTTCAATTGGGGAAAGGTCTGGTGAACGGGCGCACCATGGCAGAACATCAATATCCTCTTGCTCGAGGGGTGCAAATCCCTTTTGAAATTCTTTTGTTTCATTCATTGACATGCATATGGTGTACAAGGCTGCAGTTTGTCTTTGTGACTTGGGGATTAGAGAGTCCTTTGCTTCAGTGCACATTTCTTTTGTGGCATTGAAGAAAACTTTTTGTTATTGACTGTCATTTAAAGCCATGCATTGAATCAACATTATATCCAAATTTGGTACATTTCCATGCAGAGAATTTAATTTGGTGATCTCTTGAACTTTTATAAGTTTCTTTTTTCCTTTAGTGTATATTCGTGAGTGTTGTAGAAATTTTAGTTCTGTGTATTAGATTAATCTAGTTATTGTTTTCTGTTGTTTTTTTTTTTTTGCCTTATTAACTTTATGTCACTTTTTTTATACAAAGTAATTTGCTATATTCTTCTGAGGGATCCAATTTACAAGCTCTGCTTCTCCTGGTCACCTCATCTCTCTTCTCTTTTCCTGCTATTTATTAAATGTAATGTACAATTGTATGATATGTACTGTACAATGTTACTGAAGAAAGATGAATAAATAATCAATCACTAGCCCTATAATTAGCGAGCGTTTGTCCATTGAGTTGACCTCCTTTGACCTCACCAGTTCTTGCATTTTCTCACGATTTACGTAAAGTTGTTTACAAATGCAAGCTGAAAAGCTATTAAACACCACTTTTTGTAAACATGAAGTTCGAAAAATGACTAAATATAGATGTATCTTTCACCACAATACAGCACAATTAAAGCTCGACCAACAGAAAATATGAAATTTTAGCAATATTTCTTTGGTTACAAACAGAAAAGTTACCTACAGGTTAAACTTCTCCTAAAATTCCTCATTTCGGCTAGATTCGCAAGAAAATCACTGTGATGAATCATTTTATTATACATTTTTCTACAATTGTATGGTATTTACTGAGGTGAGTTTTCTGCATAGAGTTGTGTCAGAAAAAAATGATCTCGGTGTCAGATCGCCGAGGCTGACATAACAGAAAAATATTACAACCTCGTCCCACGCGTTGAAATCTGTGTAGGGCTGAGCTCTGTGCCCCCGAGTGCTCCATGGGCCATGCGCATACGCAATCCATGAATAAGAAGACTACGGCTGACTCATGAATATTGTATGTGCAGATCGTGAATTTGGCATCACTGTGCATAACTTGCTGCTCTAAATTGCTGCGAGATATCGTGTGAAAAAGATGTAATATCTCTGCAAAGAACGAAGTCGCATCAGCGAAACTTTGTCTAAATAAGGAATATACACCCCCGAATAAGGAAATGAAGTTTAATGAATATTTATACAGGGATAGACTTGTGTCAGAAAAATATAGACACATAGTTTTTTGACGTTTTCATTTCAAAATGTTGCTATAACTCGACAAAACAGTCATCGTATTTCAGGATTTTTTTCACACAATCATTTATAACTACAAATTAGTTCATGTGGGAAGTTTTAGCTCATAAATCGCCAAAATAGAGGCGCAAGTTCCTTGTTTTGCCATTGTGATGACCGCACGCACGTACTGAGCTAGAAGTCCGTTGGTAATTCAAAATAAACCAGGGTTTAATGAGATGCAAAATGGTAATGACGATCCCTCAACAGAGTAATATAGATTTATTTCCTGTACCATTCCTGGAAGGGAAGACTTTCTGTTCATATTTCATAATTTCCAAATGCACAGAAACTGCAACTTTTCGAATTCAGAGGGGAAATAAGTACAATGCTTAGAAATCTCAGACCGGACAAGATAGACTGGGTTGAGATAGAAAGGGATGAGGAGGGAGGGAGGAAAAGAAATGGGAGAGCAAGGCATAAGGGATGAGAAGATGAATGAGATAGGGGAGGGAAAGTGCTTTGGGGAAATACTGAGAAGGAAAGAGGGAGATGGGAGAAGACAATAAGGGAACAAGATAGGAAGAGAGGTGAAAGGCATATATGGAGAGTGAGAGTGAGAGAGAGAGAGAGACAGAAGAGAACGAGAGAGAAGGTAGCGCAAGAATGGGAAGGAAAATGGGTGATTTAGGAGGGAAAGGAAGACAGGAAGAGCTATGTGAGAACAAATGGAGAGGGGAGAAAATGGAGGAGAAATGGAGAGGAAACAGACAGGGGGGGGGGGGGGGGGGAATAGACTGACTAATAGAAAGAAAAACAGGCATGGGTGGAGAATAGTCTGCAAGCACAGACCCTAATTTGACACTTTATCAGAAAATCATTGTGTCTTGAGAGGAACCAAATCCAGCTACCTACATGTACTGGTCGTGTCAATATACGCTGAATGCGGTTTGTGTTTGGAGCAGCTATAGTACATGGCCTACATGTATTGTAGTCTTACAGTGCAGACTCTCTTTTACAACTGACCAGGGTTTGTGTCTGCAAACTAGGTGGAGAAAAAGATCCTCAGATAGAAAAAAAACAGAGAATGTCTCCCTAGAAGGGAAAGAACAGAACGGGAAAGAAAAGGAATAGAAACAAATTGGACAGACTTATATTGTGCGTATTATACACGAGAGAAAGAAAGAAGAAAACAAAAGAGGGAAGAAAATACTGCGAGAAGTGGAGAAAATCCAGAGGATTGGAATGAGATAGTTACCATGCCTCCACGCTATGACAGAGAGAAGCATCAGCAGCCCGACAAGGGTATATACCAGAGCCATGAACCAGCCAATGAACAATGCATACACCACATTGGAAACACCCAGGGTCGGATCTATATTAGAGGAAGAAATTGATCATATAAGGAAATCCTGTTATTTTGCCTGTGGATATTAACCTACATTTTTCATTTCCCCCCATACATGTATACAGCCCCGGAAAAAATTATTAGACCAGCTCCTTATAAAGGCCAATGTGGCAAGTGTTGTCTATATCAGTAATTAAATCAGTAATTAAATAGCTAATTCATAATGAGTGGATGAATACTCCCCAAAACAATTAGCTTGTGTAATAACTAATCCCTCGGACAATTACCGCCAGGGTAGTTGCCCCTCGGACAATTAACCCCGGACAATTTTCGCTTAAGGACAATTACTTCTAAGGGCACCCCAATGGATAGAACTTTCAGAACAACTAACAGAATGTAAATATCCTACTAGATGCTAACTGCCTCAGGGATATTCTCCAGGGGTAGGGTTTTTTCAAAAAAAATGCCCTGACAGAAGTGGTCTGAGGATAATTGTCCAGGGGCTTTGCCTCATTTTCTCGTAAAGCCATGTTCACCTCTCTGGGGGCAGTTTGTTCAGTTCTTGGTGGAAAATTATTTGATGATAGCAGCCATGCCTTGTGGCATTCTGTCAACAAGGTGTTGCCTTTTTTCCCCCTCACAGCGGCTCATTTATGCTGCAAGAAATGTTTTTGTGTTTCATAAAATTAATTTTCTAATACCTTTAATTTTTATGTCACACGCACTTGTCTCAGTAGAATAATGAGAAGCCCATGGTGCTCAGACCAAGAGTAGTAACACTTGAATTTCATCCTCTCAGATATTTATAGTCAATTAGCTGGTCCAAAAACTCTTTCTCATGGGAAAAAGGGGGTTTTGTAATTGTTCGGGGAAATTTGTCCTGGCTGTAGTCGTCCTAGTGGTAACTGTCCTGGGGTAAAAAGTCATAGGGCTAATTGTTATAGTTGGTAGTAGTACATTAATCATGCATTAGCTGTTGAAAATCACTTTCCTACTTCCATTGACAATAGACTTAACACTACTCATATACCCCAAAATGGAGCTGGTCTAATAATTTTTTCCAGGGCTGTTATGTGTCGCTTATTTAAAGGGATAGTCCACCCTGGTATTAAGTCGATTTGAATAAAAGAAAAATGAGAGAAAAGGATTAGTGAGAGTTTAAGCAAAATTCGGCAAAATTTAAGTTATGAATTTTTGAAGTTATAATCAATCAAACACAAATTGGCAACACCGTGACGTATCTTGCGAGCTCCTCTCCCATTTGCTCAGTACAGAAAATCTCATAAATTGTTATTTTTTAAGTTTTTGATGAAGTAATACATTTCTTCATACCAGTTGTGGGGAAAATCATATGAGCAAAGACAATATCAAAGGTGAATGTATGATCAAATATTTTCTTTAGAGAAAATGGAAATTAATGATTTTGGGGTACAGGGCAAATGGGAGAGGAGTTCGCAAGATACATCACAGAGTTCCCAATTTGTGTTTGATTGATTACATCTTCAAATATTCATAACTACCCTATTTTTTATTGCATTTTCCTCAAACCTTCACTGATCTGTTCCTTTAATTTTTCTGCTTCTTTTAAAATCAACTTGTAATCAGGGTGGACTTTTCCTTTAAGTACTGAAATTTTCTCTATGCTATTCAGAGTTTTCAGAATACTAAACCCTTGTAACTCCTCAATTAGCTACTGCATGCACACTACAGGTATGCATCATAGCATCCCCTGCCAACTAGGAATGGATACTTATATGTAATTGAGATTTTTCTTATACCAATTCTCTAAGTGAGCTATCAGAACACCACCCCTGCTCCTCGTTATTACTGTATATCTTCATCCTTATCTTCATATATTATCATCTATGAATAAATGTTACACTCTTTCAACCATAACCAACTTTGTTTCGCCTTTCTTCACGTTGATCAACAAGAAAGTAAAGTACACAATTAAAAGATGCCTTTGACAATAATTCAATGCTTACAGGAAAATGGTTTGATCTCTAGCGGTGGTTTGTAGAGTTCCTGGACGACTTCTGACCGCTCCTGTAGAGGGCGCTTCGTCACATGGCTCTTCCATTTCTTGAATCCAAACTGATATAACAGAAAGCAATGATGATAACAATAACTGGTTTCCAAACTATAAATTCCACATGCAGTTGGCCCTGATCCTGCCAAAATTTACATTTTCTTTTTTGTCTGATTATTTTCAAACTGTCTGTGACCTTTCCCCAACTTTTTACCTTCAATCTTCAATCCACTCAAAGCAATTGTTATATTAATTATAAGCTTTTGATGGAAATTCTCAAACAAATGCACTGTTGAAAAATTGGTATTAACAAATTGATATTAAAAATTACCCTTTTTTCCAAATAAACTGCCATTTATTTCACAGCGTAATTCAACTTCTATTCAAGTATTTCATTTTTGATCAGTTTTAGCTGGAAAATCATAGCACTGATTGAGCTTCGCGAAATATAGTCGCACATAAAACTACTGCTTTTTACCAAAAGAGCACATCAGGAAAATCAAAAATCATATCTTACATAAACAGGACTTGCCCTTCACTTTTTTGTTAAGGTGAGCACCTGAGCAGGAGATCCAAATTGGCAATATTTTCAACTCGACACAATTCCTTACCATGTATATTGTTTTCAAAGACATTACACCTTATTAAAACCATGTAGCACTAAAAGAAAAATATTATTGTTGATCAATGTGTGATCAATTTAGCCCTTAATTAATTCCTGTGCTGAAAGGGTTAAACAGTATGAACCATATAATTCTGTTCCATCCTCTGGGCTTCAACCACATTCTCCGGAGCTTCAACAAACACAAACTCTTCATCCTCCATCCTCTCACTGGTCCTTGCCCTTGCTCGGTGACGCAGGAATGAAGACGGGTTCCCAGTGCTGGTCTGGCGGCTTGGTCCAGGACTATGGCTGTAGTGTTCACTTAGGACTGGTCCTGATTGGTGGGAGGAACATGAATGACCATCCGCTGTGTAGCCAAAATGAAAGGGTTAACCCGTTGACAACTAAATTATCTACATGTAATTGCTATAGGATTTATACAGGGGCCACCCGGTTCCCGTAAGCAAATGGGTTAAAACTAATTAATCCATTGACTTCTGAGATCCCTTATTTCCATACATGTATGTTAAATAAAGGAATAATTTTCCTAAATTGATCTCAAAACAAATTTGTAACAGATCTTAGATTTTGAGAAAGCCACCTATAATTTGTAGTCTACAAGCACATACCCTATTTGACACTTTATCAAAAAATCATAGTGTCCTGAGAGAAGCCACTCGTGTCGGAAAAGAGCAACACTACAGTGAATATACACTCTACACTGCCATACAATCATCTGTCGCAATTGGACATCAAAAATATGAGCTTGAAAAGGTGAAAATTAGAATCTCACTTCCCTGCAATTTATCTGGGAAAGTCCCTATTCTTTGGTGATCGGCTAAACCATAAATTTAGGACATTTGGAATTTTAAGCATCAAATTTTGCCTTCATTATATTTTTTTGATTAAGTCCAAGTGGTATCTCTGTGTGTGCCACCCTCTCTGTGGCGAGAGGGGAAATAACCTTGTATGTTTTATGAGTGGGTTACAGACATACACAGCGAGCTATTGGTCAATACGTATTTGCATTGACCCGCTAGCGTTGCTGTGTGGGTTTGAAAGCATGTACGTTCGCTCACTACACAATGAATGGACATTTCCTGCGCGAGGACATTTCGAATAGTTTGCCCGGACATTTTGAATAATTAGCCCATTGATATGGAAATGAAGATGAAGCACCCACACTGAGTTACTACCCGCAGTGTAAAAGCTTACCTCCATAATGAGAAATTTTTTCAGTTTTTGATTGTCTTTTGCGTCAAAATATCCGCATAAGATAAATCAATTCTGTAACAAGCGCGTAATACATGTATGCTAGTATCCATATGTAGGAGGAAGATAATCCATGTAATAGACACTAGTATTATTGATGAATAAATTATTCATTTTTTTAAAAATAGACCTACAGGGATAATCTACTGTAATTTCAGAAATAATTGTGTTATATTAATTTTTTCGGATGTTTTCGGATTTCAAGGTCATTCTCCTATAAAACAAACTTACAGTAGTATATATTCTTTTAGTACCTATAACATACATGTACTACCATCACTGTTAATATCACTATGCTTGGCCTTTTTATCTTGAAGAAATTAACATTTGAAATATGATCTTAAGACAATTTGTCAATTTTTGTTGATTTTGATGTGTTTATGACCATTTTCGATGGTGTATATTGGCCATTGAATGTTCCGGACGCAAAATTTCTTTGGTAACTCATTCAAATATAGGTAAATGCCTATCCATACACAAGAATTGGTGGTGTTCCCAGATTGGACTAAGGGTGATCCATGACCTTGAGCTTGGTTTATTTTGAAAATATCCCAAATTTTAGGGCGCTCTTTAGCAAAACCGCTTTGAAAAACATGCTGATTTTTTTTTAGGTTTGTTCAATTACTAAGAGTGCTCAAATATACAAAATATTGGGTCCTAAGCATATTTGATTTTGAAGCTATGAGCCTCCACACATACACTTGAAATCACAGATTTTACAGTTCACGCCATTTTCGGTGACCTTGTACACGAAAACAGAAGAACGTACATGTGTCATGATTATTTTTTTTTGTAAAGGGCATGAAGTTCTCTCAATATCCAGACAATTGTAAGGGAATATTCTGGGGATGAGGTTGTAAATGATGCTCTGTTGATACGTGTGGGGATGAGGTCGGCGGAGAGATTGTTTTGTAAAATGGCGAACTCGTCGCGAAGGTCCCCGAACCTGGCTTGTTGTTTGGAACTTGTTGTTTGAAAACCTTGTCTCTTCCCGTTATTTTCTGTACGAGTGACCCCTTATACAATGAGCTCTGTGTGTGAAGAATTTCGGCTATAGCTGTCAATCAAAAATGCCATAAATTTAATTAGCCCTATTGGTTTGTCTGTGCATTGGTTGCTAGGCGAGGCCATATCTTAGCAACCATTTGACCATGGGGCAAAATATTTTGGATTCTTCCGTCGGACACTTGGGGGAACATTTGGTGCAAATTTAAAGAAAATCGAAGGGGTCGGGTGACAACTTGTCTGAAAATCCGTTGATTTGACTAGGTGGATTGGCCCTAGACCGAAAATTCTGCCTCTCGTTCGTTAGCTCTTCACTTAGAGACAGAAACGCTCCATACACTCGCCTGTGCAAACCGAATGCACATTGACTTACACACTATAACACTTGAATACGGCTGGAAGATTTTCAAAAGGAGAAAACCTTGGACCCTGAATTACCTGAAAAAGGAGCAAAAAGGAATAAAACAGTCAAATTGGTAAGTTGAACATGTTCGTTTAAGTATAGAGCCTAGGCCTAATCTATTTAATTTACACAAATATTTTTAAAACTCGTAAAATCCACATTTTAACAACGACATGCCTACTGTCTCTCGGCAGACAGTGAGTTTGCACAGGCGAGTGTATGGAGCGTTTCTGTCTCTAAGTGAAGAGCCGACCCTATCCAGATAAGAGGCTAACGAACGAGAGACAGAATTTTCGGTCTAGATTAGCCCATGTACATGTACACGATGTCTGGCCCTTTTTTTTTTCTTTTACTTGCACACTGCACACACACACACACACACTGTCACCATTGTTATACCCTGGACAGCTAGCTGTCAATGTGGCTTTTTGGGTGCCTCAAATTTAAGATTCAAGAGCGCAGATGATATTAAACAACATCATCTGATCATTCAAAATGGTTTCAAACCAAGCAGGAAAATACTATAGCGTCGCGAACGTACATGAAAGGGGTATAAGACACACACTATCTCATAAAGTTCTGCAGTAATCTTCAAACTTGGAGGAAACAGACTAAGTTATTTCTAAGATGAAGACGAAGAACCCAACATGAGCATGACCAAACACGCCAACAACCATGACAACGGCAGCCGGAACTTGGGCTCTTAGCTCCGCCGGAGCTACCCCACGGCCCACGCTCCCCCAACGCTCCCCAACACGGAGGAGCTGAGCTAAGTCTAGTAAGATTATAACCTAGGCTACTGTCCTGAAATTTACTTTCGATTTAACTTTTAAATTACGTTAACACTGCTCTCGATTATAACATTAGAGCTTCAAGTTTACCCTCAAGATCAGCTTCATCTTCGATTTGTAAAATGTCAGCATTATGACGAATAACACCTTCCTTGACTTTGCCAGTTGACATCTCGAACAAAATTCCAGAAAACAAGGTTTCCTAGTTTTAAGTAGCAGTAGCACTAGTCTTGACGTCTTGACGTCGCGTCGCGGCCGTAGCTAGCTAGCTCATATCGTCAAGTGCATGCGCACGTGATTATCTAGTCAGGTGATCGTGACTATACAGCAGACTACATTGGATCTCGATATGGCCAGGGAATCCCTCCTGTTCAGCTCTTATAATGACGCGCGCTTCTGCGCGGAGAGCTGGCGGAGAGTGAAGCACACACGCTTAAAATAAGTAATTCATCTGTCCTCTGTAAATTTTAAGAAGGCAAATGATGTTTAATAGTGATAATGTTTTCAATTTTACCCCTCGGCTAGGCTGAAGAGAGCTTGTAATCATGTGGAACTGACTTATCAGCCTGTTCAGAATCCCAGAATATCTTGAAATTACTCCTATTTGATTACTCAGTAAGGAGAACAAGTTTGCAGATTCCTTGCTATAGATATAATCCCATGGGGGCCCATTTTGAAAAACTGCGATGTCATAGGAGTACATATCTATTTATCTGTACACAATGGATATGATGTTGCATAATGAAGAGCTATTGTACAACTATGAGCCACCGTCATGCAAAATGGCATAGCAAACAACAACGGTGACAGGTTTTCACCTTGTCTATAACACCTACATTACGCATAAAATATTCTGATAACTGACCATTTAAGTTAAAGATCACATTACAAGAAAATTTCATTAAAATAAACATTGGCTTAATTGGCTTATTGGCATAAATTAAACAAGGTTATCCGAAGTCAACGCTTGGAAACATTTGAAGTAATGATTATTATCAATTATAAAACGGTAAAATACAGCCCCCGATATAGCAGCTGAAGAGCTGAGATGTGTGACGACACACCAGGGACCAGTCCTGTCTAAGCAGACGATGTCCCATAACATCTTACATATTTTTCAGTGCCTGTTTTGTCATCTCCTCTTCACTTATTTCTCTGACTTGACTAGCGTCAGTCTTAATGTTAGTCTGTTGCCTCACTCTTATAATAAAGGAATCGGTCAGTCTTGTAAACAAAATAAGACGCCATTGTATTTTCAGCTGCTTGCACCGGGGCATGTTAGGCGTTTCAAGAGGGAACAATACCATCCATGCTATTATTCGGAGCATTGGCGGATCCAGGGGGGGGGGGGGGCACAGCCGGCCCGTGCCCCCCCCCCCCCTCCCCTGGATCCGCCAATGCTCCGAATAAATAGCATGGATGGATAGAGAGAGAGAGAAGAAAAAAAATGTGGAAGGCAAAGAAAACCATTGCGAATGATGGAAGAGAAGATTATAAAAAGGCAAAACAAAAAAGGCAAAAGGAATAACATAACGAAATTAGAGATGAAAAGGAAAAAGAAAAAAAAAATAGATAAAAGAAAGAATAATGCAAAGCAGGCAAAATGATAGAAAGGAATAAAGAGAAAAAAAAACAGAGAGAAAGAGAAAGATGATAGAAGAAAAAATATAAAGATTGATATACCGAAAGAAGGAATAGGTGATAGAAGGAATCAAAGAATAACACAACTAAAGGAAAGATGGAAATTGAAAGGATAAAAGTAAAAGAATAACATAACAAAAGATAGAGAAATGATAGAAGAATATAAATATACATAAGAAAGGATAGCAAAAGAAATGAAAGGATAAAAAACAAAATAACAAAAGAAAAGTGCAATAAAACAATTGAAAATTCACTAAAATATTAATTGATTAATTGAATAATCAATCAATTTATTCACTAGATAATTAATTAAGCACATGTAATTAATTCATGCCATGCTCCATCAGGTCACCTTTTTTCTCCTCTTTTCTATCCCTCCCCTCAAAAACAAACAAACAACTAAACATCCCACATACAATATTCGATAAGTTACTATTCAATTTGACGTCACAAAAAAGGAATATGTATGCGTCAGGGCAATTTGTACCTAGTCTTGGTTGAAGTTTATCCCGCCCCGGCCCTGGGGTTAGTTTTGATATACTTGGTATTATGTAGGATTTCCAGGCCTCAAAATTCATACAAGTGCTTTAGGTGCCCATTTTCAAATAACGGGCCATCCCATATATCAAAATGTTACGAAGTCACTGATTTGGTGAATATAAAATAAAATATTTCGAATTGTGATCAGTCAGACAATATGTCCTTGAAAATAGCTAGCTGTGTGGTTTGGGTGCCCATTATGACCGAAATAGGCCCACGAAAGGCCCAAATTAATTCATATGCAGAACAGGGGGTTTCAGTTTGTCGGTCTTAATTTTTATGGTAGACAACAATTTTGAAATCAAGATCATATGAAAAGCCAGGGGCGGATACAGGATTTTCAGAAAGGAGGGGGGGGGGGGGGGGCGCACACTGAGAACCCTCCGTTTGACGAAGCCAAACGGCCATCTAGGGGGTCCGGGGGCATACTTTGTCAGACAAAACGGGGGGGGGGGGGGTGCACGCCCCTTGCCCGCCCCTCTGGATCCGCGCCTGAAAGCCCAAGAAGGTCACCAAGAAGAAGCCGGCAACACACCCACTTGCTGCCGAAATGATAACTGGGCGTTGTGGCGTGCGCCTGTAATCTAGCTACCAGTGGAAGTTATAAACTGCGGACCCAGGTTCGAGACTGAGTCACGTCTTTCGGATGATGACGTTAAAGGTCGGTCCCAGACGTAAATAATCATATCTGACTGATGCATGTCTGTAAAAACCCAATTACACACACGCACACACGCACGCACCACTATAGCAGTCACATGGGCCAATCGATGGCCCACTGAAGGCAATTCTTGTTAAATTTGAATTATTCCCTCACAAGAGTATGGCCAAATTCAAAATGGCTGCCGAAGTGTTAAAATATTCCTACATGCAAATATCTCTTGAGTTTCACCTTACAGGCAGTATAGTTCTGCATGTGTGCCAGTGTGATAATATATATGACTATTTGCATTTAATGTTTACTCTGTGTCTGGAAGCTTATAACTCAGGGTCGGTGATAAAATTGTGGAATTTAGTTAGTACCGTAAATGTCTATACAAATATTATTCTCACTCTAACATGTTTCTCTTTCCATTGTATAGTCTTACATGAACAGTATACATTAATATCCCGATGAAACATATCAATCAGGGGAGCGTTTCATCAAGCATTTTGTCAGTGATTTTCACCGACAACTGTTATAAGCTACTGAAATCCTTGCATCTGATTGGTTGAAGGCAAATTTGTCGGTGAAAATCACTGACAAAACTCTTGATGAAACGCTCCCCTGATCTTTTGCAAATAATCTTATTATGCCAAAGTACACTCAGCTGCAAAACTAAACATAATTTATGAAACTGCACTTTGCTCTTTGTTTTTCACCTGCACGGCCATATTGCGAAAAAAAATATATGTTCTATAGACACAACTTAACCATGGTCAAATTTGAAAAGACAAATGAATGACGGGGTTTTTACACAGCAACTACTGAAAGATGATAATCCATATTCTTCAGCATATTTATAAACTATTTTGTACTTTGATGCTTTATTCACATTTTTACACCTATTATATGCAGTATTTTCCAATTTGATGGCAATTTGGGAATGGAATGCCCCAAATTTTCCAAATTATTCAGCATTCTAAGATCTACCTTTGCCTTGGTTTAATTGTGTTTGAACAAAGTACATCGCTGTAATAAACTTGATTTATGTCTGTTTTAGGCGAAAAATTGCAATATTCAGGAATTTCTTTAGTACACAAAGGTCTACCTCATGTCAAGTCATAAGTTTCAAGACAAAGCATAGCCACATCTTGAAACAGACCAGCGGACATTTCAAATATGACGGCCATTTTGGTGAAATGAAGTGACCCTACACACTAAGAATTGCACCCATAGGGGTGCAGACCGCTGGTACAATAGCAGCACCCTTGGGGTGCAGATTCTGCACCCCAATTAAGGGTGCAGACTTGAACCTTTTAGGGTGCATATGTGCACCCTATTGGGAGCAGATGTGCACCCCTAGGGGTGCAGACTACTGGTACAATAGCAGCACCCCTGTATGGGGTTCAAAATTGCACCCCAATATAAGGTGCATTTTTACCCTCTGGGTTCATAACTGCACCCCAATGGGTGCAACGTCGATGACAATCGATCACCATTCTCGCCTCTTCACAGCTTGGCGGCAGACCATTTAAAGTTGCCGTTATTTCATATTTCACGCACATAGAACACAGACAGTACAATACACGCCATGAGGGGCACCTCGGTGAAATCCATCAGGCCACGCCCGGGGGCTTCTACAGTCTCACATTTAGGATTACTTATTCAACTTTTAAGTTGCAGTGTATAGTCTATTATATATTCCTAAATCAGTATAGTAACTGTTAGTAAAACTAGCACTTTCCCTTAAAATGATATAATCCCGACTGAATTATCAAATGTAAACACGTATTCTTATTTCAATAACTTTTTTTTACAAAGAAACTATCAAAATGAGCCGTGATAAAATCCCCATATAATTTAAAAATGCGAATTATGCAAATTTTCCTGCCTTAATCCCTACGAGTAGCGATACGTTGGTTGCTGTCAACTTGCAAGCCGGTTACTGTTAGTCTTTGCGCGATTACTCTTTTGAAACACGTCACTACGGAGATGTTCAATTTAAGCAAATTTACGACACAAGCTGATCGAAATGGATTTATTATTTCTTTTTCTAATTAATTTCATTTCTATGCTTTTGAATAATAAGTCTTATACTTCATGATATATTGTGACATAAGTGTCAGCAATGCTAGTGTGGGTATTCATGTAAGACTAATACTTCTGCTCGAAGGGTGCAGAATTCAACCTTACACAATTTTGAACCCCGGTTTCCGCAAAGCGTACCCGTAGGGATGCAAAATTCCACCCGAGTAGATATACGGGTGCTCCGCCAAAATTTGCACCCTAAAGTGAACCCTAATTTCTTAGTGTGTGTATATATATATATATATCGTAAAGTGTTTATAGGAACAAAGTTCCGACAAAGTGCAGTGTTAAAATATGTAGAAAAATAAAGTTCACAACATCATATAGAATACACACACAAGAAGCATGTTTTTATAAAAATTCACAAGCGCTTTCGATTTAATCTATTCAGGTGAATGAGCCACTGATATGATGATGATGATGATGATGATGAGGTTTATCCCTCACTGAAGAGGGAAGGGGACATTGCCCGGAGGCTTGTCCCCTGGGTTGGCTATAAAGCCGTCAGTAGTTTATTGGATGAATATTAGATGTTACGCTGCGGGATGAAAGGTCTGTATGCATGGAGTTCACTGTAATTCCGGGTGGTCTGCGATGAGATGATGTTGATTGCGAGGAGATGGTTGTCTGCGGTCTGATCCTGATTCGGGAGATGGTCGAGGAGGCGTGCTCGTAGGCTCGATGTACGCGGGCATTCGGTGAGGTCGTGGGTGTGCTGGCATCTGATGTCCTGGTTGCAGTAGGCGCAGGTGGTTGACTTCTCGTTGGTCTGTCTCGTGGTCTTGGCTCTAACTCTGATGCTGTTGATGGCGCGCTGGGCTCTTCTTGGTAGTCTATTGAGGGCGGCTCTGGCTTCGCGGGTGTTTGGTAGGCTGGCGTTCCATCGTAGAGAGTCGGACTGGGAGTTGTCAGTAAGTTCCTTCCATCTGTTGCGGGCTGTATGTCTGAAGTGGGACTTGGTCTGGCGTCTGCTGACTCTAATGATGACATCTGGCTCTGGTCTTCGCGTTCCTGTCTTGGCTGCGGCATCTGCCGCCTCGTTGCCTGCAATTCCAACGTGGCTGGGGATCCAATTGATGATGTATTTCTTGTTGCTGCGTTGTAAGTTGTCCTGGATCCATCGGTGTAGTAGACTAACGGGGCAGTGGCGTGTCCTTCTTCTGCTTCTGCGATGCTTCTGTAGGCTGCGTTGGTGACTTGGTCGGGTTCCGCGCTGGATTTGCTGTCGTAGGGTCGGATGACTCGAAGATCTGCTGTTGGCTGCTCCCATGGTGGATGGTACATGCGGTCTTGGGTTTCTGGGGTGTAGTCGTCGACGGGGGTGTGAAGTCTCCAGTTGTCTGCGGTCTTGAAGAGCCAGGTGTTGTCCCTGAAGGCTTCGCGATTCTTCTGTAGCGCTGTGTTGACTTGGTTGTGGAGAGGATGGCTGGGCGTGCGTAGAACTTTGTCGGTGAAGGCTGCGAGGCGGGCGTCGTGGCGAAATTGGAGCGGGATGAGGTCTGTCTCCTGCAGGCAGGCCTGGGTGCATGTCCAGGCTGGAACTCCGAGGATGATGCGGGCTGCGCGATTCTGGATGATCTCTAGTTGATGTCTAGCTGACTTCGATGCGAAGAAGAGGGCAATGCACGCGTAGTCCAAGATGGGTCTGATGGTTGTGTTGTAGATGCGCTGAAGGACGTGTGAGTTGGCTCCTCCTTGGAGACTGCTGATGGCTCGCATGGCGTTGAGTCGGCATCTGACGCGCTTGGCGATGTACTTGATGTGGCTGCTGAAGGTGAGGCTCCGGTCGATGATGAGTCCTAAGTACTTGAATTCCTTGACCCATGCGATGTCTTGTCCGTTGAGTTGAAGGCTGGAAGATGGTGTTGCCTGGCTGAAGTGCATGGCTTTAGTCTTGGCTGTTGAAATCTTGAGTCCTAGATCCTTGGTTGTTTCCTGAAGAGAAGTCAGGGCGGTCTGGCAGCTTCGAAGAGACTCGCGTGTTGATACGATGACCAGGTCGTCGGCGTAGGCAATCATCTGGGTGAGCTTGGGTAGAGTTGTTTCGCGAAGAATCTAGTCCACTAAGAAATTGAAGAGAGTTGGGCTGAGTGAGCTTCCTTGCGGTGTTCCATTGGCGAATGCGTGGTAGTTGGAGAAGGATCCCTGGAATTGTACTCTGGCGCGTCTGTCTGTGAGGAAGTCCTTGCACCATCCTAGTAGTCGTCCTCTTAGTCCTGCGTCGATCATGGCGTCGATGATGGAGTCCCTGTTTGCGAGCTCGAAGGCCTTTTCGAGGTCCAGAAAGATGGCGGTGACCTTGCGTCTTGAGCTGGAGTTCTTTACGCTGGAGATAGTTCCGATGACTGTTGCGATGGCGTCTTCCGTCCCTACGCCGTGTCGAAATCCGAGTAGATGCTGATGGAATGGTCTCGCTGCGAAGGTGATCCGATGGAGAACCATCTTCTCCATGATCTTGTTGACACATGATAGAAGCGAAATTGGTCTGAAGGTGTCTTGCGCTGGTTTCGGGATGGCGGCCATGTTCGCGTCCTTCCAGGTCCGGGGGAGTCTCATCTCAATCCACGAGTTGTTGATGGCATCTAGGATGAAGGCCTTGAGCACATCTGGAGCTCTGGATACCATGGAGAAGGAGATTTCGTCGTCGCCGGGTGTAGTGTCCTGCCTGTTGTTGGTTGCTTGGTTGAGTTCCCGAAGGGTGAAGGGTTCATCTGTCTGGTGTTCCTCTTGGATGGCTTCTGCTGCTCGTTCCTGTCTTGGTCCTGAGAGATGCTGAAGGTTGATCCGGATGTCGTCTGGTAGGTTGTCTGAGCTGGAGCGTTGGGCGAATGATTTGCAGAGATCCTCTGCCTTTCCTTCGGGGTTGGGGTGTCTTGGTGGTGCTGGCGTGCGTCCGCTGACGGCCTTGATGCGATTCCATAGGTCCCTTCCAGTAGACTTGTCGTTGAGTTCCTCCGTCCAGTTGATCCAGGCTTGGGTCTTGGCGTCTTCGCAGGTGCGGCTTTGACCTCCAAAATCGAGGTCAAAGGTCAATGACCTTTTTCAAAATCACTAAAAATGGTATTTCGGGAAAGGAAAGTGGTATATGCATGATTATGGTGTCAAAACACTTAGAACTAGGAAAGAAAATGATGTAGAGCAATTACTGACTATACAAATCAAATCTTGACCTCCAAAATTGAGGTCAAAGGTCAATGACCTTTTTCACAAAATCACTAAAAATGGTATTTCAGGAAAGAAATATGGTATATACGTGTATCAGTATCAAAATGCTCAGGAATACGAAAGAAAATAATTTAGAGTAATAACTATTAGATTAAAGTCTTGACCTCTAAAGCTAATGTCACAGAGGGTCAAAGGTCAAAATTGATGTTTTATCATATATCAACCTGGTATTAAGAAAATTATGCTACTGTTTCAAGTGTGAGCAGAGAAATGAAAGTGGCTAATTCCTACTCGTTCCTAATTGTTCTAGCAACAACGGGAAAAATTGGTTATTCCAAAAGCAGATGAGGTGAAATGCCTTGTCTTTGGGTCAAAGGTCATTGACCCCTGTGTTAATCACGAAACCTAAATTGAGCAAGCATTTGGTACAGCTTATTAGTATAAAATATATTGTGTCCATAATCCTAGGTATTCATAATCCTAAAATAATTGTTTGCCAATCTTTTAATTCATTCAATCCTGATCAAGATATATAACGTTGGCCTGGTCAGTCTAGCTCGGCATGGGTAAATAGGGACAACCTCCCCATAGTCTACCTTGATCGACATTGCTCTGAGTTCTTGCACAAGTAATATTAGAATGTAAAAAATATCCTTTGCCGATCCAGCCTGATCAGGTCTATTTAACAGAGTTTACTGATTGGCAGTAGAACCTTGCATAATTATCAACAATATGAAGAACACTGCTCGCAGCATACAACCTGGGCTTATAACTCCTAGTAACTATTGACAACACAATAAAAATCAACGATACTTAGTCTGCTTCCTCTTCATCACTTCCAACTTCATCATCTATGAGTTCTGTTCCAGTGGAGCAATGACCAGAGCACACCCCACATGCAGATACACATGACATTCCAGCTTTCAGGCAGCTACATTTCATGTTTCACATTGTCTCTCCCCTTCTTTGCAGTTGCAGCAAATTCCTTTTAGAAGGTTGCCTGGGGCAATACTACCAGACAACATCTTCGGTCTTAGCTTTCTGTTGGAATCCAGTTCCCATCGTCTTCCTTTGGGATCAAGAATAGAGGTGTCCAGATGTTTCCACACAGCGACTTGAAGATGTAAGGAATGCTGAGCTGTTGCATCGTCCATTGGTGAGAGCCTGTAAGGATCAATTTTGCCCTTGGCTGCTTGCTTCTTGTACTTCATATAGCTAGAAGATTCTAGGGGAGTACCCTCACAGCCATATGTGATTTGCATTGCAGTTAATCCAGCTGATCGAAGCTCGGAGTCGGTTGAAGCGTTACTTGTGAATGCAGTGATGACACTGGCAGGAAATATGCATCAGAATCATGCATACACCACTTTCCTTTCCCGAAATACCATTTTTAGTGATTTTGAAAAAGGTCATTGACCTTTGACCTCAATTTTGGAGGTCAAGATTTGATTTTTATAGTCAGTAATTGCTCTACATCATTTTCTTTCCTAGTTCTAAGCATTTTGACACCAGAATCATGCAGATACCATGTTCCTTTCTTGAAATACCAATTTTAGTGATTTTGAAAAAGGTCATCGACCTTTGACCTTGAATAAAAAAAGTTCCCCAACCTCTATCACTCCTTCCTTTTTTTTGGTAGTTGTCCAAACCCATACCTACCCAAATCAGTTAAAATTAGCTTCTTTTAAATTTTTTCACAGATGAACCCTAATATCGGGATACTAACATATGGGAATTTCAAATTGGCTGAAGTCACTGTGATGTAGCTGTGGACAACTCCCCCATTCGCTCCAACACACAAAATGACATAAATGTCACTTTTTCCAAAATGTATTACTCAGTATAGGATCTTTTTCTCTGATGAGGACTTATAACAATATGCTATCTCCAATATATTTTGAGTACTGCCCCGAGCGCCTAGAGGAAACCGCAAATTAATATTTTTGTGTACGACAAACTGAAGGGTTGCCCACAAAATTGTCACAATCGACTCACCAAATTGCCAATTTGAGATTTGCATAGATGTAGTTATCTCATTTTCTTTCAAACTTTCACCATCCTGCTTTTCTTATTTTTCTTCTTTCACACAAATGATCTTTTTACCAAGGTTGGATTGCCCTTTAATCTCACTTAACACTATCTTTTGGTGTGCAGTGTGTGTGGGTTTTACAGACATGACTCAACCAGATACTCATTCAGATGTAAATCATTACCGTAATAATTTTTCTCGTCTTTGTCAAATGTTCATAATCTTGATACAAGAAATGGTCATTTTAACTTTGTTGTACACCAAAGACTGACAAATTGGCAGGTTTTGGAACTCTCTTCCATATCACAGGGACAGGGGCGTCGCTAGAGGAGGGGGGGGGGGGGGATTGAGGTGGTGTTGGGGCATTTGCTGTCGGCAAATATGCCACCTATATCGGCAAAAAGGAGGGGGGAGGGAAGTAGTAGAGAGGGGAAAAGAAAAGGAAAAAAAAAACAGAAAGAAAAGGAGGAAAGGAAAAAGGAATGAAAGAAAAAGGAAGGGGGAAATGGCCAATTCTTTTGGAAAGTTAATAGTCAGGCAAAAGTTGTCCCCCTTCGGCAATGGGCTGCAGCCCCCGCACCCCCCCCCCCCCCTCGGGGATTTTTAAATGACCGATATTCGGGTAACCACCACTTCATATTCGGGCAGCGAGGTGCCAGAATATCCACATATTTGGGCTGCAAAGTTCCCAGATAATTATATAAACTTTATGTAATTTCTGTACATTTTCACTATGAAAAGTTAAAAAAATAATAGAAATGAAAAAAAAAAAATAGAAATTGACGAGTTGATATTCCGGCAAAGGTCGTCAGCTGCCCCTTGCGAAAATGGGCCCGTATGATGAAGATCTCTACATCTGCGATTTTCTTTATTTGTGGAGGAGAGATTAGGGTGCAGCAATTTTCTCGGCAAATTTGGCGGCGTCACACCCTAAAAATTTGTCGGAAAATTTGGGTGTTACACCCCCCCCCATTCAAAATGTTCTAGCGACGCCTCTGCATGTGAAAAGTATATTAGGCCTACGATTTCTTCACATTTCAGATTTGAACTGAAAGAATATCTAAAAATGAATTCCTAACATCATATACGTATAGGTTTTCCCGGTCAAATTCATCAAATTACCATCGAAATTGATGCACAGTCGCTCAACTTGTGAATTTGAATACTCGTTAAGATCAACATTCAATAGACCGCTTCTGTAATGTATACAAATTTATGCACATATATTCTCTGAGCACCTAGTGACGAGCTATTCCATGAACCTGCTTTTTATAAATGAGCCTCAATGCTTGGAATCCAGTTTGCATACATTATTTGTAGCTATGTCCGGCAAGCTTTCAGGTTGTCAAGAACAACCTTTGTTTGAAAGGTATGCATAAAATTTGCATACATTACCAAAGCGGTCTGTTGCATAAAATGAGCATTCAATTTGATTTTTAGGGTAAGTGATCGAATACATTTATCATACATTTTGATAAAATGAACATTCAAATTGGATTTTTACCCAATGAGCATTCAAATTCACGGGAGCTTCGGATCGCGAACATTTGGGAATTCGAATTCAATAATAGACAAGCATGTTCGCGATTCAAGCAATGGACAATGCACTCATTTCCTTGGAATTTTCATATTGGCTTTTTACAGAATAATATTTAGAAACAATATGTAAAGCCGTGTTCTTGCAATGTCAAAGATCAGGAATATACCTCACACGTCAAAGCACTGAAAAGATCATTCATGCATTTGTTACGAGTAGGCTAGATTATTGTAACAGTTTATTGCTAGGTTTACCAGATTATCAAATAAGCAAATTACAGAGAGTTCAAAAAGCACGCGCCAGACTGGTCTGTAATTCCCCTCGATACTCACATTGTAGTCAATTGCTACCATGATTGCTACGCGACCTACACTGGTTACCTGTAAGACAAAGAATCATTTTAAAAACTCTTTTAATAACTTATAGGGCGATTCATGGTATGGCACCGGTATACATTCAGGAACTTGTTGAATTGAAATCCTCGTCCAAATCATATTCTTACCGTTTGCAAAGTTCTGAAGATCGCACGTTATTGAAACATCCATCTGGCAGATCAAAGATTACTCTTGGTTATAGGGCTTTCGTGTACGCTGCTCCGAAACTGTGGAATAATCTTCCAGCTTTTGTTCGTCAAACACAAACTTTGGATTGGATCAGTTCAAGACCTGTTCGATGCTAATTAGTAATTGTTATTCATATATAATGGCGGTGTTGTAATGCGCAGCAGAGTATATTGATATAGTGGCTGCGCAATATAAATGTCCTATATTATTATTATTATTAAAATGTTTATTATATTCTAGTTAAAATCATGGAAGAGAACAAAGTTGATAAACAACTATGAAGTGGGGGAGCACCCCTCCTATTTTTTTTTTTGGGGGGGGGGTGCAGAGATTATAAAAACAAAACAGAAGAAAATAACAAAGCTAATGGTCAACTTAAAAAAATAAGATTAGACTAATTAAAAAAAAAATAGACTGACAAGATGATGTTAAAGCCTACTTTGAATACGCTGTATAATTATATAGTTACACATTTGAAACGATTCAGTATGAAAAATCCAATAATTGTTCTCATACCCATTTGATGAGATGACTACAATCATTTTGCAACAATTGAATTTTGAAAACATGAGAAAATTTGAGAATTAGATTCACAAAGAAAGCAAAGCCTGGCTATTTTGGTACTTATTTTTCCCTGTTTGAAAATTAATGAACATACTGCTAACTTCCCTGGTTATAAAAGGATAGTAATTATAATTACAATTATTTTGTGTTGAATATAAGCTTGTTCATATTATATCTTATTTGTCATAGTTGTAGTCTTGCTGTTGTTTAGCTCTATAATTACACGAATCAAACAGAATATCTATGATTTATAAATATCTATATGTTCAACAGGACCCCCTTGGAAATAAGTTTATTGCAAGCTTTCATGTGTCATCATGATCAGGATATAGGCCTATATTTTCCTTGCAATGTTTTAAATTTCATATTCTATTATACGTGAGGAAAAAAATCAGTCAATCAATCAATCAATCAACCCGAAGGACGTACAAGTCATGTCACTTTCGAACCTAGGTCCGATCAGAGTCAATTTGTAGGCGAAGACAGAGATGTGATTGCGAACCATATAAATAGTGACACGGTTGTCTCACTTCTCTCATAACCGTGTCGAGCTTTCACGTGTACTGTTGACGTTCGTAGACTGATCGACTGTCTTGAGGATTGCATTATGTTCAATAATATTTATATCTTTACCGTATAAATCAGTCCTATCTATCCACTCAAAATATTAAATGTTCATTTCTTTAATGACACACAATGAAACAATGATGCAAATTCGGATACAACTGCACAATTTTGAATAACTTTAAGCTTACACCCTCTTAGCCAGGGGCGTCGCTAGAACATTTTGAAGGGGGGGGGGGGGGGCTTGTGACACCCTAATTTGCCGACAAAAATGCTTAACCCTAACCCCCCCCCCACTCACACACGAATGATAATAAAAGAAAATCGCAAATGTAGAGATCTTGATTATACGGGCCCATTTTCGCAAGGGGGCTGAAGCCTTTCGCCCTAAAGTAAGTAATTCAGCTCCCCTTTCGCTCGCGTGTTAAATCGACAGTACGGTAATTAAAGAAAAAAAAAATCATATTTTGAAAACGTTGCGGTGGAATTCGTTATAATGTTCAGAGTAGAGACAAAATATAAAAAGCTCATGAATGAGATGCCTTATTTGGGCACCCCCCCCCCCCCCCCCCCGATAACAAAAGTTATGAAGGCTGGAACTCAGCTAAGCATAACTCTTGCCGAATCGCAGGCTGAAATAATGGAAATACCCAGAGATAATATAAATCATTTAAAAGAACACAAAGACTAGACTTAGACAAGCTCACTTCAGCCGAGGGGTAAAATAGAAAACAGTATGAATATTAAACATCATTTGCCTTCTTAAAATTTACAGAGGACAGATACCCGATTTTATATGCTTTTTTTAATTCAATTTTTATCCTATTAACTTTGCTCCTCATCATAAGAATGTAATGCGAGCGGATGAATTTCTTATGTGTGCCCTATAGAGTAGGTCATATCTTGAAAATATTTGATATTTTGCTTTCAATTGAAAGATTATGGTCTACTGAGAAAACTGGTACGATTCATTGTTCTGTAGTCCAAGCTATTGCGAAGAGGGCGGTAAAAAAGACTCCTGGAAGGCAATCATGCATATACGACTATGTTCGATGCTGCTCTACATAATTAGACAAAAAACTTTACCTCCTGTATCTTTAGAGGAAAGTCAAAACGAAATGGGATGGAGTGGGGGGGGGGGGGGGGGGGAGTAAGAGAGTCCAATGGAAAAGAGACAGAGAGGGGGGGGGGGGAGCGGGGTCCATATTATTTTGCTACATTGTATTGCACATAAACCGCTCTCATCAAACCTACAATAATGTAATTTTTATGCTCTTATTCTTCACTTTTACTCAATACTGTCTCAGATTACATAAAATAGGACCTTAATACCCTCAAGAGATTATTAAAATTGCTTAAAGTTGCCTACAAGCTAATTAAAATGTTATTTTAGAGCTCCGACAGCAGTCGACGCGTGGCGACGCTTCCCTAGCAACGCTAGCCTATAGGCTTCGTCATAGGGATCACATAAGTAATTCTGGTCCCCATTCGCTCACGTGTTAAATCGACAGCAATCAAAAAATCATATTTTGAAAAAGTTGGTGTGGAATTCGTTATAATGTTCATAGTAGAGATAAAATATTAAAATCTCCTGAATAAGGTGCCTTATTTGGGCATTTTCCAGGCGACCAAAAGTTATGAGGCTGAAACGCGGCTAAACGTAACTCGCCGAATCGCAGGCTGCAATAATGGAAATACACTGAGATAATAAACCCTTGAAAAGAACATTAAAAACTAGCTTACTTCAGCCTAGGAGTAAAATATAAAAAAACATTATTTATTTATTTATTTCTGACATTTATACAGGGTAGCTCATTTTCACCAGTAGTGGTGGTCTTCCATGAGGCCCTGTTTGATAACAAAGATATTAAGTAACAATATAAACTCATTACAGCAACAAAACAAAATAAAGGGGATACATGTATTTAAATATATACATATTATTTGGTATCCTCGTAATAAATGGAAATTTTCAAAATTTCAAGCATCATTTGCCTTTTTGATATTAACAGAAAACCGTTACTCGATTTTACATGAATGTCTTTTTATAAAATATTCAATTTTTATCCTGTTAACTTTGCTCCGCCTCATCATCACGAGAATGCATCGATCGCGAGCGGATGAATTACTTATGTGCGCACTATCGACCAACTCGACCATCTCTCAACGTTTTTTATTGCTTAGATTTTCTTCCTACTTTAGTCTTTTTGTTAATAAACTGAATTTAAAACCATATTGCATAAATGCGCTGTATGCCCTGGTTTAGGAGGGTTCTTAAAAAATGTATTGCTATGTTTATGCGTCTTTTGATAATTGTATCCCCCGGCAGAATGCCGGAGGATACTTTGGATTCAGCAGCGTTCCGCCGCCGCCGCCGCCGCCGCCGCGTCAGATTCTTGTGTGCGCTTCTAGCGGTCACATTTCTCAACGGATTTCTTTGTATGGAAGTGTATCTTGGTAAAATCTGGACACCTATAATTTCTGGTGATGCTGCCCCCAGTGTTCCGTCTTTTTTAGGGTAAAAGGCCATATTATGGGGGATAGTTTGTTTGCGCTCTAGCTCTCACATCTCAACGGATTTTGTTCAAATTTTGCATGAAGGTGTCTCTTGGTATGATCTAGAAACCTATAGATTTTGGTGATGATGCTGCCTCCAGTGTTCCGTCTTTTATAGGGTCAAAGTCATATTTTGATATATGTCTTGTGTGTACTCTTGTGTGCGATCTGGCGGTCACATTTCTCAACGGATTTCGTTCAAATTTTGCATGAAGGCGTCTCTTGGTGTAAACTAAAAACCTGTAGTTTTGGGTAATGCCGCCACCAGTGTCCCGTCTTTTATAGGGTCAAAAGTCGTACTTCGGGGGATGGCGTGAGTGCACTCTGCAGGCCACATTTCTTGATGGATTTCTTTCAAATTTTGCATGGAGATGTAACGGGGAGCACTATATGGGCGTAAATCTGGTATCGACGTCACACGCCTCATTAATTATTCATCAACCTCGCGGATCTGAAATACTATGCATATTCATAAATCACGGCAATGTGTGTGTTTGTGTGGTGTTTACACCTGTGTACGTGTACGCGTGCGTAAACTCTTGTATAGTCCATAAAAAATTCGCACGTGTATGCCTAGACCATAGGCATAGAGGTATCATAAATCTAATAAGAACGAGTAAGAATTGCGCGTTTGAATAAAAACATTATCAGGGTGAATGTGTAAATTTCCAAACTACAGTCACTTTTCCAGTCGCAGTTCTAGTGAAAAAATTTTGAGGGGGCTACTGGGGGCTGGGGGATTGTATTGGAATAGGCCTTACTGTCCAAAATTTGGAGGGGGAGGGGCCGGAGGAGGGGTCTTTAGCGTTTTTTTTTTGAGGGGGGGGGGGGGGGGAGGCTCCCTCCCCGCAGAACTGCGCCTGCATTTTTTCCACACTAAACACACAGATAAATTATAAACTTTACGTTTCCCCTTTCCAATATAGATCCAGTTTTGATGAATTATGAAAACTCGTGGCTTCTAAGACGAGCATCAATCCAGTACCACGGGCGTCAATCCAGTAGCCTACCAGAATGCTTATTCCGACTTAAATAGCCTATACTCGTAGCTTTGTATTTTACCTTTCTCCACCTTCAGATAAACCGTATTATCATAAAACTATATTACATTGATCCTTTTTTTTTTCATTTCAATGGATATTAAAATCATAAAATGCACAATAACATAGGTCTATGTGTAGGCCTTTAGGCTTCTAAGATGAGCATCAATCCAGTACCACGAGCGTCAATCCAGTACCAATGCTAAATCCCGACCTAAATACTGGTAGCTTTGTATTTTACCTTTCTCCACCTTCAGATAAATTGTATTTTCATAAAACTATATTACATTGATCTTTTTTTTCATTTGATTGGATATTAGCATCATAAAATGCACATTAGTAGGCATATCACGAGCGTCAATCCAGTATCTCGAGCGTCAATCCAGCCTCAGATATTGACTGCACGCTTTTTATTCAATCTTACTCCACCTTCAGATAAATCGTATTTTCATAAAATTTTCATAAAAATATATTATATTGACCTTTTTTATTCGAATGTATAATTCGAATCATTTTTTCATTACAAAAAAGGTATCATTAAACAGGAGAAGCATCGTTAATTAAATTGTCAAACTGTTCATTAAATCTTCCAATATGGTACGGTGGGTAGAAGGAGCAGAATACTATCCGCTTGGGGAACTGACAAAGTGGAAAATAGTGAGTGACGTCATCACACAAAGTGCCATCCCCTCCTCCGAAGCATATTCATCCCTGATCAGCGATCCTACCGAATCATCAGTCAAGTGGACTTTGCACAGCAAACAATTATATGATGTATAAATATGTAAGCCATCGACATGGTATAAACTCGTACATTCAGTCTCAAATAATCGCCCGTAATTATCAGGATTGAAGGACACGGGACCTGAAAAAGAAGAAGAAGGCGAAGGAGGAGAACAAATTGAGGCTACGACCGTCAATGCTAAACAACAGCAACAACAAACAAATCTACAGTTTCGTTGCCAAGGTTGCCACATCTAGCATAATTATGCTTTTGAGCATAATTTTGACCCTCTTGGAATCTAGCATTATTCCTGGCATAATTTGGCCAAATCTAGCATATTTTCACTAGGATCTAGCATAATTCTGAATTTCGGACTTTAAATAGAGAATTTGCTTTTAAGAACAGATATCTAAGGCTGATCTAAGAAACTAAGGCTTTTCAGAGAATTTTGGACTGAAAAGGAGACACTAAAATGCCGAGGATCTTTTTTTTTTTTTTTTTTGCTTGTCAGAGAATTTTGGACTGAAAATCGTTCCCAGGCGCCTGAGTTACGCTTCAAATGGATAATTCCGATTTTTAGCTGTGGCAACGCTGTTCGTTGCACAACAAAACGACGCAGCTCAGTGCTCCGCCACAATCGTGTTTTCTAGGGCAACCTTTATTTACGAACTAGTGTGCTGACCGTCATTCACAGGTCAATGGATCAGCTTCTGCGCGTGCTAATTATCATAGAGGGATTCATGCTGCATTGACACCACTCTAGAAATAACAAATAGTTTAGACGTTTCATATCGCTTGGATTGCTGAAGGAAAAAGAATGACTCAAAGCGGTTTAGAAGATTCCAAAGATCCCTGGAAATACATGATCATCCTGAGTAAGTTTATGCTTCTCGTCATCGACGGGGGAATGGTCAAATCGTTCGGAGTTCTCATTCCTGAAATGGTTGTCCGTTACGATAGTGACTACAAGACCATTGCATTAATTTGCGCTCTTCCTTCGTTTATGTATGCAGCGGGTACGTATTTAAGTTGCTAATTAATATCTCATATTTGTTAAGAGCCTCGTTAATATCATAAGACTTTATACGTTATAACATTTATCATTCTAATTAATAGACCTGTTCACGAAGTTATTCAAATTTTGGATGTTTCTTTCCCGGGGATCGAGTAACGAGATATTCTATTATCCTGTTATTAATTAATGAATTATACCTGGAATCCAGTTTGCATACATTACTTGTTGCTATGTCTGACAAGCCTCAGACAAGCTTTCAGGTTGTCAAGAACAACCTTTGCTTTAAAAGTATGCATAAAATATGAATATATTTGTGAACAGTTCTATTGTTAAAGTAGAAATACCAAGACGATCCCAAATATTAAGATTATTATACCAATAGGGAGCTTAATTAACCCCCAGAATAACGTGGAATTCAACCAACAAAACAAGTTCAGATTCGTGAAATATGCGAGTAAATTCCACCAACAAACCAAAGACGTATACGCCGATTTGCACATAGAAAACGGGTCCTCTGCCCGTGACGTCATGAAAGGTAATCACGGCTACAGTGAAATTGAATGGCTGTGGTATTCCCAAATACATGTAAATGCAATCCTGTCAGAGCTTACAATTTTTATTGTTGACGAGTTCATGTTGTGGATGATTTTCGGTTTGTATTTGAATAAATAATAACGAAGCAACATTTTGCAGGCATGGATTTCTTTTTATATCCTCACCTTCTCCTTTTTTGGTAGAGTTTTAAGACGAGTTTACTGATTTACTGCACTGCGCTATACTTACCTATAATCTCATCAAATTGCTTTGATGAGATGATATAGGTAAGTATAGCTTGTTAGTATACAAATAATGAATGTTTATGAGTGCAATGGACAGAATATTTCATGAGGTGAAAGATGAAATGATCCATTCAACGAGGCGGAGCCGAGTTGAATGGATCATTTCATCTTTCACCGAATTAAATATTCTGTCCATTGCACGAATAAAAAAAACATTCATTATTTGTTGTATATGACACCTTAAAATAGCTATCCTTCTCATTTGACATTTTATGAATTAAGAAACAAGAGTGAAGGGACTTACAATGTACTTGATAGTCGCATGCGCGCTGCAAAGGCAAGTCGTTTTTGCGTATAGTAGACGCGTTGGTGGTCGCGAGTGCAATGGACAATTTCGTATGGATCCAAAATTGCACGGTGAATGGATCAAATTTGATTGATGACGTCATTGTTCAATGGGACAAATGATCAACATCAAACAACCAATCAAATGGCAAGGATCTAATTAGGTGTCATATAATAAATAATATGCCCACTACTGAGCAAACTGCTCAACAACAGGGTGAAATATACATGCATAGGCCCTACATGTGCTTTGAATTCGGGAGGATTGTATTTATTTCTCCAAATTTACTCGGATCTTTCTAAATAGAAATCGATTTCCGGGGCTTGAGCAAACGCCAGTGTCATGCAAAAGTTTGTCGCTAATGACGTGACCGACGGGTGTCCCATGAAACGGTCTTGGGGGCTTTCGGTCTTTGACCCCTTCAAGAGCGCTAGCAAGCCCAAGAGGCAGACTTTGTCGGTTTAATGGACATGTCGGTCTCGTAAACCCTCAGAAGATACCCCATCGTGGAGATATACAATGCGGTCTCATTAGCCGTCGGTCTCGTGGGCTGTGCTTCAAGTTTGAGCAGGGGTGACGATTATGGGATGGCCGGAGGGGGGGGGGGGCAGTTGACCTCCCCAAAATACTGGGAAGGCAAACAAATCTCTTTGCCCCACTAATAAATCCGGAGGTGTAAATTAAAATTTTGTAAGGAAAACGATGCAAAACTCTGGAAATGAAATCCCCAGATGACACCTTCCATACAATGAAATACAAAAAGTATACACACGATCAGACTTCAAATTTTCCTTCTCCATGTAACCGTGGAGAAGCTGGTAATTTGAGAGGCGTTAAAAAGACATAAAGGGTACTATATATTAGGCTGTCTTGCCCCATCAATCCGAAAAAACGGATCGACGTCCCTGAGCTTTCAGAGGGTGTATGGTAAATATTAATATGTCTTATCATGCTTATTGCTGTGTGACTAAAATGCATTATGACTCTCGATCCCGATCATTTTTGAGAGCAACCAAAGTCCGTCGAAATATCATTGCTGTGTTATTCTATCAAAATGTATTTTTTTCTTGAAATTTTCTAGCTCCCCTCGCGAATCTTCTATCGAAAGTGATGAACCCGCGGACTATGGGAATGATCGGAGGGCTACTAACCGCGGTGCCCATAATGTGTGCTCCTCTTACGGACTCACTGTACGTACTCGGGATGATGTTTATTCTAGCAGGTAGGCCAGGCGCCTGGGAGCCGGGGGTGGTAGTTAGTAGTAGTTAAAAGGAGACCCTAAAACGCTGAGGACCTTTTTTTTTTTTTTTTTTTTTGCTTGTCAGGGATTTAAAAAGAGACATCATAGCACCCCCAGTAACAAAATCGTTCCCAGGCGCCTGAGGTAGGCTGAACAGTTGTTCTATATAACAAAAAATTACGATAATAGAAATAAGTTAATTAATTAATTAATAATAATAATAATAATAATAATATAATAATAATAAAAAGGCCATGATAATGATTATTATATCTATAGTAATAATAATAATGATGATCATCATGATAATAATAATAATTATGATGATGATGATAGTACTGAGTATTGGAAGAAATTTTGTCATCATGTGCATTATTAACAAAATAACTTCAGTGCTCCACGTCATCTACTTTAAATAGAAAATGAATTATGACCCGGTATACCAAACTAGCTAAATACATAATTTCTTTCAGAGTCCTAGTGTAAACGTCCTAACTAACATATGCTTTTCTGTGAAATGTCAATCTAAAAGATTCAACGCATTACTCTTGCAGGCTTTGGAATGTCCTTGACATACCTTCCAGTCGTGACATCAGTGAACATTTTCTTCCAAAAGTCGTTTATTTTCGCAAATACTCTGACCCAATTCGGTACAACTTGTGGCGCCTTCGCTGTGCCTGTCATCATCGAGAGATCTGTGGAAGCTTATGGCTACCATGGGGCTTTTCTCATCTTGGGCGGTATAGCTCTCCATACTGTCGTCTCCGCGGCTTGCCTCAGAACTCCAATGGATCTCCAAAAAGACAGCATCCTTTCGAAGACCGAAGAGAGTGAATTAGTGACGGAAACAAGTAAGGAATTACAAAGAGAACATGCTGCAAAGAGCGAGCAAGGGCGTCTCCTGCTGTCAACCCGTACGACTCGAGACGAAACCGAGCATGATACTGATGGTTCATCAGCTTCAAACACTGAAAAACAACAAACACCATCAATGTTTAAGAGGGCCATTGCCGCCCCTTCTTCGACAAGACAGATGCTGAAATCTTTAACTATTGTCAGAGAGCCTCTTTTTACTCTAGTAATTCCAGCTATATTCCTGGACAGCTATGTCAGGAATGCCTGGATGCTATTCCTTGTCCCTCACGCAGAGTGCAACGGAATTATACGATCTAAAGCAGTCTTCCTTTCAACAATAGCGGGCATCAGTGGCATCTTCGGCAAGATATTTTACCTCGTCCTCTTACACCTCAATTTCAACTCTATCCTCATCTTCTCTTTCTCTTGCGTGGTTTGTGCAGCTTCATTTTTTCTTGACCCCATCAGTTCGACCTTTACATTTCTTGCTATAATGTCCTTTCTACAAGGATTCATCATGTTTATAATAGATTGTTCTGCCCCAGCTCTTGTGAAACTGTCAGTGAGGAATGGGGAGAACATGCAACCTGCAATTTCACTGTACCTCTTTGCTCAAGCACTGGGTGCCGTTACGGGAGACACCGCATCAGGTAACCCAGGTTTATCTGTACCACACTCCGGCAACTTTTTTTCAACGTCTGTATTTAATCAAACCAATCAAAATGTTAAAGCTTTATAATATCAATCTCAGTCATAAAACCGCTTTCTTGATGCATATATAAAAACAATATTTTTCTAGCCTACCAGCTATAAAAATATAATTATTGAAAACTAATTAATAAAAGAAAATATATTAAATCAATGGTCATATCAAAAGGTTTGCTTTTTTGGTTGAATAAAAAAATGGAAGTGGTTATTATATTGGAAAACAGGGTTTCCCCATTGGGCCTAATTTCCAGTTTTCTAATTTTCTACAACAATATTCGAAGTGATGCCGTCAAATGACAATCTAACAAGTCTTGATTTTTATTGAGTGACTATAATACGAAGGAAGCAATTTGTATAAATATGTAAGGTATTATCTGGGGAAATATATACTTGCAAGAACCAAATCATTCCTTTTATTTTGGTAGCATTATTGTGTTATTATTTTTAAAGATTGAAGCAAAGTGTATTTTGATTTACACAAATCGGATTGAGATACAACAGTCCGAAACGTACTGTACTGATACATGCCTGTTTGAAAAGAAAAGAAAAACCTTCAGAATCATGATTGGGGTAATCTTTTATTACTATTCGAAGGTGATTGTTTTTATCCTTATCTCTTTTTCCCCCCTACAAAATCAGGTCACATCTACGACGTCACATCTTCTTGTTCCATGATCTTCATATCGCTTGGTGTCATTCTCGTTGTAGTATCAATAAATCTTTTAGTATTCTTTTTCGTCGACCGACATTACCAAACACCCCGTTCCACAATTATTGCCAGAAGTGAAGAACGCTATACATCCCAACAATCTCGGTGTTCATCGATGTTTCAACAGAATGCACTAGGCCCCGTAACACACAGCTAGCAATTGATTACTATTATGCGATTGCTCGCTATGTCATTGGATATATGCAACTGATCACAAAATATCAATCTTATGATTGAGTGATTGATCCTACAATCGATTGCTAAGTTTTGTGTTACGGGGTCGTAGAAATTATAATTTAGTAAGTTGCATTTCTGACTTTGTACTGGCTGCATGGCTGCTCGTAAATGAAATATATTTTATATACCGTATAGTCAGTGATAATGCCAGGAATTGTCAAAGTTTTTTTAACGAAAATTCAATTTGGAACAGCTTCATGTTTAGAAAAGATTTAGCAAGCCCGTATATAGTCTAATATGTGCAAACCAAACAAATTTACTGATATAATGGAAATTGAGAGATATTCTAAAAATGTATGTTAAAAGGGTGATGAAAGAATAATTATTTGCACACCTAAAGACAGATTATAAGAAAGGTGTTATACTTCAAATTCACAATTCCCTTAAGATATTGTCTAAAACTTAATGCTTTTATGTATTACTAGCAGAAATTACCCGTGGCACCATGGGGGGGGGGGGGGGGGGGTCTTCTCCTATGTACAGCCCAAGTACCATTCACACTGAAAGGCAATTAGTTTGTTGATGAAACATATATGAATAATTTATTCATAACAGACTTCTCTTTAAATATAGATAGGAGGTTTAATTGAATTAGCATTAGGGGTTTAACTGGGGAAAGAACTTGAATATCATTGCGGAGTGAAATCAAAATCTTACTATAGAATGGGGAAAAAATGTATTGTAACACGGTGTAGTTAGTAAGCAGTCAAGAGGCAATTATTGTAATATAAAAATGTTATCATTGCATGTATTAAGTCGAAAATAAATGATTGTGTAAGTATATACCCTACAATGGACAACAGATTGCATTTGTTTGTAGTTCTCCAATTAAAGGTTGCGCAATCATAAAAGGGGAATGTTGAAAGAAGCGATAAGTATAGTGGAATGTTTAAAGAAGCAAGCGAGAGAGAGAGAGAGAGAGAGAGAGAGAGATATACAGTGGGAAACAGTGGAAATTTGAGAGGGTGAGAAACAGCCAGTGGGAAATTGAGAGAGAGAGAGAGAGAAAAAAAAAAAGACATGCAGGGGGATAGAAATTATAAAGAGTACAGGAGAAAGAGAATACAATATTCAGTTTCCATTCAAATAAATAACAATATTGACAGATATGTTAGATCAGTGGCGGATTTAGGGGGGCACATCCGGCCCGTGCGCCCCCCCCCCCCCACTTTGGAAGAAAAGTATGCATTGTGCCACCCCTCCCCTTTTAGAACGAAAAACTTTATTTATTTATTTTTTTTTGCTTGTCAGAGAATGGAGGAAAACTGGACCCCCATATACCCCCACCCACTCGATATCGAAGCCGAAATAGAGCCGTTCTCGATGTCGACTGTCCGATGTGACTAAAATTCAGGTGCTAGTTGTACTTTAGTTCTAGATTCAGGCGGGATGTTCATTAGAACCGGCAATTTCTGAATGTTGAACAATTTTCAGATTAGATCTAACGTTACAACATGTACAACCATGCCATGTAGATGTATTCTCTGGACGTGGATGGGAAACACACTGACTGATCAAGGCCTAGTGTGTACAGATCTACTGTATATACACGCAGTGCGACGGTCCATTCCTCAGCATTATAGCCTTACGTGTATTAGTGACCCGCCGCCTCAAAACCTACAATAAGTCGCACGGACCACAACGTAGCAAACAGCCCAAAATAGTAAATTTGCTTGGATCAGTTGATTTTCTGTTTTCGATAGAAATGGGTAGTTTCATTATTATTCTATCATGCCTCAAGTTTGTGAGTCGTGAATCGACTTAGAAATATATTTTTGGGGCATTTTAAAATGACTCCTTTTTTCACCTGTCGAGCTAATGAATGTTTGGAGAGCTAATGAATGTTTGGAGAGCTTTTGTAATACTTTCATTCAATGCCAAATTACTACTTTACCTCCAAAGGTATTAAATTGATTTTTGGAGTGAGTAATGAATAGGTCCTCCTGGAGCAGCATGCCAAAATTCAGGCTCATCTGATAATCCCTTCATACCGGCTGCTCCGGCTATTTGAATACCCAGTTTTACTTGGGTGCACACAGAGAGGGAAGGTTTAGCACTCTTTTGTTCCGAACTTAAATGGCCATTTTCTCTGAATAGGAGTTATTGATTGCTTGTTACAAACTGATTCTAAATGTGATATTTAAAGGTGTTATCATTGAATAAACTAGGCAAGTGATATACCATTGGAAAGCTGAGAATCTCTACTTTCAGAAAATGTATAAAACAAAAAAATAATTTTGGCGACTTATTGTAGGTTTTGAGGCGTCGGGTCACTTTATAGAGTACCGAAGTGTGACGTTATCAAAATTTGATTTTTGTATTTCAGTATTTTTACGACCATATTTAGGTAGAGCATGATGGAAAAACGTTCACACATCAAATTTGACATGAATCAGTTCATGGTGGCCCAAGGTATGGCTATATGAATATCTAATTAGCCCCATTGAAGTCAGTGTAAATTGGTCTGGTTCTTAACAGTTGAGAACCAGGCCAATTTAACACTGACTTCAATGGGGCTATAAAGGAGGTATTCATGCGGCCATATCTCGGGGCCCAATGAGCCAATTGCCATAAAATTTGGGATCTGGGGGGTGTTTCATAAAGCTGTTCGTAAAGTTACGCATGACTTTACGAACGACTGGGACATGTTCTTGGGTGCTATACTAATCAGATTCTCAATCATTCCGCACAAGAACTGATCACCAGTCGTGCGTAGAGCTGTGCGTAACTTATGAACAGCTTTATGAAACACCCCCCTGGATGTTTTTCACCATGTTCCTTTGAGATATGGTATAAAAAATGTCAAAATGAAAAAAAAATAGCTTTTTGTGACGTCATCACTTCGGTACTCTATAGACGGTGCCCGGTGCAAGCACAGCGTAACGTGAAGCTATCTATGCCTATGTAATTTCGCGGACCCGAAAAAGGGCGAAAGGACTGGGAACTTCGAAGCTTTACTCGGGGCCTGCCAAAGAAAGTTACGAATTGTAAAAAAACATTTAAATAATACGACCACAATACCACAAACAACCCCCCTCATGACAATCTGGGAACAATTTAACTACGTTAAAAAAACCAAGCTCGATTGAGTGGAAAATCACGGAGAAAAGCGCTTTCAAACGAACGGACGAACAGACTGACACACATTAGCCAGATTATAGTAAGGATTTTGTCTACAATCACATACACAAAACGTGGGTATGAGTTGGCGTGATGATTAAGTTCTGACTGTTAGCAGATACGAATGTTTTGTTCTTTTTAAAATATTTATTTTAAATACCGATTATATTTTGCACGGATTGTCCTATTATAATATATATTATATGTAGAGGTGAAGTGGTCTAGTGGATACGTCACGGGACTATGGATCACATGGTTCGAGGTTCAAGTCCCGCCGCGGCACTAATGTCCTTTGCAAGATATTAATCTACATTTGCCACTCTCCATCCAGGTGTAGTAAATGGGTACCTGGTAGGAATTTATTCCTTGAATGCTCAGCTAAAGCCAGGGTAATAGTAATACTTGGTTGGCGCCTTGAGCATCCCCTGGGATGGATATGTGCGCAGTATAATTGTAGCTACATGTATTATTATTATTGTAATAATCCATGATTTTGCAATGAATCACGAAATCAAATAGATATGAGTGAGTGAAAGAAAGAGAGAGAGAGAGAACGAGAGAGAGAGGGAGAGAAAGAAAGAAAGAGAGCAACAAAAAGAAACTGCGGTCTGATTACAGGTGTGATAAATATTTTATATTTTGACAACTTAAACGTCGTTAATAATGTCAGATAATTTTAATTATTTTATTATTTGTTTTATCCTTCCATCATCTTGTATTTTTTCTCTCCTTATGTTTTCCTTTTTTCCTTCTCTCATCTCTTTCCTCTTTTTTTCTACCCTACCCCGTGTATTTCTTTATTCTCAATCTCCTCTTTTGATCTATCCTTTATCTCTTATTCTTTGCTTCATCCTTTTATCATCTTCTCTATTCTGTCTTTCTTATTCTAGCATCTTCTATTTCCTTCTTTTATGTTTTCAGTGTTTTTCTCTTATTATCTTCCTTTATCATTTTGTATGATTTTGTTTTATATTTCTCTTCTCATTTTCTTCAGAAGGGCGCGGTTTTTGCGAATGAACCTGCCATAAATTGTGACGTAATTTAAACCTAACTGAGATCTAGGATGCCTTCATAGGCGCCGGAGGTGGGGGGGGGGGGGGGCAGTGACCCTTTTTAAAGTAGGATGGGGGGGGGGGGGGGTCATGTGTCCGGACGCCCAACAATACTGAAGCCTTCTCTTTTATCTTTTAATTCAATAAAACCTATTCATTTAATAGCACTAATCAGCATCAAGTTTGTTCTATAATATTGTCTAACACAAGTATTAGAAAATTTCAGAAGTATTGCTTGTAAACTTATTTCAGTGGCTGTTTTAAATCGACTGTCCGCATACACAACCTGTCCCAGGTACCCCTTTTTACATGGGAAAGTGCCCCTTTTACTTTGACAAGACAGTGTCCCTTTTAGTAGTAGTAGTATTGCTGCTTATTCATTTGATCAAACAAACGAATACATGATAGAGTAATAGATAAAAGATTCAAAGTATAGGATGGCATGTGGGTCACGGTTCACGAATGGTTCACGCATAGGCATGTGAACCATTCCAGAAATATAATAATTGTGCAATATAGGCCCTATCTATGTCAAAGAATATATATATGAAAACAAACAATCATCCATGCAGAAATTTATGGTAAAGCACTAAACATGCCGAATGTTGTCAAATGTCAACTTCGGATCTGTATAAATCAGCCAGTCAGTTAAAATCAAGAATTTATCTACTTGAGTGAGGCCTCGAGAGAAAAAAAAAAGAGAAAAGAAAGAAAAACATGATTCTAGTTCCAAAGGTTAAATCATATTTGTACATCATGAAGAACATTAATGCATGTTACATTAAAAACTCTTAGATGCACATTGATTTCAAACACTGCAATGCAAGTATACATAATGGTTTTAAAATTGAAATAGACTGAAAAATAATTGGGATATAGGCTATATTCATAGTGGAAGACGGAGAAGCGGCACCAGGATTTTTAAAGTGGGGGGCAAAAGAAAATGTTGGGGGGGGGGGCAAGGGCGGACAAAAATTTTTTCCACCCTTTTATTTTTTTCACTCCGAAAATTATTGGGGGCAACTGGGGGGGGGGGGTAAATTCCCCCATGCCCCCCCCCCCCTTGGTGGAGGTAGATAATATTGCCAAGTTGCGTTAATTATAAATCACTGTGTACCACCATGCTGCAGATAGAAAAGTGGGTCAAAATAATTTTAAAATAGGAATCGAAGCATAGTAAATGTTGTGGTGTGTCAATTCTTGTTAAAGGCTGTATACATGAATTGAATATGTTTGCAGAATAATAAATTATGGCATATGACGACTCAAGTGCTGACGCCTCTTTAAACATAAGAGTATATAATTACGTTATCTGTACATAATTATCTACATTTAGGGTGATATTTAGCAAGAAAAGGAAGAAAAGGCCAAAATGGACTCACAGAACCATCTCCGAACTGAAAAATGAAATGGATAAATCATATATCAAACTGAAGCTGATGGACCACAGAATACAGTAATTGCTACTATTTGCTCACAAAGTGTCATGCAGAGGAGAAATAATTGTGTGAAAGCTTGAATTCAAGAGCATCAAAACCCGGAAATAATCTCGCGAAAAACAGAAGACGACTTGATGACGTCATCATATATTATGTAAAGGCTGTAGCCAGGCCACCGGTTGCTTCTTCATGTATGTTAACGAGCTATCAAATGATAACAACTGAGAAAAAGTAAAGTACATTGATGAACAAAAGAAGGGGGCATTAATCTAATTCGATACATTCAATATTAATAATAACACCTGTTGTATAATCCTACACCCCCCTCTCTCTCTCTTTTGATATTCGATTGGGGGGAGGGGGGGGGGGGGGGTGTGCCCCCCAGTCGCCTATGAAGCTACACCCCTGATTATGTGTTACTTATCTGGGTCGGATTAATGTGTCCTACTTATTATGGCCCTGATTTCACCCTTATTGAAATGCAGTATAAATTAGACTCAGTGAACAATAAAATATTCTTATATGGCTTCTAAGTCTGTTTATCATAAAGCAACATAATCATGATAATGGTTAACAAGACTTGAGCAAGTACAACTATTCAGGTGGGCTGTAGAACCGTATTGAAATAAGGAGTGAGTGCCATTTCTCAGAAGGGGGAAAATAGCACTTATTAGAAAGTGAAAGGGGAATAATCTAAATAAAAATGGGGCACTCTTCAGATTTGAAAAATGGAGAATTGTCAAAAAGGGGAAAAGGGCAAGGGGGAGACATTTATCAGAAGTAAAGATGGGCATTTATAAGAAAGGTAAATTGTCACTTATTCAGAAGGAAAGAAGGGGCGCTCATCAGATTTGAAAAGGGGCACTTAAAAAGTGGCAAAAGGGGAACTTAATGGAAAGGAAAAGGGGAAATTATCAGAAGTAAATAGAAGCACTCATCAGAATTGAACAGGAGAACTTGATGGGGAAAGGGTGTTCTTGTGGAAAGAAAAAAGGACACATATTAGAGAGGGAAAAGAGCACTTTATGGGTGCTTGAGAATTGGATGGAGGTGCTGTGCCCCCCCCCCCCCCCAGGGGCGCCTATGGGAAAAAGAGCATGTTTGTATCATTACATATTGTTAAACTGTCCTATGCTTCCATTTCCTCCCCGTGGGTTGTCGGCCTCATGAGATTATCCCAGCATATTGTTCTATAATAGGTAACGAGCAGTGACAAAATTTAATAAACGAAGCTATATTTGAGAAGTCGCAATGGTTTTGGGGTACAATTCAATGAGACGAGAAGTTCTCCAAACTTAGTGACTTTACATTTATTAATGCGATATGTATCATATTATGTGTATTGTTTTATGACTTTCATGACCATACATTTCTGTGTTGATACAGTTATTGGCAACTGCCGTTTGAAGTAACAAGGAACAATGTCGATTAAAAAGTAAAGTGAACTCATGCCTGCGTGAAGAGGGATTTCGAAAAAAACATTCAAGTTCCTGGTTGTTTTTTTTTTCAACAGAAATGTTGGATTTTGCATTGTTGGTGTGAGACCTCGAAATTCACGGTATGTCAGGTATAATCAAAGGTTTTTTTAAAAGGACAGTGACTCATGTTCAGATTGATCCTGGTATTGAATAATGCTCTACTGATAATGAATGGATTTAAGGAAACATGCAGTCTAGACATATTCAATACAAGCGTCCATTGACAATGAACATGATCTTTCTGCATTGTTCGAATCAGCGGCGGATCCAGGGGGGGGGGGGGCACTTCCGGCCCTATCCTCCTCCCCCCCCCCCCCCTTTGGAAGAAAAGTATGCATTTTGACCATAAAGGATCCTCCCTTTTGTCGATTGTGCCCCATTTTAGAATGAAAACTTTTTTTTGGTTTTTTGTTTTTTGCTTTGTCAGAGAATTATGGAGGGAAACTGGATCCCCGTACCCACCCCCCCCCCCCCCCTCCCCACTGAGCGAATTTTGGATTTGAAGACAACTAGAACTAGAATTACATTGAAGAAAAGTGTGTTTTTCCAACTTTCATTTAAAGTTTGAAAAAACACACAAAATCCTAAGATAAAAAAACAAACAAACACCAATTAAACAAGAAATAGAAACGAGTTAACAGTTAACTAAATTTACAGTTTAACCCTAATAGGACCGGGGGGGGGGGGGCGGATTCCGCCCCCCTCGACGTTTCGCGTAATATGTTCGCATCGCGAAAAGCAGTCACCACGCCGCTTCACTACTTTTTTCTTTCAAGTCTTGCGCAACTTTTGAGACCAAATTTGTGATGTCCGCGCGTGCGGTTCCGGAGTTACGCAACATTTCGTAAGTGCATGTCAGACCCAAAATTGCTCAAAAACGTGATTTTGTGTACAAATCCAATGCAAATTGTGTTTCCAGCTAAAATTCATAAATGTTTCATTATTTTTACTTTTACTGTTTAAAAACAATTAATTTTATGCTGTTTATGATTAAAATAGTGTCGCCGACGAATTCCACCGAAAAAACAATAAAAAACAAAAAGTCGAAAAACAAAGAAATACATAAGAAATTAAAAAAACAATAAAATACATAAGAAAAAAAGGATTTTACCGAATTTTTTTTTGGTTTATTTGATCAGAATCTGACAAAGAGTCTCTATACAAAAAATTAGCAGTTTTGGGGCTTTATTTAATTAATTAGAGCATACCATTAATTTTATGCATTAAATTGACTATACAGTTTTGTAGATTACGTGGTCGGCGACGTGTGTGCCGATTTTCGTTGCGAATGCGCGTTGGACGGCCGAGATCTTAGGGGGGGGGGGGCGGAATCAGCCCCCCCCCCCCCCGGCTGTGAGATGGGTCTAAATAACCCGGCCCTATTAGGGTTAAAGCTGACATTAAAATGAGTGATTTGAAAACACTTTATGTTCTAAACATTTTGATGAAAACATGTAGCTCAACTATTAATTAGGCTTATTCAGTGACAACTTAAAGCATTCAACTACCGACTATGTCGTGTGCAGTGTGCACCGTTTTTTTTTTTTTTGCTGTTTGTTGTGTAGCATGTCGTGTTGTCGTGTCGTGTGTCGTGTGTCGTGTGTCGTGTGTCGTGTTCGGTGTGAATCCGCCTCTAGTTGTATAATGGTCAATTCACGTGCATGAGTTATGTTATGGTAGAGTGGTCCAGTTAGTGCATGTTCTAATTATGCATCATTATTGGACTATATGAACTCTCAATACTGAATTATCCCTCGTGCAGGTCTATTTCACCTCGGCCTGCGAATTCGGTGAAACAAAACTGCACTCGGGATAATTTAGTATTTGTCGTGCACTTAACCCAGTATAGTGCATAATAGACCATGCACTGTTTATATGTTAAATACACTGTATATGTAAAATCAGTCAGTCAATGTAGTGAAACGATCTAAAAAAAAATCCAATGAGAGTATTTCATAATCACATGAGAAATCCTATAAAAATATCCCTGTCACAAAGTAAGCATACACACAAACAAAGTAAAAATTCAATATTTTTTCTTCTTCATTAGATCAATGGATTGATTTATTCCGGTTTACATCATTGTACTTTTAAGCATGTTAAGAGAGGCCTTTTCTATTACTGGGCCCATATATATATATACAGCTCGCTGTCTCCATTTTATATTGGATACACCACTTTATTACGTAACTTCTTTCTCTATGAAATTATCAACATTAAAGATAAAATAGAGTTATGGTCATGCAATTACATTGTGAAAGAAACTGTCTCAAAGAAAATGTTCTGAGGTAGATAAACGCATAAGACATATGAATCACAAATCCAACCTGCATTCTGCTAAATAACTCTTGCTACCAATGGGAAATCTGAAGGAGATGTCATTTTCCCCCGTACGAATCACGTGCCGTCCACGTATCTTTAAAACCCGTTGCTCTGTTGCCCGTTGACTTTCAAATCGGTTTAGTTGTTCTCTTTGTCTAAATTCATCTTCACTTTCCTCATCCGGGTATCAAAACTGTCCCAACGAAAGTAGCCCGTTTCAAGATGAACTTGAGAAGGCTTTGCGTCATGATAATCCTGTCTTCCGTGTAGAATCCGGTGATTGTGAATTAGGATCATGTCACCTGCAGAACAAAAAAAAATGGAATAAGATATGTTTCATCGTCTTACACATATTCAAATGCCACTTATGTTTTTGTCATAGTGTTAGAAAGTTTATTTTTTCATACAATAGACCTGTTTACTAATAATCAAATTTATGGATGTTTCTTTCCTGGGGACCTAGTAACGAGGTATTCCATTAACCTGTTATTAATGAATGAACTACAATACTTGGAATCCAGTTTGTATACATTACTTGTTGCTATGTCTGACAAGTCTCTGACAAACTTTCAGCTTTCTGACAAGCTGCCAAGAACAACCTTTGTTTTAAATGTATGCATAAAAATTGAATATAGTTGTAAACAGGTCTATTAAGTGATACTAATTCATGAATATTCATTAAGTCTATATACCTGGCTCAAGTCTGTGGCTGAAGATGTGATCCTTGCGATAGAGTAGGTCCTGTAGCGCCCTCAGTGCTCGATATAAATCGCACACCTCGCCAACCGGAAGCCTCATGACAGATGTTCTCCAGTAGTCACACAGAGTAAGCTTCGTAACCTCGCCAGCTTCATTGAGTCTGGGGAGAGAACAAGAAATGAAGATTCAGAGATGGAGAAGAGAATGGTAGAACTGTTTGATATTGGTCTTTGGTTTAACAAGGAGCTGTCTCTCTCTCTTTCTCTCTAAGTGCCATAGTCTATAGACTTCCACGGTAGCCTACGTACAGCCCTTTTCTTCTAGCCTCCTTCATCAGCTCCACTCCCTGGGTCTTTCACTCCCCTCTCTATATGGATTTATTCTAATCAATAACGTGCCCCATAATGTTGATGACTACATACATTTGCTTGTATACCTATTAATTGCATTGGATTGATAACTCTGTCAGAGCATGCATCGGGGCCCTCTTGCATAAAAAGTTACGTTTAATCGCAACTCAAAATATTAAACGCAAGTCCGAAATATGCGATCCTGATTGGTTGAAAATCAACTTGGGTTTAATTTTCGGAGTCGTGATTAAACTCAGTGCAAATGTTTATTATGTCCAAAATTCCAATATTCTTGCAACTTGTGTGACACTCAATGTCCAATACCTTGCTCCTATGTCAATACAGTGATTTTGTGGATTGAAGAGAGAGAGAGAGAGAGACAGGGGCAAGATACAGGTGGAGAATAGGGGACGAATGTGTTGAGGGTGAGTAAGACGGAAAGAGAAGTAGAAATAAATAGGATAGACAAGATTAGTTGACAGCATCAGCGGACGATATACTAAATCGATCATCTACGATAAGAACTTACGTGATAGGTGCGCTTACGCTGTGATGGTAGTGCTTGTCGTTTACTACCCAAGCTTTGACGCGCCCTTCCCAGCACGGCTTGGTAAGACGTTCGAAGGCTTTGGGATTGCTTTCCTTGAGGTCGCGAGCAGCCTTGAAGCCATCCACAAAGAAATACGCACCGCCCGCTCCGTCGACCTGGTTGATGCAATGGAAGACGGCTACCTATAAAGAAAAAAAAATAATGTAATAATTATATGACTAGTTCGATCAGAATGATGGTTAGATCAATCAAGTACAATCTAGTATTCCGTTAATACTACATCACGTCTGTAAATGGTACAACATATTACGGAATCAGATCAACTGTATCATTGCAAACAATCCTGTAATACTTCGGGGATTTACAAGTTGTCCCTGGGCTCACAAGACGAAATGTTCATAAGGTCGATGGGGCTAGATACCAAATATCCACGAGACATCTCGGTCTCGATAACTTCACAACAGGTCTGGTCTGGAGCTTCACAGGAAAGAAGGTTAAGAAGCTCTGAGGCTTTGTTCTATGGACTTTTCTTGTTGTCAAGATGAGACCGAAATTCTGTCTTGTGGACCTTGACTATGCATGGACTACCCTTAAATCACCCATAGGCGGATCCAGAGGGGGGGGGGGGGGGGGGGGGGGGGGGGGGGGGGGGGGGGGCTGGTCGCGGGGTCCGGACCCCCCCCCTTTTGGCGCCGGTTTTTTTGTTTTTTTGTTTTTTTGTTTTTTGCTTGTCAGGGAATTATGGAGGGAAACTGGGCCCATAACCCCTTTACTGAGCGTTTTTTGCGAAAGTTTGGCGAAAAGTTTTTTTTTTGGTCTCGCCAGCTTCTCGAAAAGTCGCTCAGTGGGTATACCCACTGAGCGACTTTTCGAGAAGCTGGCGAGACCCAAAAAATACGGGTCTACGTTTTGACAAACTTTCATTTTGGGCCCCCTCTTTTACTCAATCCTGCATCCGCCCCTGTACACCCTCATGACGATGAAACCGAAGGTTCACGAAAAATAACTTCTCGATCTTGTGGATTTTCGATCTCGTGGACCCGTTCTTGTCAGGTGGAACTTTGATCTCGTAGACCCTAAATCTCACAGACCTTTGATGACGGTCCTCATCATATTGTTTAAACCATGATACTTACCGCTTGCGGATCATCAAGGAAGGAATAATCTGTGTGCAGAGGGCGGTATTCTAAACCGTATGAAGGGTGACCAAAGGCCCATTCCTTACTCCCATAGATTTGTGAAGTCGTCCTAGACAATAGCAACAAAGATTGGAAAGAAAATTTTAGTTTAAAAAAAGTAGCAGGAGTATTATAAAACAGTTGCTTGCATGCGAACCACTTTCATGTTTTACCCTAATAGGTTGATCGAATCCTCGGAATTTAAAGGAAAAGTAAGGAGCCTGGTACTAAGGAACAGTGAACTTTCTCCATATCAATCTGGATGAGTTCACATAAATTTAAAAAAAAATAATACCAATAATGATAATAATAACAATAATGATAATAATGATAATAAAAAACATGGACAAACTGAATTATCATAGGCCTATAATCAAAGGTGTGAGCGATTTAAAGATTTATTCGAACTTCACTATTGATCTAAGGCAGTGGTGGCACCAGGATTTTTAAAGTGGGGGGGGGGGCAAATGAAACTGTTGGGGGGCAAGGGCGGACAAAAAAATTGCGTGTACATCGCAAAATCAAGCGCGAGTGGTGCTTTCTTTTTCCTTTTTTTCTCCATTCCTTTTTCACTTTTTTCTTTCCTTTTCTTATTTTCTACCCTTTTATTTGTTTCACTCCGAAACACCCCCTTGGTGCCGCCACTGATCTAAGGTACAATGACCTCGATATGCTGGTTTTTTATCGCACAATTAGAAAGAATCTATGCAGTTTTTACCCATATGACGTGCCACAGATGTAGCCAATCCTATCGCTTAGCTTCATCACGTGACCCTTCTCAGCAGGGGTGCCTTGTAGTAAGACCACGCCTGCTCTCTTCAGTTGCATTTGCATGTCGTATAACACGTGGTCTGACTTTATGACATCTTATTGGCCAAAAAACAAAATATTCATAGAATTGAATATTACATTTTTCTTGAAAATAGTAATTGAAACGAAAGTGATGTTTCATTAGACAAAGATATAACGTGATGAATAACGTGATAAATCATACATTGAATTTATCACTCATATCAAAGAAAATTTAAAGAAGAAATCTCATCAAATACAAACGGACGGTGTGACTAAGTTGAATTCCCTTAGGGTGTTGTTGTTACCTACATGAACAACGGTGAACTGTCAATTTGTTTATCTTCAATTTATCCTTTCTAACAAATAGGCCTGTAAATGAAGAATAGAGCGATGTGCATCACTGGCGTCGCGAGACAATTTTCAACAGGGGAGGAGGATATAGGGGCTGTCGGACCAAGTTAGCAAAAAAGAATCCCAAATAACTTCCCCCCAAAAAGTTTCCATCTGAGGTTTGAAATTTTTTTACAGCGGGAGAGAAAAAAAAAGCTTTCGGTTTAATCATGAACCATGAAGGCTCTGCAAAGGCAGGCGGGGTAGGGGGGGGGGGGTGACGTGTCCCCCATCCCCTCTAGCGATACCCCTCTGTGTAGCATCTCTTTAAGATACATATATATAGGCTATAGGCTCCACAAACCTTTCTCAGTTACCTGTATATCTGAACGTGCGCATAAGGTCACTTTTCCAAGCACTCGAATCCCAGTACACGGGTTCAATACTCCTGATGGGATCTCCTTCTGTCTGGTCGAAACGGTTGCACAGCAACCAGTTGGCGGGGTACAGACTTTTATGATCGTCACTCCATGTGATGGTGACCGTCTGGTCGACATCGTTCAACGTTATCGTTTTGATATCGATGTCGAGATCGAGTTCCTGAAAATGAAGTGAAACGAAGAATATTGGTTTTAAATTATGATTTATTCACTTGCCCATTAAATTATGATGAGAAATAATATGTCTTCCCGCGGGGGTCGTTACACAAAAAGTGTCACAACTCTTAAAAGGACGGACTTCTCGATGCGGTCTTTCAATTTGTGCGGAAGTGTGTTGTTAAAAAAAGCTTAAGTCAGTAACAATATTCGACACAGGTCATTCGTTTCGAACCTGTCATATCTTTTTAAAACTCTAGCAACTGTCAGTTTTTAGCTAGTCTATTTACATCAAAAAAAAATTAATAAACGTGTAGGTCTCTAGTAGAGGTGTCGTAGTCGAGTGGTTAAACACTTGAGATTATCGTGGGTTCGAACCCCGGCACGGCGCTATAGTGCCCTTTGGCAAGACATTAATTTACATTTGCCACTCTCCACCCAGGTGATAAATGGGTACCGCTATGAAGGGGTTCCATGAGTGCTGTGAGCACTGAAATTGGTAGCCTAGCTACAGCTTTGGTAATATTGGAAGGCCTTGAGCACCTTAAGTGGTGGATATTTAGTTCTTTATAATACCCAAAATTATTATTACTATCAGAAACCTTATTTATCGATATATATTAAATAGTTTTCATCAGAAATCGTATCAAACATTATACAACCAACTGTTGTTATATAACATTATAATTTTATTCCATCGAATGAAATTTATATTATGTATCATAACATCTATCTACCACAGATGACGAACCAGTCTGTGTTTTATACAGACCCATGCCAATTACAGACATTTATGATGTAGAAATTTCCTTTTATGCCTCCCTTATCTAGCCTTTATGTTGATACAAAATATTTTTGTATCACATATTAAACTGTTATCTAATAAATAGGTAAATCGAAATCTCGAGTCACAAAATATTTTTGTCAATATCGAATGAAATCAAATGTCATCCACTATATTTTTCCCGTTTCTTACAAATTTAATTCACCTATCACAATATCAACATCGATTTTGATTTTGTGATAGGTGAATTAAATTATGCCGAGTGTTTTTAAGTTTTATAAATTCCCAGATGTCAAAATAGCTTATTATGAACTTGGGATCGATCGGTCATTTAAAAAAAATCATTAAACTATCCTTTGGTGTGCTCGTATAATGGGCCCATTTTTATAATATGACATGTATGAGGGAACTGTATCAAAGGCCAATATATCATGTACAGCCGAGTTTAACATAAAACTAAGACAACACAGTCATTTGATCAGTAAAGCAACAGTTGCAAGTGACGACCTCAAAGCTGCCGGAAGCCCGTCCGACCTCTATAGCAACAGCTGAAATATACAAACTGCATATACTGATTATATTAAAGAAATACAACAGCTCGTATAGCGGGTGAATGTATTAGTTCCTAGATTTATATTACGCTTTGGGGAAATGAGCGTCAATACATTTTATCAAATTTGAGTGTGAACTCTATCTACTGATGGAAAGAGATTTTAAAAAAGTTGAATGGGCTCATAATGTCTTGTCCAGCGAACCTGAATGAAACTGCTGTCGGTCTCCTTAGTGTGACTACTTAGTGTGGTAAAGTAAAGAGTGGTAAAGGAAAGAGTGGTAAAGTAAAGAGATAAAGAGTGGTAAAGTAAAGAGTGGTAAAGTAAAGAGTGGTAAAGTAAAGAGATAAAGAGTGGTAAAGTAAAGAGTGGTAAAGTAAAGAGATAAAGAGTGGTAAAGTAAAGAGTGGTAAAGTAAAGAGATAAAGAGTGGTAAAGTAAAGAGTGGTAAAGTAAAGAGATAAAGAGTGGTAAAGTAAAGAGTGGTAAAATAAAGAGATAAAGAGTGGTAAAGTAAAGAGATAAAGAGTGGTAAAGTAAAGAGTGGTAAAGTAAAGAGATAAAGAGTGGTAAAGTAAAGAGTGGTAAAATAAAGAGATAAAGAGTGGTAAAGTAAAGAGTGGTAAGGTAAAGAGTGGTAAAGTAAAGAGATAAAGAGTGGTAAAGTAAAGAGTGGTAAAATAAAGAGATAAAGAGTGGTAAAGTAAAGAGTGGTAAAGTAAAGAGATAAAGAGTGGTAAAGTAAAGAGTGGTAAAGTAAAGAGTGGTAAAGTAAAGAGTGGTAAAGCAAAGAGTGGTAAAGTAAAGAGATAAAAAGAAATGCGATAAATTGGATCATATTCCCGTCAAGAAAACTTACCATGAAATCTGTCAGTCGAGTTTGGTGACCGGCATGAAAGCAAGTGGTACATCGACAGTGATCCCTGAGCCACACGCAGGGATACACCTTGCGTTCACCTGACGTCCAATTTACCTCCAGATATCGGTTACCCCCCTCTGATTTGGCCGCCACGCCCTTGATGGGATTCGAAGCGCGAACCTCGGCAATGGTGGGCCACTTGGCGTGCAGGACAGCCTCGTCTTCGAAGGCAAAAGTTTCGATCTTGACACCGTCTTCCATCTCCTCAACGACAACGTAGCCAACAAGAAGAAGAATATAAATGCTTGTCGAGATCACGAATATCAGCCTCTGTCGTCACGTTGCACAGCAATAGTTTATCACCTGGTTTGCGTCAGAAACATAAATGAGAAGTTCTAAAAAGGGGTCGCAGAATTTATAGGTCACCTTTATTTGCAGAATAAATAAAACATCCTAGACATAAGCATTGTTAACCGGATGAAGACCTAGGCTTTTAGGTCAGTGACAGTCATAATCGAATTCTGTTCGGTTATGATTATGTGAACTATGCATGCATTGGTAGTCGCTAACTCGCTATACTATCTTGATAATGAAGAATGCAGCCTAGCCAGAGTGTCCTTTCGTTCATTATTTCTTATTTCCATACAGACCCAACGATACAGCGTCCCTAAAACCGTGATGAGGTCGGTAACCGGAAAGTTCTTCTTTGTAATGGTTTGTATTCAATCGTCTCCACTGAACTGAAAAATCACAAGGTTGCAGTTGCATACAATGGAGACATCATGGCAACTTGATAAGTTTCGTGTATTTCGCCAATAAATTTATATAATATAGTGCTAGATGACCTGGACATCCAGCACAAACAGCGATTAATTAGACTAGTACAAATACAAGTGCCTTGATGGTCAATAACTCCTTGGTCAAAGGTATATTAGCTTCGTGTGTTTCGCATATATCGTGCTAGATGGCCTGGACAGAAAAAAATAGTGATCAGGACAGAAAAAATGCATTAAAATGTCAAATTAAAGTGCCTTGATTGTCAAATGAGACTTTATGACATACATGTATGAATAAAATATGTGAATAGTTTGTGAGATGGTTTATTGGGCAGCTCTCTGAAAAAAAAATAGACTCTGACGGACTTCGGCAAGAAAAAAAAGAAGTTTAACTCATAGTGTAGCTTGTGGCTGTTGGGGGAGGGAGGGGGAGGGAGGGGGGGGGGGGGGGTGGTCCCCAGATGTAAATATTCAGATTAATACTTAAAGGTGAATGAAATTCAACATACATTAGCTGATAATCAAGTGGAAAATTGTCAGCCTTTTCAAAATATCTTGAAAATACTCCGATTTGATTACTCAGTAAGGAGAACAATCTCTCTAAAGTTTGCAGATTCCTTGCTAGATATTATCCCATGGGGGCTGCCATTATAAAACACTGTGATGTCATAGAAGTGTCTATTTACCTGTCCACAATGGATATGATGTTGCATAATGAATGGCTTTTGTACAACTTAACCCTAATAGAGCCGGGTTATTTAGACCCATCTCACAGCCGGGGGGGAGGGGGGGGGGGGGGGCTGATTCCGCCCCCCCTAAGATCTCGGCCGTCCAACGCGCATTCGCAACGAAAATCGGCACACACGTCGCCGACCACGTAATCTACAAAACTGTATAGTCAATTTCTCCGAAAAATGTCACAACTAATTAATTATGCTAATTCATGCATAAAATTAATGGTTTGCTCTAATTAATTAAATAAAGCCCCAAAACTGCTAATTTTTTGTATAGAGACTCTTTGTCAGATTCTGATCAAATAAACCAAAAAAAAAAATTCGGTAAAATCCTTTTTTTCTTATGTATTTTATTGTTTTTTAAATTTCTTATGTATTTCTTTGTTTTTCGACTTTTTGTTTTTTATTGTTTTTTCGATGGAATTCGTCGGCGACACTATTTTAATCATAAACAACATAAAATTAATTGTTTTTAAACAGTAAAAATAAAAATAATGAAACATTTATGAATTTTAGCTGGAAACACAATTTGCATTGGATTTGTACACAAAATCACGTTTTTGAGCAATTTTGGGTCTGACATGCACTTACGAAATGTTGCGTAACTCCGGAACCGCACGCGCGGACATCACAAATTTGGTCTCAAAAGTTGCGCAAGACTTGAAAGAAAAAAGTAGTGAAGCGGCGTGGTGACTGCTTTTCGCGATGCGAACATATTACGCGAAACGTCGAGGGGGGGGGGGGGGCGGAATCCGCCCCCCCCCCCGGTCCTATTAGGGTTAAGCCACCCATGCTGGCAGTTATCTTGTACTGTCTCGCACAGGTGATATTTAAGAGCAGTTATAGGTCTTTGTCACTTCTTTGAAGAATTGACAAACCTTTGTCTCACCAAGCAACAACTTGCGCATGCCAAATCCTGCTTAACAAAAGAAACAGCTGAAACAGATATCTCGACACAAAACATTATACGACGTGATAAAAGTATCTTCATTCGAATGTACATGACTACAAAAATAGTTTATTCGAGAAAATCCAGTGTCATGCATTCCACAGGTGATCATGAGTGTCAGTCATTGTAGCTATGGCTTTTGCTAAACAGTCGGGTAACGTCGCGTCGCGTTGGTAGAAATTTTCGAACATTTTCCAGGAAGGTGTCTTCAAGGGGACAAATTGAAAAAGAGTCCATCTCAGTATGATTTTTCCCGTTTTCAGGCTAAAAACGACAAACAAGGGAATAAAGAAAACAATAGAAGGATAATGCAAAGAAATACATGAACTATAAAGAGACAATAGAAGGGTAGGAAGGATGGAAGAAAATATGATGAAAGGAAACAAAGAATACAACAAAAGGAAAGTTGGAAAGTAAAAATAAGTGGATAAAAACAAAGAATAACATAAAGAAACATAGAAACATAAATGATAGACGGATAAAGATATTAAGAGTAACATAAGGAAAGATAGAAGAGAAGATGATAATTTGAATAAAGGAATAACATAACGAAAGAAAAGATGAAAGGAAAACAAAATGATAGGATAAAAGCAAAGAATGTTTTAAGGAAAGTAAGTAATGATGGGAAGCAGAAAATGATTTTAAAAAGAATAATATGAAAGATAGAGAGAGAAATGATAGGATAAAAAAAGTTAAAAAAACTTATATAAAGAAAGACAAAGAGAGAAATGATAGGAGGATAAAGATTAACGTGAGGAAGGTGGGGGAGAAAATGATAACAGGAAACAAAGAATATCATAACGAGAGGAAGGATGGAAAGATAATTGATAGAAGGATAAAAGCAAGAAATGACAAAGCGAGAGATAGAGAGAAAAATTATAAAAAGATAAATATAAACATGAAGAAAGGTGGAAGAGAAGATGATAAAAGGGAACAAAGAATAACAAAGTGAAGATGGAAAGCAATAAAAAAAGAGGAAAAAAAAAGAATAAATATAAACAGTAACATTATGAAAGATGGAAAACAAAATGATAAAAGCAATAAAAGAATAACGTAATGAAAGGAAAGGTGGAAAGAAAAAAATAATAAAAAGGATTAAAAACAACTGAATTAGCAATTACGCAATGCGTAATATATGTCCCCGCCAGAAGTGTAGATCTGTGGAATGGCTGTTAATTTATGTAATTTCTGATAGAACCTTGAAGATAAATGTGAGAAATGAATTATCAAATTAATGTTTTATGATTATAAATGCATTTTCTGTTGATTTTGAATAAATTACAATAAATTTGCATAATTAATGAATTTCAAAATTAGCCCCTACCCAGCCCTATCAGATAAAACAATCAGATTCAAAATACGGTGTGAAATAGAGGGGAAGTAGCATTTTTCGCCGATTTTGAATAAATTTGCATAAATTTGCATAATGAATTTCATGATTTTGTGTAGAAGTTTGGAATCCCCCACTCAGCCCTATCAGATAAAACAATCAGAATCAAAATCGGCCAAGAAATGACGGAGAAGTAGCATTTTCTAACGTTTTGAGCACACACGGACGGACGGACACACGGACGGACGGACGGACCTTTTGTTGTATTCTTTGTTTCCTTTCATCATAATTTCTTCCATCCTTCCTACCCTTCTATTCTCTCTTTATAGTTCATGTTTTTCTTTGCATTATCCTTCTATTGTTTTCTTTATTCCCCTTTTTGTCGTTTTTAGCCTGAAAACGGGATTGTCCCCTTGTCCCCTTGAAGACACCTTCCTGAAAAATGTTCGAAAATTTCTACCAACGCGACGCGACGTTACCCGACTGTTTAGCAAAAGCCGTAGCTATTGTATAGGTCAGTGGGTATCTCACAAATAGAACTGCTCTGACATTACTTTGTAAAGAAAATGGCAGCCCCCATGGGATAATGTCTAGCAAGGAAACTCCAACCTTTTGAGACACTGTTCTCCTTCTTCAATAATCAAATAGGAGTAATTTCAAGATATTTGTAATAGGCTGAGGATTATCGACATGATTATAGGCTAATGTTTGTTGCCTTTCGTTCCCCTTTAATATTCTTCGAGCTCCGATTAATGGGCGTCTGAAAAATAACACACTAGTGTGTACTGTGTCAAAGGAAAATATATTCAGTACCGGTATTTCTACTCAGTGTGTTATCAAAAATGTTATTGAGCTGGTTTTACTGGTTTGCAGTGGCGTAGCGTGGGCTCGAGACATTGAGGGGACACTGGCATTAGGGGGGTAGGGGCGCTAGGTAGATGAAATACAAATTAACAAGGCCATCGATGGGGGGTGGGTGTGCAGTGTGAGAGAAGCTTGGGCATCTTCTTTTCTCTTTTTAGATTTCAGAGGCTTGTCAGACATAGCAACAATTAATGTATGCAAACTGGATTCCAAGTATATTGTATTTCATTCATTAATAACAGATTAATGGAATACCCCACGAAAGAAACATCCATAAATTTGAATAACTTAGTAAACACTTAACAGGTATATTGCACGAGTATGATTTATGCTACATTGAGAAGTAATTATAGGAAATCGGACACCCGAGGCATTAGCGAAGGGTTCGAATTAAAAAAAAAATTATTATTAGGGTTATTATATGATAAATTGACATAAACGGGTTATGGCACAGGAAAGAAATGACATTTTGTCGTCATAAACTAATGAACTTCTCTATCTGACAGTTTATCAGAGTTGATGAATGGTTAAACAAGATGACTAATAATATCAAATAACCTCACATGTGAACATATAGTTGCTAACATGTCTATTGTAGGATCTATTTTGAAATCAGCTTTGCGGGGAACATTCCGAACAATCTTTGTCCTGTTGTAGTAGCTATAGGCATGATAAAATTTTGTTGAGAATCAGATTTTCTCATGCGTAGTAGAGATCGATGATCCTCGTGAACTACTGCAACTGCGAGATCGCGATCGGGGGTGGGCGGAACTTGACTCTGAACATGTCCCCTCCGCGAAACTTCAGTCTGGCGTATCGCACAAAAGAAAGAAAGAAAAAAATGGACATTGTATGAGTTTGCCAATGCCTTTAGCGAGGCGGGGGTGGGGGTGGGTGGAGTATGTCCCCTTCCCTAGCTGTTATCATCTTTTGGTATACACATTTAATAGCGAAATGAAGTACAATGATGTACAATATACAATGTAATGTTTATGCCCTATATAGTATGACGCGAATTTGTGTGCTGACACGTGTAATTTAATATATCGCGTAACAGGATCGTGTTAAGAGAAGCACGTACAGTGTCATTCTTATCTGGTATTTGCTGTTTGTATTATATAATAATTATACATGTCATCAGTACAAGTAATTCCATAAGAAAGATTTATTCACCCGAACTAATCATAGAAAAGTGCGACATGAATGGGTCAGGGCACTGGAAAAAAATATACGTACATGATTAATAACAAATGAACTTCTCCAGACCGGTCAGTTTCTTAATATCCGACTTTGACGACTATTTAAACAAATTGAATAAACATCTCAAGTGAACGTAGTTGATAATGTCGTAGATTCTATTCGGTAATCAGCTTTTGGGAAACAGACTTTGCCCTTTTGTAGTAAGGCATCATAAAATTTTGCCGAGTAAGCAGCTTTCCTTATGCAGGATGGACTCTTTTTGTACATTTACATCTAGATGTGTCCCCCTCCCACCTAGTGATCAAAAAATGGAATGCTGATGAACAATATACAAATGAGTAAAAAAAAAGTTGGAAAATGCACTTTTTAAAATGCAGTTTGGACGAGAATTTGATCATTCTTGTGGAGGAAAATGGACGAGCTTGTACATTACATTGTATATTTATTTCAAGTTGTCGATGTACAACGGTAATGATCAATCAGCTTATATTGCCGAATGTCATTTCCCCGGGCTCTTCTCATGTCTTGTTTCTGCGTCTGTTTCTCTATAAATAAAAGATATCTTACTTTCCTCTTCCACGTACTTATAATGCTTTCTCCCCTCCACCCCCTTTTTTTTTCTCTCTCTCTCTCTCTTTATTTCTCCGCCTGTTCATGTTTCTCCTTAGTCACTCCGTCAGTTAATTCTCCCTCAATCTTCTAAATATACTTGTCACATGATCGCAATGTCTTATTCAAAATATAAACCGATGGCATTTTCAAAAGCCATCTTTTGAAAATAGGCCAACGGTTCAATGACATAATATATAATCCAAACATATTGGCCGGATTTCAAGTAAGAGGTTTATCTTAAACGTGGTCTAAACCGGGTCTAAACCATGGTATAAAATAAACCTCCACCGAGCACTAAAATAAGCATTAATAACCGTATTTAAGCGCATTACTATCCTCCCATTGGACGTGAGGACCATGCTTTTGGCGGTTTAAACCATGGGTTAGATAGCCATGTTTGGATTATATGATGTCATTGCCTATAGGCATAATTAGAGATTCTATAGGCAATGGGGTATTCAAATTGCCTTTCAGTTGAATTCTTGAAAGTTTAGCCACAGTGTAATATCCGCACCTGCACACCCGGCAACATCAACCAGTGATATATAAATTACAAGGGCTGAATATTTGTATCACTTTTTTTTGTAAGCAATGCATTTTATTAATGTATTCTGAAACACAGAATGGTAAAAAATGAAATAGTGAGCAAAACATTATTGACTTACATTTATAATACAAACAATAACGTTTGTATTATTAATGAACATAACTTGATCAAATAGGAGAGATAAGACATAATTTGTACATAATATATCCATCAAAAATCCCTTTCTGAAATAGTATAGGAACATGCATGTTCTAAACCAAACGGGTGAGAGACTGCTTTAAAGCATGTTCAAGTTAACATGAATCAGAAGCTACATTTCATCAAACATTGTTCCGTATAGATTGTTCTATCATGTATCATACACCACACCATAACTGAAGGAATGAGAAGAAGAAGGGCTCAAGACCATCACAACAATTTTTGAGTTATCAAGAAAAAACGATTTTTATAATAAGTTTGAGAGATGGAATGTTTTCATCTTCATCTCCTTGTATGTTCATGTATCAAGTTTCCAAGAAAATGAAAATTCAACTTTTTCCCTTTCCTTTATATTTTGGCTATGCCACAGCTGGGGGGGGGGGGGGGGGGTCGTCCACAACGTCATCTACAAAACTGTATAGTTAAATGCTCCGAAAAAAAATTCACATTAATTATGCAAATATATGCATGAAATCAACATTTTGCTCTAAATCATTAAATAAAGTTCGAAAAAAATGCTAATTTTTGGTCTAGACATTCTTTCCAGTATCCTTAGCACATATCCTTGAAGAATTACTATTCAAACGAGTCTATATCTGACATCAAAATTTTCACAGGCAAGAAACAAGAAGAAATAAGAAGACATTTTGGGGTGGCATTCTGTGAAAACCAAAATAAGAGGGGGGATGTAAAGCACCCAAAGCAATGGTAACAACTTCAGTGAAATTAGTGATGAATGGCATGAGAAATTTTACACTGGAAAGAAAATAGAAATCAATGAAACAGTATCAGGTTAGACAGATCTCATCTACTGATAATCCCAAAGAGGGCGAGGGTGTAATGTGGTACAGCGGTACATCATTATTAAGAACACTATTATAACAAACTCTCATTATAACAAACTCTCATTATAACAAGGCAATTTTGCTGGTCCCACTTCTTTGTACATTATTTTGTTTTTTTAGCCCTGATATAATAAGATTTTGATATAAAGAGGTAATTTCCTTGGTCCCAAGGAGTTTGTTATAATGAGGTTCAACTCAGCAGAGGTCATCCATTTCTTATAACCTAAATCTTCTTTAAGGACTTCCCTGGACACTTCTAAAGGCACGTGCATGCCCTATAGTATGACGCAACTTGGGTGTGCTGTCATTCACATTCCTGTGTAACTGTCAGTGATGATACGATTGCATAACGGGATAAGGGAGAGAAGAAAAGTCTACACGTGCATCATTCTTATCTGGTACACCTTGAAAATACTGTTTACACAGAGGTTTTAAGTTGGATGATTCCATGAAATTTATTGATAAAACGTTCTGTCTCCTCTTTAACCAATTGCATACTAGGGATGACATAACTCAGGCTGTAGTATATGGGGAAAGGCAAGTTTTATCAAAATTAAAGTGAAAAACTAATTTGTGCAATTAGAAAGTATAAAATCATCCTCCAAGGACTCTATCTGGCATTCTATAGGTCAACAGTTAAGGAGTATGAAGGAAATAAAGGAAAACATAAAAATGCTTACACGGAACCAAACTCTTGACTTTGGTTCCGAGCGAGAAAAGTAGCAGCATAACAGAAAGAACGTTGACCATATTGCTTGTAAAAAGTAGTTTTAGGATGAGATAATCACAATGAATTCTTGCACAGTGAATCTTGTATGGCACTGTTACAAATTTGCACACACTTATGAGGGCAATTTATGAGAGAAAGCAAAAATGGGCAAGCAGTCTGGGTGATTACGTGTATGGAAATCATGATGACCTAACTGCAGCTCATTCAATAGACCTGTTCACAAATATATTCAAATTTTATGCAACATGTACTTTTAAAACAAAGGTGTTCTTGACAACCTGAAAGCTTGTCAGTCATAGCATCAAGTAATGTATGCAAACTGGATTCCAAGTATTGTAGATCGTTCATTAATAACAGGTTAATAGAATACCTCGTTTCTTGGTCCCCAGAAAAGAAACATCCATAAATTTGAATAACTTTGTGAACAAGTCTATTTGAAATTTAGTGGCAGATATACATGGGTACCTGAATAACCATATTCGAGCCCAATTTTCTGAGGGAAGTCTTTATTATTATTTATTCGGAAAAGAAAAAATCAAGAAATCAAAGAATACAAAACAGATTTAGAGGAGTCACATGGATGACGGGGAAAAGAAAAAGATTAACTAAATAACTATAACCCGATGGTCTTCTTTTCCAATCCATGTGACTTTACATAAATGAAATCGAATAAAATGGTGAGATACAACAAATAATGAATTACAGTATTTTCTTCTTCATAACTTGTAGGTGAACAGGTTTAAATTTCAGACCTGCAAAGAGTACACCCCGCCTGTACGCACATGGGCAGCACATGTCAAACGTCAAAATGTAAGCCTTTGCTTAAACAGATACATTCTAATCATGATTAGCAAGTCCTGTTGAGCATTCTTTCATCACAATTAGCATACATGTAGATCAAAAAGTACAAAATAAATCATATTTATAACACGTACTAGCAAAATGGAATAATGTTCTCACAGATTGTCTTCATACAGATAAATATAATAAGGAAAAGAAACCTTTCAGACATGATAATTTCACTTCTTCCTTGACTCCTCTCTCTCTCTCTCTCTCTCTCAATATAATATTTATCTTTTGCACTCGCTTTCTCTTGCTATTTCATATTTTTCTTGTTTCTATTGTATTTCTATAATTTCTATTTGTTCTATGGAAGCAGTCTCTCACCCTAACTGCTAGAACCCTCATCTCCAACCTCTCTTCATCATATGTCAAAGATCTCTCTCTCTCTTTATGTTTCTGTCTACCATATACATATTTTCTTAAATTTCATTTTCTTCGTCTGTCTGTCTCTGTCCCACTTTCTCTCTACATACGTGTGTCTGTATCTTCACATTGCCCTTTGCCTCTCTCTCTCTCTTTCTCTATCTCACATTTTCTCTTAACATCGTTGCCACATGCATGCTCCCAACTCTCTCAATTACTCTCAATACAGACTTATTCTTCCTACATGTACATGTAACTCTCATATTTCAAACAATAATGCTACTTTTATCCCCCCCCTTCCCCTCAATATATCTGTCCCTTTCTTCCCCACTCTTTCTCACATACACACAATCTCTCTTGAATGTTTATTCTCACTTCTTTGTATATCTCTCTCTTTCTTTTTTTCTCTCTCTCCTTTCTCTCTCTCCTTTCTCTCTCTCTTTCTCCCTCTCTCTCTCTCATTCTTTCTATCTCTCTACATATGTGAGGAGTTGTTCCCATCTCTTGAGCTCAAGAGATCCACCAAGCTCATATCCTCTGACATCATACCCCCTCCTCCCCCCTGCCCAGGTTGTCCCATGCCCCCCTGGGGTCTGACCATACCCCCGCCCTGCTGCTGTTGCTGCATCATCATCTGTTGCTGCTGCTGCTGCTGCTGTTGTTGCTGGGGTTGCCCAGATTGCTGCCACTGCATCGGTTGTTGCTGGCCCTGTGGTCCCTGTGACAGATTTTAAAAAATAGTACATATTCAAAATACATGTAAGTAGATATTCAAAATATGAATAGGCATTGGTAACGGCTAGTGTTGGTCATGGATTTGGTCTTTCACAGATCTTATATACATGTAAGTTCTATACCTAACTTAAAGCATAAAACACAATTTGTAATATTGCAACTGAAACAAACAAACAAACAAACAAACAATAATGACATGTCAAAAGCAGAATACTTCTACCAAACTTTTCCCCCAATTACATTTCAGCATCTTTAAAGACTAGAGGAATCTATTTCTTTACAATTGAATTCTGTCTATCTTGATATTTTCTGTAGGCTTTTTTCCCCCTCTCAAGAATCCACTCAAAATATTGAGCAGGGGGCTGTTGCCAGCCAAATGCTAACGATGCTGTTATTCCATCATTTTGGTGCATAAAACTTTAGCGAATCTGGACCACATGATAGATTCATGACAATTTCTGGTTGTGAATGCAATCTGTACGGATATCAACTGCAACGAAATCTGTATTTCTCAGTGAGCTTGAGGGATATGGTCATATTTGTCTTTTTTTCTCTTTTCTCCCTCTCCAGAATGCACTCACGATATTCCTGAGAAGGGGACTATTGCTAGCCAACTGCTGGCTCTGGACTGGTACCTGGTGTCCACTGGTGGCCGCGCCCATCTGCGACGCTCCTCTGACTTGGCCCATGTGGGGCATGCGTGGCTGGAGCTGCCCCTGTCCACCCTGCTGCATGGCTCCGCCCGTCATCATGGGGGCATTGCCGCCGCCACCGCCCCCTCGTCCTACCCCTTGGCCGGGCCCTGGTACCCTGGACTGGAGCACGTACTCACGCTGTTTGGCGGCTTGCAGCTCTTTTGTGAGTTTGTTGATCATAGCCTGTAAGAGTAAGAGACAGAGAGAGAAAGCGAGAGGGAAAAAGTAAGAGAAGAGTGCAAATAGGAAGAGAGTGATGAGGTGAGATACAGAGGAAAAAAAACAGAAGATAGAGGATGGGAGATGTACAATACCCAAAATAAAGAAGAAAAAGGGAAGAGATGTATAGGGAGAGATATAGAGAGAAGGAAGAGAGAAGATAGGGAGGGAGAGAGGGAGGGAGAGAGAGAGAGAGAGAGAATGTAAAATACAAAGTTTCAACATTGTAATATTAATATAAATATAAATCAATACACTGGCATATCCATGCATATGCAAGGCCTTTCAGTATTCAACCTGATAATAGAAGTGCTGTTTTAACATGTACATAACACATTTCAAAGGAAAAAAGAAAAGCAGCTTTAGTATTCTAGGATAAAAGAGAGAAAAAAAAGATAAACAAACAAACAATTATATAACAACAGAAATAAGGTAAAACAAAAGCAAACAAAAAGGAAAAAACAACATAAAATTGGGTAAGTAAATAAAATAAACAAAGCTTTACTGGAAATTGATGGAAAAGATTCAAAGAAATGGAAAGCAGAAAGCAAAAGACAAATTCATTGATAAATGCACTAGACAGTAGACACAAAGCAAGGGATCACATAGCAACAAATAATGTCAGGTCAAAAAAAAAAGGAAAAGAAAAAGTCAAGTCCACATCTTTGGAGTACACTATACTTTTAGATATGATCCATGCCCTGTAAAACATAAAGAGATACACTTGCAAGCAACATACAGCCAAAGACAATACCAAGCAACTCTCTTTATCCTTCTACTGTCAACGTACTTGTATAATATTATAATGACCACACTACCGTAAAACAAGAAATGTTTGCGTCCATGAAACTATCGCGAATTTCGCGAAATCAACATAAAATAGCAATTCGTGAAAGTTTCTTGCTGCAAATATTGGCTGAAACTAACAATTTGCGAAAATTGTATGTCGCGAAAGTTTTTAGTGTTTCAGTAGCTCTTTTTGTAAACACTCCCAATTTGTGTTTTAAATTTTTTAGAACTTAGATAAAAGGAAGTTAAATATTTTGCCAATAGACAGAAAGTCAATAGAAAGCTCCATGTTTTGCTTCACATTATACCTTCCTTATTCCATTTTCTTATTATCCTACGAATTGGTTTCAGAATTTAGCTGTTAGAAGAATCTTTTGGTGCGTTACAGTTTTGTTTGTTAGATTTAGTATATATATAAATAAATATAGATATATATATACATGTATATGACTATTGTTACCTGTATTGGCATGGATTGGACATTGAACATAGATGTTGGATTAGGTAGTTAGTATCAACAGGGTTAAACAAAACTGCAGCATTTTGCAACACACGCTAATTTACTTTCAGAGTTATACCAGTTCAATTCATTATATTACAAATTACTTTATATGCCCATATTCATTCATATTGAATGATGCTATTTAGCAAGATAAGCTCATATGACTCTTGCAAGAAAAGAGCATGCTATGTGTTGTTAAAATAAAGACACTGCCAATGCGTTAAGGGGCAATATTAATCATTCCAACAACCAAAGATAAAACTCATACTTCACACAGAAAATTATCATACCGGAATAAAAAATAAAACATACTTCATAGTACATCATCATTTCCAATTCCAAACATAAAACTCAAAATTTATTATGCAGAATTACATTTAAACGAGTTATATGAACAATTTTAACTCCTTTTGAGGTCACCAACTTAACTAAAAACAACCCAAATTATCATTCTATAAAAGGAAGTTCGGAAGATGAAAACATACCAGGGTAAAGACTTTCACACAATGAGTGTGTGCGCGCTTCTAAATGGAATGCATAAGCCTTCATTTCCATACTTATTACACCAATCTTTTCGGGAGAGCAGCCAAATATTCAACTGTAAAGATTAGTCACTTTAAAAAATCTTACTTACCAAGTTGATGTATTTGCAATAGCTTAAAGTGCCTACATGAATCCTGATCAACAAGATTTTTCAATTACTGTTTTATTTTCTTAGAATTAGAGTATTCTGAAGTGTACAAAACAAGAAATACTTACAATTCTCAATTCAGAATATTGGTCAGTGATCCCCACCCCCCCCTTTCCCAAAATCATCAAGCAAGTATTTTCAAGCAAAAAAATTATAATTATTTCATCTGTTTTTTAAATTTAGAAGATTGGTTGAAGGATTTGTTTATTTTACTGACCTAGGGAGTCTTTTGCCAACTTTTTGTGTCCTACTATAAACTAGAAGTGTGCAATAAAAAAAAAAGCCTCTATAGATTTGTTCAGCGGTGCATTTTGAAGCGAACAATTACAAATACTTTCCACAACAGTTTGGTTAGCGATTTCCATTTCTTGGAATAGCCCAGGGAGCAATTTGCACAAGTGTTCCTGCCCCTGTAATGGCCCGTTCACACATGACGCGGAAAAACGCTGGGGCAGGATAAAAATTAGAATTGTAAAACTGTAAAAGAAATGACAAATGGGATGAGAAGAAAGTATCAGCACATATCAAAGACCCGAGGCGTATCCACGAACACGTATCCGTATCTTATTCTAAGATACGGAAATATGAGGCGCAATACGCCATTTCCTTTTCCCGCCCCGTTTTCTTTTTTTAAAAAGTGTTTACCGTGCCATGTGTGAACGAGGCTTGACTTACAAGATTGGCCTCTCTCTCTCTCTCTATCTGGATCTTGGATTGTTTGGTTTTTCCCGATTGCTGCGGGGGCGGCGGCGGTTGCTGCGACTGCTGAGCTTGCTGTTGTGTTTAAAGTGGAGAGACAATGAGAGTAACGGAACAAGATGAAGGCTGTAGAACAGCATGGAAAAGATCACACAATCAAGTGCAGTCAAAGATGAAAGTGACACCCCCCCTCCCCGTTTGTTTTGTCTCTGAAAAAAAAACAGTATCCATATCCTCACCCGCATTACGCATAAAAGAGCTGAGATAAATACACGTTGAGGGCGCTGGCGCCATGACCTTTGGAGACCAGGGGAGCGTTTCATCACGCTCCTGAAATCCTTGCATCTGATTGGCTGATAACAAATTTGTCAGTAAAAATCATTGACAAAAAGCTTGATGAAACGCTCCCTGGGCCCTGTTTCGTCAAACTTGTCCTCAATGACAAGTTGCAATAACTGTTATAAGCTACTGAAATCCTTGCATATAACTGGCTGAGAGCAAATTTGTCAGTAAAAAATCACTGACAAGGCACTTGATGAAACGCCCCCCCCCCCCCCCTCCAGGAACCTATAATATCTGGCACATGTAGTGATCGACTGCAATGTCATACTTTATCATTTGCCTTTATATAAAGCCAGTGTAAAATCATTTGTTGGATCATCACATCTAATTTTTTTGTTCTCTTCTATTTTCTGAAAGCGCTTTCCAAACTATGCCAAGGAAAATTTGAAGCCTTCTAAAAATAAAGAAGTTTTCCTGTATTTTTTTAAATTTTCTTCCTGCTAGCCACTACATACACATAGTTGCCATACAATACTGGATTTCTCATCTAAATGTATTAAGTCTTGTATTAACCAAACATTCTTTTAGAAATAGCTAAACTGATCAAGAGATTTTGGATAGATAGTAGGAGATTGCAATCAATCACCAGGGGAGCGTTTCATCACATATGTCTTGTCAGTGATTTTTACCGACAACTGTTATAAGCTACTGAAATCCTTGCATCTAATTGGCTGAGAGCAAATTTGTCAGTAAAAATAACTGACAAAACACTTGATGAAACACTCCCCAGGTATACGTGCAACTGGACTTTGGGCCCTTAAGATCAACATTCATATGTTAGAATATTAACAAACCGAAACAAACCTGACACATGCACTTCTGTAACAACCCAAATTACTTCACGGAAAATGTTAATGTTAACTGCTTAGAAAAAAATAATCAAAAACATCAAACCAAATAAACCTGAAACTTATGCAACAACCCACGATACGGAAATTGGTAGAACGTACATTATATTAAAGATATTAGAACGTGTGAAATGCTAGATACGGAACAACCCATGATAATCCTTCAATAATGTTATCTTGTAGGACATATATGCAAATGTTAAAACACAAAACACACCAACACAAATGAGTAACATGTGAAACGATCCAAATCATGGAAAAACACAAAGGCAATGATATACGTAGTGTAGTATTCATGTAGATTTTCATGTGTTTAACATAACATATGAGACACAATGTATAGCTAGTCAGTCATACGTAAATGTACGCATAAATCGTTTCCTCTGTTTAAAATGTAATGGCAAGCAATTTCATGTACATTTACTTGTTCGAAAGACTGAATTTCTAATGTTCAAGGTCACTGGATACACAAATTGTAGAAAGGTCAGTCCACCCCCTGACAAGAATTTAATACATGAAGGCTATTGTGGTTGTGTAGATAAAGGTCAAGAGTGTGGCCCTACTAACGGTTCTTCCTGTCACCCACGCATTGTCATATTATTGGTGAACTTGCTCTGATAAAGAGGTGTAGACGAGTGGTTTAACACTCGACTTGTGATGCGAAGGTCATGGATCCGAGCCCCGGCAAGTCACCAAGAACTATGGCCAGACATTAATCTACTCTTTGCTACTCTTCATCCAGGCTTTCCCCTGTGACTTGTTGAGAGAAAACAGAATCCACAGGAACCTCTAAAACTTCTGGTGACTGTCTTATAAAAGAGTTGATTACAAATAATATGGAATTGATATTGATCGCAACTCTGTACAAAGAGATGGGAGAATGCGATTGATATCAATTGCAAATTATTTGTAATCAATCGCAACTCTTTTAAAAGATGGGCCAAGGTCTATATGTGGGAAGTTATACAACTGTGGGCGACATCCTCTCCTAGGAGCACTAAAGCATACTCTCCTGGTTTTGAACCTGGGACCTCTCAGTTCAAAACCCCACTCCTCCAACCACTAAACCACATCACCCTCCCACTGACTTACCTGCTGAACGGCAGTAGCGCTGGCAACCGTCGTCGCATTGCTGAAGGTGGATGAGGTCTGCGGACCAGACGCCGACTGGGATCCTGTCCCCTGGGCCTGGGCCTGGGCCTGGGCTTGTTGGGCGGCCTTCTGTCTGGCAGCTGCTGTCGCTGCTGCTGCCGCCGCTGCTGCTGATGCTGCAGCTGCTGCAGCAGATTGTGCCTGGGATTGTTGCTGTTGCTGTTGCTGCTGCTGTTGATTGCTCTATAACGTGAATTCAATATGAAAAGGTCATGATAAAGGTGGAAAATAAGAAGTGAGCTTTCTTAACTCTCATGAGAAAGAGTTTCATATTGAATACTGCTTTTGTTGTTGCTGGTTGCCCTATACTGTGAACTCCATACAAGAAAGTCATGATAAAGGTGGAAAGTAATTTGTGAGCCTTCTCAAGTGGAAGAATACCATCGTAAGAATGTCCAATGGAAAGGATCGTTCTTGAAGTCTTAGAACTATATGTTGAGAATCAGTCCAAGAAATACATTTTTGAGGACAGGCCTGCATGTCAAAGTAATCATCAGCTAGAAGTTTTCTAAAAAGGCATCCAACATGTTACGGGTATAACAACATGACTGCTACTAGGAATCATGAAAATTTGTTTGGCCACAATGTGATTTCTACCGACAACTGTTATAAGCTACTGAAATCCTTTCATCTGATTGGCTGAGAGCAAATTTGTCAGTAAAAATCACTGACAAAACGCTTGATGATACGTTCCCCAGTAGACCAAGCAGTCTATAGTCTTACTGTTCAGACGCTCTAACAAAGGTTTGTGCTTGCAAACTCACTGAAGCTATTGTATGGTTTAACACATGTTGCAGCCTACTTACTTGTTGTTGCTGTTGCTGTTGTTGTTGTTGCTGCTGCATTGTAGATGGCGTCTGATAAGAATGGCAGAAATGAAATTCAAAATTTTCACAAAACAGGCTTTGAAATATAGATGCACCAAAAAGAATGGAAAATGAAATGTTACATTTGCATTCCAAAACAAAGACCATTGCACAATCTACAATTATAAAGAACAGATTGAAACTGGATGTTCTACTAATTGTACACACATGTATTATTCCGAGAAGTATTCTAACAACCTGAGGAATTCTGCTATCACCATCTGCATGGCAAGGTGCATTCAGAAACCTGTTTTATGTCTGGAAAACAAAACATTCCGATCCCTAGGGTCAACTGCGACTTTTTATTTGTTTTATTCTGGGTTTTTTATAGAAAAAATGGAAACGTCGTAATTCCCTGTAAACTTGAGATTATTGACAACAAGCTTGCAGCTGTTCTGTTTCTTCCCTCTTTCTTTCCTCACCTGTTCATGGTTCTTCTTATGCCTGGTGACAAGAGCTCTGAAGGTATTAACAAAGGCAGCCTGATCGATTGGTATCAGTCCCACAAACTGATGTTTTTGTAGGGAGTAGAGCAAGATAAGCACACGAATGCTTGAGGGGCCCTCAGTAGGGAAGTGCACACAACCGGCCTGGTGTATGAAAAGAAGACAAAAGTTGAGAATAAATATTTTAATACATGCACATGCAATATATGTAGCTAGAAAAACATAATCAATTTTTTTAAAGACAAATATACAGTGCATCCCAAAGAAGAGTTAACAGTTAAAAGTCTCCCCACATATATATTTCTTAATATTTTCAATAAATTTTAATTCTTGTAGATTGCTTAGGGTCCCTCCTATACAATAACACCAACATATCTGACTAGTTATTACGCTTGGGTGATCTAAAACCACTTTTTTGAAAGGGTGTAAAATTCAGAATTGGTATTTGTTCTGACTGGTATCAACAAAGTTGAGAACCGTTTGAAATTGACAGTTGAAAAAGTCTCCCTAATTGAATATTTCAAAATATTTTCAGGAAAATTTCAAACCTGTGGTTAGCTTAGGATCTCTTCTACCAAATGACACTAAAATGTCTCACTATATTTTACGCTTGACTGAGCAAAAGCCACTTTTGTGAAATGGTGCAAAATCCATTCTTGACAAATGTTTGTTGTTGTTCTGGCTGGTATGAACCAAGTTGCGAGTCATGAAAAGACTTCAAAATTTTATATTCTGATTATTGAAATACTATTTATAAAATAACAGACTTCAATGTATTTCCTGATATATCCCATCAAAACTTTATGGTTGAGTGAGCAAGCCGGATGAAATTAAAAGACTCACCAAAAGTAACACTTTGAAACACTCAGCAAAGAAGTTAATTGCTCACTCAAGCATAAAATGTTGATGGGATGTGTAAGGATAGACAGAGAACATAGTCTGTTATTTCATAACTTGTCTTTTTTTATCAGAATATGGAAATTTCTAAGCCTTTACATGACTGTCAGCTCCGCTGATACCAGCCAGAGCCAATATCAATTCTTGGCAAGACTGGATTTTGCAGCCTATCACAAAATTGGATTTTGCTCACTCAAGCATAATATATTGTGAGATATTTTGGTGTCATTTGATAGAAGAGACCCTAAGCTATCCACAGGTATGAACATTTCCTAAACATATTCTGAAACATTTATTTGGGGAGAATTTTCCCCAACTGTTTAACTTTTTTTCTGGGATGCACTGTAGAGGTGATATGAAATCTGGGCAATATGAAGCTTACATGTGTCCTATTATATCCTATTGCAAGAGAAAGCTTTCAATTTGATGAAGGAACACCACTCTATAAAATAAATGAGACCCAAATTCTGACATATTAATCAACTAAGATCTGAGCCTTTCAGAGCTAATACATCATAACCTCTCTCTATAACCACTTGTATAGAAAGATTCCCTGTGAGTAAAGATCTATTTCTTTGTTGAGGCAATATTTGTAAAGTCAAATCTGGAAGTTAAAAGACCACCTTTTTGTCTCTCTTGGGCATCCTTCCTTTTATACTTGTACATAACCTGCATGAGACATACATGTATCTTACTCATGGATATGGACTGGTCCTAAATTAAACACATAAATACACTTTGTACAACTACTTACAAATGACGTGGAGAAGGTTTACGGTTCACCATGTCTGTTGGTAGGAGGAAAGGGAAAAGGAAATTAGAAATGGATAGACGAGACTGTCCGTCATCACTCCTGATGACGGACAGTCAACCTGTCCGAAACGTCGAGTAACCTCCTACTCAAGCCTCATCTACTCAAACCTTCGCTACTCAATCCATCGCTGCTCATCCATCGATCATCAACCAAGTCTTCTCATCTCATTTCATCTGGTCTACAGTCCTTTTCAGGACTTCACCCATTGTCACGAAAGATTATTTCTTCCTTTCTCTCTTGTCATCCTTTCTCGTCTATCCATTTCTAATTTCCTTTTCCCTTTCCTCCTACCAACACATATGGTGAACCGTAAACCTTCTCCACGTTATAAGATCCACCATGCAAACCTTCAGAGATCATCTACTTACAAATGGTTTTTGTGTGGATCTGATGAGAGCTCTGTAAGATTGCATGTCACTGTCCTTGTCTGGAAAGGAGAATAACACCGTCCTGTTGTTCTTCACTAAAGATCCAAGTTGTTGCTGAAACACAGACAAGAGTAGTGATACAACAGTGAAACTTCTAGGCAGAAATTCACAAAGGTGGTTAAAATCTTGTCTATGGTTAAAAAAAGAAAAGAAGATCACTGTTCACATCAACACTATTTTAATATACCATGATTAAAACCACCATCATTATTCCCATCTTTACTGTAGTGAGTGAAGGTCTAGTGGTTAAGTCCCCGGACTTTGAACCACAAGGTACAGGGTTCACATCCCTGTAATAGCACTAATGTCCTTTGGAAAGACATTCACATACATGTACATTAGCCACTCTCCACCCAGGTGAAGTAAATGGGTAACCCATCCTACACTTCAATTATCTTAACTATTCACACATGCAGCTCTTTAAATAATAACCCATCAACAACCACAAGCATCATCAGCCTCGTAATTTGGCAAAGATATGAACAAACCTATGATAATAGCCTACTCTGAAAACAACGGTATCAATGTGAATAGTATTGCCACTAATTAATTGATAATAAAAATAATAGTAAAGAGAATACTGATGATAATCCACATTAAAGAAAAAAATCTTACCAATACATGACTATGTTTGTTTTTGTTTGTTGATGTTCTTGTTACATGTATTTTATTTATTTATTTATTTAAATAAAAAAAAAAAAATTATTTATGTATTTTTTATTTATTTATTTTATTTATTTATTTATTTATTTATTTATTTATTTATTTATTTATTTTTTTTTTTCTTGGGGGGGGGGTTAAACATGCTATTTGACTCTGTTTATTTTGTGGAATGTATACTTGTATATGCACATAAGGATAACATGTAAATAAAACAATATCAATTGCTCTGCATGTACAATTATCAAACTTTCAGAACTTACCAGGAACTTGTGAGGGATGACCTGCATAATGAGTTGCTTGGGCCAATTGTCTGTCTTCAAGTTAGCATCCTGCGGAGCCAAGATGTGACAGTTGACCGCCCTCGTCTGCTTCTGGTCATTTGGGAGTGATCGGGATCTCTGAATAGTGATGAAATGATGAAAGCTTATTTCTAAAAGGTGTCACTGCAAATCAGATAGACTAAAAAACTGCAATTCATTGCTGGTTTCGCGAACTGACGGATACACATGTCTTTTGCTTTGCTCTTGCCTTGGTTCGCATAATTAAAGTTGAATGGTTGCTAGGGTTAAGTGTTTCTGTCCAATAATGGTGCAGTACATTGTGCTGTTCATGAATAAAAATGATCTACATGTAACTGAAAATGAGATCTTAAAAACAAAATTAAAAAGTCTTAAACTTTAATCATGGAGTGGAAATCATTACCATTATTTTTGTTGCAGTTTGTAATTTTGATTTGATTATTTAATATCCATTTTAATTTAGATGTTCTCTGTAGGTTTCCATGGTGAGTGAGTATTCACAACTGAACGTTTTCGGTAACACCATGTGGGAGCCTCTGTGAAAAGGCTGTTTTTCAAGAAAGAATATATCAACAGCCTTTTCACAGAGGCTCCCACATGGTGTTATCGAAAAAAACCTTCAATTGACATTTAATTTTGTTTAAAAGAATGTACTCGTGAAAAATGAAAATAACCGGTACTCAACGTAGGAGGTAAAGTTAATTCATTCTGAACATCTAGGGGTAAATGTACCAACCAACTTACATCATGCCATTCAAGAGAGCCAGTCCAGATGACCTGTTGTGTAGGCTGCTGCTGCTGCTGCTGCTGCTGGGGTTGTCCTGGTACAGCACCCTGCTGAGGCTGGCCAGGTCCAACCTGCTGAGGAATACGTGTAGCTACTCCTATTGCTGCACCCTGATATCAAAGACACATAGGGAGTCTTGTATATATAGTGCATTTAAAGATAAAGTTTAGTTCTGGTCATGAGATTGAATTGTGAAAGAAACTTTCTCAAAGCAATTGGGAAAGGTTGATTATATAGCACATAAGAAGTGGTGTATGCTGTAAGGTTTTGGAATCACCAAAATGATAAAAGAAATTGACTCAATCCTGCTGAGAGTCACATGCACTGCACACAGAAATGTGTATATGGGACTACACACAAATGTTCGGCCCGACCATTTCAGCTGTTTCTTGTTAAATTTAGAATGTGAAAGCATTTTAAAAGCACTCCTTTTCAGGGAACTTTTCAAGGGGATATACTATGATAATCTTCCAAACTAACATAGCAAGAATGAGAAAGCTCACAAATTATTTTTACCTTTCCCAGAACTCAACCTTCCCTTTAAACAGGGTTTTACAATACATGCTCCGGGAACAATTGGTTAACATCCTACACAAATGGAATTCATCATTTCCACCCTGAACCAAACACTGTACACTTTTGTGGTTTGGTTCAATAACTTCTGATTCAGAGCTCTAAAAAATATACCAGATGCATGAGTAGAAAGAGCACAAATTTCTGCACACGCTACATGTATGTCCATTTCTTGTTTGATGCCAGGAATTTTAAAGATAAGAATAAGCTTTAAAATCCTCAAATTGGCAACACATTGAGAAGTTCAAATTCATTGTTTTTTCTAAAAACTGGCAATTTTTAAAACTGTGACAAAATTTCTTACCATGTATATTGTTTTCAAAGACATTACACCTCATTAGACCCATGTAGCTCTAAAAGAAAAAATATTATTATTGCTGCCAATTTGAAGAAAAAAATGTCAATTTAGCCCTGAATATTTCCCCATGAATGGGCTAAGCCCATTGCACATGAGGCTCTATTCCACTACAATTAATCGCTCCAACCGACTGTTCAATGCAAAAGAATTAACGCCACAGTGCACAATGAACAATAGGTACACATACATGTACTGAGAGATAATAACTACTGCACCCAGGCTCTCACGCAAATGTTCCTTATATACACTCATTGGTGTGTGTGGATCATTACACAGCAGTGTCCAATCAAGAGTCGATTTTCAGACAAATTCATAATTTGCGGTAGGCCATCGCACCCTGCTTCAAGGGGTTGAACCCGTGGCCCATTTCACAAAACTTGTTATCAATAACAACTGCCTCATTTCTATGACAAATTCACTCTCAGCCAATCAGATTCAAGGATTTTAGTAGCTTATAACAATGATTGTAACTTGTTAATATTGATAGTTTCATGAAACAGGGCCCTGGTCTGTGCATTAATATTGCCAGAATGTACTGTAATAGCACAACTGGGCCCTGTTTCATAAAACTTGCTACATGTATTAATAACAAGTCATAATAACTGTTATAAGCTACTGAAATCCTTGCACTCGATTGCGATTGGAGTACAGGATCAATCAGAAATCTTTATAATATGGGGTGTTGATAAACAATAACTATTAACTGGATTAATAAGGCTTCCCAAAATCTAGTGGAGAAAAAAGGTCCATAATTTTTTGGCATAAGGCTAAATTTTGAAAATACATAACTGTATTTCATAGAGGCAGAGCCAATTATTATTTGTTGTAGCTTACCGGTGGTTGTGGCATCATATTCTGTCCCTGCATGGGTCCGGTGGGTTGTGGGATGGGAAGATTTACTCCCTAAGTAGACAAAATAAAAGTGCAATATAAATGTTTATTATTAATAATGCTTCCCTGTACATCATTCTTCAGTTTATCCTAGTCATAACGGTCACCATGTTGGGTGCACTCAATCACAGCGGCCATGCCTTGTTGATGGTAATGACGGTCTTTGAGTGAAGGACACAGCCACTGGTAATCTAACCACAATCGCAAGTACATTTAACATCATCGTCATCATTTTCCTCCTCATTGTAAAACATATAACCATCACTACTCATGCCAAGACCACACCCTTCACTAAGAACATCTCAATTTAGTTACAACCAAACCATGAATATTCTCCATAGCAACCAGTCATCATCATTCCGGGTCATCACACTACTGTTTCTCAATGTCTAGCACATGTAAGAGCTACATCGTTAGTCACTGCCAGCTCCCTCTTGGTGCTGTGTGTCATGCAACCTGTCTCTTGTGGTAACATGGCTTCTGATTGGTAGTAAAGTAGCATTTATCAGTGGAAACTGATAAATGGCCCACCTGGTCATGTCTAAACCGCCAGCGGATGGAAACGGGACGATGCAAAGCCCTCAGGCAGAAGTGGGGCTATAACAAGGATGAAGAAACTGCATACGACTGTGGGGAATACCAGACGATGAAACTCCTTTTAGTCTGCCCCCACCTACCAGAACAATGTACCCACAGAGATCTGGAGGTTTTCAACCCCAAAGCCAGATCCTGCGTTCTGCACTGGACAGGACTTGTGTAGTGACTCGAGAAGGAGAAGATCAGTGGAAACGGTCTTGGAAGAACCTAACAGGGAACCTACTATCCTACAGTATCATACCACCACCCACAACAACAACAACAACAATATGACCAACACCACCACTGCTATCATCATCACCATCATCACCACCATCATCATCATCATAACAACCACCAGCATCACCACCATCGGTTATCATCACCCCCACCTTACCGGATTCTGCTGCTGCCCCATCACGTTCTGCCCCATGCCAGTGGGTTGTGGGATGGCAGGGTTCCCTCCCTGGGTTCCGAAGGTGGGAGGCGTAGCCATGCCGCTACCCTGCTTCTGTGCTGTGGATGGAGTTACCGGCCCCGACTGCTGGGAAGTGGCCTGCTGCGGTGGAAACTGGTTCATGTGTTGACCTGATAATTGAAAGAAATTCAGAAGCAACGGTTATTTACCTTTTCTGAAAAGAAATTTAGCACTGATAGGTTATACCTGGGGCACATGTTCCTAACTCTAAATCTAGATTTAGACAAAAGTCGTCATCAGAATCACCCAAATATTTATGATAAGTACCAACTTGATAATGAGAATGGCATAAACATAAACCCTTATTGAAAAGAACACATTACATAATGAACTTTCCTGAAAATCTCATCCAAATATAAAGAGGACAATTTATTTTAGTAAAACATTAAAAGATGAAAGTCTGCGATAACTCAAAATTAGATTCAATATGACATGCATGGGAAAGGAAATTGAAACATCTCCAACAGACAAACCAATCGGATTGATTAATATCTCTGTCTACTAAAGAATTGGCATATTATTAAAGAAAAAGTTCTAGTCATGAGATTACATTGCAAAATAAACTGCCTCCAAGCAACTGGGAAAGGGTGATCATGTCTACATCGGAGTTGGTGTATACTGTAAAGAATTGGAATAATCAAAATGATAAGAAATTGGCCCAGTCTCGCTAAAAAGCACATGAACTTCACACAGATATGAGTATATGGGATTGCATGCACATGTGTCATGAATGTTGGGGCCCAAACACTTCAGCTATCTCTCATCATATTTCGAATATGAGGGCATTTGAATAGCTATCCTTTTCAGGGGACATTTCTACTATGAGGTTCTTCCAAACTGACATAAAAGGAATGAGAAAGCTCATTAATTATTTGCCACCGCTCCGAGAACTCAACCGTCTCTTTAACCGTGTATTAAACTAGTAACCTTGTGTATGTGAGCGCTGCTTCTCTGCTTCCTTGCTGATCTGTTGCACTGCCATCAGAGCAGCAGAGGGCGCTCTTGCACCACCAGACGTTGCTGTTGTGGCCTGCAGAATGGCATTGATGGAGTAAGAAGAAAAAATACAAATAATGAAAACAAACCAAACAAAAAACATAATAATAATAATGATAATATTAATAGCTGTTTCTTCTATAGCACCTTACCAGTTACAATGTAACCGACCACAGCACTTACAGCATTATGACCCCAGTCACTGGATTCAGTTGCGATTCTGCACAATCATAATAATATACCATTAGTTTGCACTTGTTTGAAACTGACAATAGAAAGTGCATGTAAGATAATCCCTCCTGTGTGAGTGCCTTACTCCATAATATGCAGCAAACATGGCTTGCACAGTACTATAAACAAAGATTCATGCTACATGTAAATCCCCCATAAAAAGTGCCCTAGATGTGATTCATTCATCAAAGTCCAATCATTATTGGTATTATACATAGACATTTCCACAACATTGGCTGCTTGTGAAACTATAAAAGGTAGTGCATTGACATAATACCTCACATAGAGTTTGTTTTCTCTCTAAAACCTACAGTAAAACCAGTACCTTTTGCAAAATATTGACAACCTGTTTTCGTTTGCAGATTCTGAAAATCAATAACATGATTCAAATACACTGCGATACGAAGACACTAGCAAAATTCCATGCGTAAAAAAGTTTCTGGTACCATAGTACATTATTATGTCTACTCTGCGAACAGCAACTTACAGATGGCAGGCCATGGAAGATGGGCTGTGAGCTGGTGATGGTGACGTTGGGTTGGTGCTGATTGATACCACCGGGTCCTGCCATGGTTGAGGGGACAGAGGTGTTACCTTGGGCCATCATGTGTGGAATGTTTCCCTTTGGTCCAACCTGCTGCTGCTGTTGCTGCTGTTGCTGCTGTTGCTGCTGCTGCTAATGAAATAGAAAGATAAAACAATCTTCATACATGGGTGGTCACAGAAGCAAAATTGAAAATATTCAGTTTTGCACTGCGAGGCACGAGACAGAGGATTCTTTTCTTTCAGAAAAGATGAGCCACCAGAATCCAGCATCAACAAGGAGAGTTTCAAGGGGTACAAAGTGTTGTCTTATGAAATCATGTCAGGAACGTTAACCTTTTGACCCACCTGCTGCTGTTGCTGATGTACCTGCTAACAAAAATACAGGACTAAACACCAACAGGTGCCTGGATCACATGGGCCCCCAAAGTCTAACTCTGGATCCATCAAATTTCAAAATTTTAACAGGGGGGCCATGCGTACACACCCTTAAGTGTACCAATCACCTGAATAAAAATAATTTGTGTATGTGCTAAAAAGTACAAAATGAACCTTCAAAGAATTTATCTGGCATCCTACTCCTGGGGAGCATTTCATCAAGCATTTTATCAGTGATTTTTACTGACAACTGTTATAAGCTACTGAAATCCTTGCATCTGATTGGCCGAGAGCAAATTTCTCAGTAAGAATCACTGACAAAACGCTTGATGAGACGCTCCCCAGGACTATAGCAGTAAAGGAGTATGAAGGAAATACAGGATAATATGAAGGTGCACGCTTGCAGAGTTGGGTTCCGCACAAGCCCTTATCTTGGCGAGCGCGTACGGGTGCATTGAGTAGTCTACTCATGAGTCGCTTTTACGCTTATAAAGAGACTGTAATTAAACTTGCAATATCACTTTATAGAAGAAATATTTGAAGCCCATATTTTGACACGGAACCTCTAACATACAAAGCAAATATTTGTTTGTGATTGGTACCCTTTAAAGTGTTGATCTGGACCCTCTACAAAAGAGTTACATATAGCATGGAGCCCTGTATATAATATGCGCATATTCATTGTTTAGGAGAGTTGCCTCGGTGAGAGAATTTAGCATCTTTCACTTAATAAATTAATTTTACCATCTTGAAAATGACGAACATGGAATATCTGTTTTGTGGAACACCCAAAATCATCAATACCACATAAGCAATCATATAAGCAAACCACAAAATTTGGGCAATTTTTGAGAATGGGAAATTGGAAGAGGTTTTTTATAATTTTCAAACTCTTACTAACCCTTTGCTGCTGCTGTTGCTGGAACAGATTCGACTGCTGCATCCCCTTTGTTTGAGCAGGAGTTGGGGTCTGTTGTTGTTGTTGCTGCTGTTGTTGCTGCTGTTGTTGCTGGTGTTGCTGTTTGAGCTGCTGCTGCTTCTGCTTCAACTGGAAGATGCGTTGTAATTGCTCCGGGGTGAATTGCCTTTGGACAAGATCCGTGTTGGGTTGGATCTACATCAAAGGTACATGTATAAACGAAAAATGGTCATCAGTTAACCCATTCATGATTAGAGTATACCTGGGTTTGTGGTCATTTCACCGGTTGAATAAACATTAAAGAGAAGGTTGAGTTTTGGGAAAGGTATAATTTGTGAGCTTTCTCATTCTTTTTATGTTAGTTTGGAAGATTATCATAGTAGAAATGTCCCCTGAAAAGGATTGCTCTTCAAATGCCATCACCTTCAAAATATGACAAGAAACAGCTGAAATGTTTGGGCCGAACATTTGTTCGGCCATGAAGGGATTATCAGATTGGGCTGAATTTTGGCATGCTGCTCCAAGAGGACCTATTCATTACTCACTCCAAAAATCAATTTAATACCTTTAGAGGTAAAGTAGTAATTTGGCATTGAATAAAAGTATTACAAAAGCTGTCCAAACATTCATTAGCTCGACAGGTGAAAAAAAGGAGTCATTTTAAAATGCCCCAAAAACATATTTCTAAGTCGAATTACGACTCACAAACTTGAGACATGATAGAATGATAATGAAACTACCCATTTCTATCAAAAACAGAAAATCGACTGATCCAAGCAAATTTACTATTTTGGGCTGTTTGCTACGTTGTGGTCCGTGCGACTTATTGTAGGTTTTGAGGCGGCGGGTCACATATGGGAGAATAGCTCACAAGATATGTCATGGAGTTTCCAATTTGTGTTTGATGGGTTACAACATTAAAAAATTCATAACTTCTTTATTTCTGATTTCGGATTTTGCTCAAACTTTCATTGATCTGTTTCTTTAATTTTCCCACTTCTTTTGAAACCAACTTGTTATCAGGGTGGACTTTCCCTTTTGACAGAATCAAGATTGCTAATTCTATCAATTCAGTTAGGCCCGGCGGACACTGCACAATCTGACTACAATGCGATTTTGGGAAAAATACTAAAATCAAAATTCCGGGTTACTGTGAGCCCCCGTGTAGGAATAAAAGCGGATTCAATTCCAAATCGTAGTGACGTCATACCAATCTTGCGATCGACTAAGATTTGAAGCTGATTTGGCCTTTACTCTAACCAGAAGAATTGCAGTTAACCAAAACTTCGATATTAGTGTTCGTATCATTATTCCGAACTTCAAATGAGATAATTTCACTTTTTTAAACTTTCACATTTAATTGCAAACTGCAATTTGTTCGAAAATCGAAAATCGGGTCGCCGTCGTATCTTATAGTGTGCGCCGGGCTTTACAGACGTTGTAAAATAACAGCTCGAGTATCACAAAAGCGAAATGATCCTAAGGAGACAGAGCATTGTACAATTGTATGTCAGCTGCTTCCCGGTTGTGAAACAGACTTCCCAAATCAGTGAAAGACTGAGGCCATAGATGACTTCAAGAGAAGACTAAAAACCTATCTGATGACTATCATTTTTTTATAAATATATCTTATTGTGAGCTTTGTAAGTGTATTTTTGTCACTAATATGTTTTTTGTAAATGCCTTGAGCACCCACTTTGGGCGGATATGTTGTGCAGTGCTCAGTATGGATGTCGGCATTATGACTATTATTATTTTTATTATTATCGATCACATTTAGGTGGTGGTTACTCTCCTTGGAGCACCTCTATAGTCCTATTATCAGTTCTATATCTCATAAGTGGGTGCGGCAGGTTTAGGTTCCTCTCCGGGGGGGGCCACTCAGATATATGGGTGTACACATGCGTGTCCATGAGTTTTCAAAATACCCCCTAAACAGGTTTTATACTTGGATGAAAAAAGACCCCTAAACGAGGATATTTGCGCGGTTTTTCATCATCCAACCCCCCTAAACAGGTTTGACTTAGTGCAAGCTAGCGCGCGCTATAACTTATAAGCAACAACACATTTCAGAGGGGGGACCATTTCAGTGCACTATGGCTGCGTCGGTAGAACTCTCCGCTCCCGATTCTCCTCTCTTTTGTCCATCCATCTGCATGCACTGCCGCGCGCCACTCCCTGAACTGAAATCGGGCTGTAAATCCCTGTGAAAATCCCTGAAAATATCAGAAAATGTCCCATTTACATATTGGTGCCAAAGTGAAAAATATACCCCCTAAACGCGTTCGGCCAGATTAGTCAAAAGCACCTCTTTTTGTTGAAAATCAGCGTTTTTGGACCCCTTAACGCGTAACGCGCTTTACGCGTTCCACCTGAAAAAAATACCCCTTTTTACGCGTTTTCTTGGACGCGCATGTGTACACCCATATATCTGAGTGGCCCCCCGGGGTTCCTCTTTGGGGCTATACCATGACGATCAAGTCTTCATCAAATTATTTGTGACATAGGACCAACAGGATATTGGAACAGGGAGTAGGACTAATGGGACAAAGGACCAATATGACATAGGAACAATCGACTGTAGGACCCATGAAATGCAGGCCTACAGGGTAAAGAACAAACAAGATTACACACGACCAATGGCATGTACGACCTCGTTTTGACTATGAATAGTCTGGATGTTACTTTAACACAGTCAAGATTCCACATTTTGTTAATTCATCAACAGAAATGGTAACATGACAGCACAACCATCTGTGAAACAATCAAACAAACCCATGCATATGCTCTAGAAAACGTTCAACTATACCATTATCCCATTATCAAAATTGACATTATGTACTTCAATGATTTAAATGAAGTGAAAAAAAGAATGGTAACTTACAGCTCCTGACATATGAACAGTCTTGCGATACATAATTAATATTACCATATATATATGAAGAGCTTGATGATACCAATACATGTAAGTGATGGTTACATGTGAGAGTGAATTACCAGCTACCTAGTATAGTTCTAAACTAAAACCAACATACATACATGCACGAGTAAGTCAAGCAAGGTACGCGTGAGGTATTAATAGCAATAACAGTCAGAAACCACTTTAGTTCCGAGGTATTTATGTCACATACAGGATATGCCGAGTATGGAAGACAATACAATATGAATATATAAGATCTAGCTGGGGATGTGGGGAATTCCCCAGTTCGAATAGATAAGTTTCGATTCATGAATGAAATAAACACAAGGTAAGAGGCTCAAAGTCCACTCTTTTGTTATTGCGCAATCTGGAACCATGTAGGCTCATCATGGCAAGGGGTGAGTAGTCTAAAAACTCAGACACCATATAGTAGCTGGGGCTTAACCCTTTCCATTGCCATTGATGATTTAAACTACCCAGATTTTTATATATTGCAATTTCATATCAAGAAATCCTTGTCTGCACTTATTGTTTTCAAATACTGTTTTGAAACAAGATGTATCAAAGTTTCTTTGAAGAGACAGAACACCCTAATCTCATGGTCCATTTGGCAGATTACTAGTTTGAAATGGGTTCATTGAAATCAAGGAAAATTTATTCAAAAATATCCTAGACAGAAGTTATTTATGACCATTTCTTCCACTTTTCAGTATAATGAAAACTAGATGAAGGAACAGTTTACTTTATGTCAACATTTTTAGGAAGTTGACATGGAATCGGCACGCCATAGCAAAGAAACGATTCAATCGGGGGAAAATGAAACAACCCCATGAAGAAATATATATACCGGTAATATGGCTGGAGATCATCATAGAGGAAAAAAAACCCACAATTCTTGGAAATACACCTGGTGGATAGAATGCATTATAATGATGTGTCACGGTGAAGTTTATTCCGATAAAAGATATTTCATGCCCAATTTAATATGAAACAAAGCATTTCAAGTCAAATTTCACTCATGGATGTAAGTAATAGTTCATGACATTTGTCAAAAAAGTCCAAGGCACAAAAGAGGCTACCCCTAACCCTTTATCTTCAACAAAATAGAGCCCAGAGCTAATATTTGTGCCTTGGACTTTTTAGGGTTGCTACAGCAATATTTTGATACCCTGAATCAACCATTATAAGTAAAACTAACCTTAACCAAACATAAAAACCCAATCGGAAACCTAACTCTAACCCTAACCTAACCAAACCTACAACTACAACTCAATTGCAATTCTAATCTGACACTTCACATAACTATCTAGTCCAGTAGACGGTACCATATACCATGTACATGACCTGGAAAAGTTGTTAAGTACAAGGTTTTTTTGTTGATTTGTGTTCTAAATGGGTATTGAAGTAAATTCAGCTTGGTTGCCACCTTGGCAACCTTGAGCAATTTTTTTAATTAGCCTAATTAGCATAATCATCTAATTAGCATATGTGCAATAAGTAATATGTTGCTAATCTTAATCCAGCAAGGCTGAAAACATGAATAATACAACTTTTCTAAGGGTTTTTATGACGAGGAATTCATTTATGACATCAATTTTTATTTTTAAGTAATGCAATTGACATAAATAGCATAATTAGCATAATGAGCTAATTAGCATATGTGCAATATATGGAATTCTTTGTCATTGTTTATCCAGAAAGCCTGAAAACATAAATAATACAACTTTTCTAGGGTTTTCTGTGACGAGGAATTCATTTATGACACCAGTTTTTAATTTCAAGTAACGCAATTGACGTAATTAGCATAATAAGCATAATGAGCTAATTAGCATATGTACAATATATGGAACTCTTTGACATTGTTTATCCAGAAAGCCTGAAAACATAAATAATACAACTTTTTCTAGGGTTTTCTGTGACGAGGAATTCATTTATGACACCAGTTTTTAATTTCAAGTAACGCAATTGACGTAATTAGCATAATAAGCATAATGAGCTAATTAGCATATGTACAATATATGGAACTCTTTGACATTGTTTATCCAGAAAGCCTGAAAACATAAATAATACAACTTTTTCTAGGGTTTTCTGTGACGAGGAATTCATTTATGACACCAGTTTTTAATTTCAAGTAACGCAATTTTATTGATGCAATTAGCATAATAAGCATACTGAGCTAATAATGAGCTAATTAGCATATGTGCAATATATGGAATTCTTTGTCATTGTTTATCCAGAAAGCCTGAAAACATAAATAATACAACTTTTCTACGGTTTTCTGTGACGAGGAATTCATTTATGTAACCAGTTTTTAATTTCAAGTAACACAATTGACGTAATTAGCATAATAAGCATAATGAGCTAATTAGCATATGTACAATATATGGAACTTTTGCCATTGTTTATCCAGAAAGCCTGAAAACATAAATAATACAACTTTTCTAGGGTTTTCTGTGACGAGGAATTCATTTATGACACCAGTTTTTAATTTCAAGTAACGCAATTTTATTGACGTAATTAGCATAATAAGCATAATGAGCTAATAATGAGCTAATTAGTATATGTGCAATATATGGAATTCTTTGTCATTGCTTATCCAGAAAGCCTGAAAAAATAAATAATACAACTTTTCTACGGTTTTCTGTGACGAGGAATTCATTTATGTAACCAGTTTTTAATTTCAAGTAACACAATTGATGTAATTAGCATAATAAGCATAATGAGCTAATTAGCATATGTACAATATATGGAACTTTTGCCATTGTTTATCCAGAAAGCCTGAAAACATAAATAATACAACTTTTCTAGGGTTTTCTGTGACGAGGAATTCATTTATGACACCAGTTTTTAATTTCAAGTAACGCAATTGACGTAATTAGCATAATAAGCATAATGAGCTAATTAGCATATGTACAATATTTGGAACTCTTTGCCATTGTTTATCCAGAAAGCCTGAAAACATAAATAATATTTTTCTAGGGTTTTCTATGATGAGGAATTTATTTATAACACCATTTTTTTTTCATTTCGAAGTAATGCAATTGACGTAATTAGCATAATTAGCATATATGCAACAATAATAATATGATAATATATAAACGACTAATGGGTACATTAGGAGGACAGTTTTTGTTCTTTTTCTTTGTTCAACTGTCGACCTAATGTACCAACTGTCGACCTAATGTAGGGGTCGCTATTATGATGGAATAAACTGCATTGTTAGGTGTCGACTTAATGTACCCGTTAGTCAAATAATAATAATAATTCATAAAGTACATAAATTATGTATATACTGGGAGTTTCAAAAAAAAGGAAACCCAACTTTGCAAAATTCCTGTAAATGAACTATATGTTTACCAACAATGAAATCCATACCATATGAAAGAGTAATTCATATTTCCAATGGTAAGTTGTTGAGGTTTCCAGGGTCATATGAACACCATTGTCTTCAACATTTTGTGCAAAAATCTAGTTGGTTCACTTTCTTGTAAAACACAATAGGCATGATGTTAAGGAGATGCCTTTTGTGAAATGGCCTGGTTGCTCCAATCCCCATTGTGCATATTTTTCTTTTTCAAATTTGTGTTAATGAGATGTTATTCACCCGTGATTCAGGATTTTTGCTTTATAAAGCCCTTTTCAGATAGAAATCATTTTGCAAAGAAGACAGTCTCGGTGAATTTTAACAAGGGTGCATGCCAAAAAACCATTGCGAACCAAAAGGATTGCAATATCACTAAGAATTGCAAATCAAAAACAAAGAGTATAAATAAGGAAAATCAAAAACTCATGCGTGTGGTTGAAGATTTCACTTTGCTGATTTTCAAAAAATTCAACTTTAGTTGAAAATTGACGGAGACTCCTGCAGCACTCAAGACAAACGAAGACGTTTTCTATGTTTTCGGAAGATCTCGCTTCCTCTTGGTCATAAGGTTATGACTAACAACTCGTTCCGTGCTTTGCGAAGTTCATAAGACCCTTTGTTAAGGCGTAAAATTAATCATTATGAGATTTGCTTACTAACGGATGGCCATAAACAGATAAAGAGCTACCAAGCTAGTTGACAAAGCCATTCAACCCAAACCATGCCTATTGCGTTTTACAAGAAAGTGAACCAACTGGAATTTTGCACAGAATTTTGAAGACAATGGTGTTCACTGATGCTTGACTGTGGAAACCTAAACAAGTTAGCATTGGAAAGCAAATTAATTACTCTTTCATATGATATGAAATTAAACTCCGGTAAATATTTAGTCCATGCACTCGTATAATTTTCAAAGTTGGTTTTCCTTTTTTTTAACGCCCAGTATATTCTACCATGCTGCAAGAGCTCCTGATGTACTGATAACTAAGAGGAGTAATTAAATGAAAAGATATGTTTTTAATTTTTATCTGAAAGTATTTATAGTTGGGGATTTCCTGATTTCTAATGGTAAGTTGTTCCACAATTTGGGGGCTGTGCAGACAAATGCTTGATCTCCTAAGGTTATTTTTGCTTTATATGATGGGGTTGGCAGTATTAAAGTATCTCGAGAACTGTGCCGGGTGAGGGTATGTTTGCAAGCTTTGAGTTGTAACAGATCTACAATATATTTAGGGGCTTGACCAATTAGAGCTTTATAGACAATCAACATGATTTTAAAAGATATTCTTTGTCGCACTGGTAGCCAGTGCAGATCTCTCAAAACAGGGGTGATCCTTGAGAATTTTGAAGTATCCACAAATTGGTCTTGCACAAAGGTTTTGGACCCGCTGCAGTCGTCCTATTTGAGAGTCAGGGAGTCCATACAATAACCCATTACAATGATCTAACTTACTAGTGATGCATGCATGAGCAGTTGTTTTCATGCTATCCTGATCAATATATTTTCTAATATGTCTGATATTATATAAAATGCAATATGATGATATACATACATTGGTAATGTGTGCTTCCATATTCAAATGACTGTCAAAATGCACTACCAGATTTCTAGCATTCATGGATGGTTTTATGACAGAACTTCCAACAAATATCCAATCGAAATTAAGTTTGTGGGACCCCGAAGGGCTCGAGAAAAGAATCAGAGACAGCATCATCAATCTTGATCTTTTGATGTCTATCTGCCAAATATGACTCACTCCATCTGAGAGCATCATCAATGTCAAAGCAGAACTTAAGCGTTTCCAATAAAAAAAGCAAGACTGATCTATGGTATCAAATGCGCTATATAGGAGCAACATGTAGACTTATTTGTCATTGTTTATCTAGAAAGCCTGAAAACACCTTTTAAAGACAACAAATAAGTTAGTGAAAAGACATTCCATGCAGATGTAGTATAAGTAGCCCACTTAACATAATAAGTAAATTCGCATATTTGCATTTATTGATATACTGTAGTTAAATTCTGGGATGACAGGTTTAATGTGTATACATTTTTATTATGTCCGACCATGTTGACACGAATAATAATTACCCTTATTAGCATAATTAGCATATTAATCAGGCAATTGCCTAGTGGCCTCTTGAATTTCTCTCTGACAGGACAGAATACGTAGGTATTCATTTGTAATTTCCCACTGTACCAGTGATAAGAGAATGAACAGTCATGACAGAGACCAGTAAGTTATTAAATATATAAAGAAAATGTTTGGGTCGACTGAAAGATGGTAATGATGGTAAAGTATATTTAGAATTTTGTTCTTTCGTTCTTTTTCTTCTTTGAGTTTATAGGTGTCTGGGACAGAATTAAGAGAATTTGTTGTATACATGTATTGTCTGGGCATATTAGTACATGGCAGTCTAAGGTATAGTGCTTCTACTCATATGCGTAAGGAATGAATTTACAAAGTTCCAATCCTTTGCCACATTGAACATGGTTGCCCTCTGAGGTAAATATTGGTCATTATAAAAATGTAAACACATTAAATCTGTCATCCCAGAATTTTCTGGATTAACTATATCAATAAATGCAAATATGAAAATTCATTTATTACAACCTGTATGATAATTAGGCTAATTATACTACATTTACATGGAACATCTTCTCGTAAACTAATTTGTTGTCTTTAAAAACTGTTTTAAAATGTTGCATTGCACCATTTTTAGGCTTTCTAGATAATGACAAAGAAGTTTACATATTGCACATATGCTAATAATGCCATTTACGACAATTGCATTACTTAAAAATAAAAAATGGCGTCATAAATGAATTCCTCGTCATAGAAAACCCTAGAAAAGTTGAATTATTTATGTTTTCAAGTTTTCTGGATAAACAATGGCAAATAAGTCCATATATTGTACATATGCTAATTAGCTAATTATGATAATTATGCTATTTATGACAATTGCATTACTTAAAAATCAAAACTGGTGTCATAAATGAATTCCTCGTCATAGAAAACCATAGAAAAGTTGTATTATTTTTGTTTTCAGGCTCCCTGGATAAACAATGACAAAGAAGTCCATATAATGCACATATGCTAATTAGCTCATTATGCTAATTATGCTATTCACGACAATTACATTACTTAAAAATAAAAACCGATGTCATAAATGCATTCCTCGTCATAGAAACCCCTAGAAAAGTTGTATTATTTATATTTTCAGGCTTTCTGGGTTAAGATTAGCAACATATTATATATTGCATATATGCTAATTAGATGATTATGCTAATTAGGCTAATAAAAAAAATTGCTCAAGGTTGCCAAGGTGGCAACCAAGCTGAATTTACCTCAATACCCATCTAGAATACGAATCAACAAAAAAAACCTTGTACTTAACAACTTTTCCAGGTCTCAAAAACTTCTACTGGACTAATCCTAAACCTAACATAACCTAAAACCAAATCGCAACTTTAACCCTAAACTTTAGCTAACCTAACCTAAAACCCAATCGCAACCCTAACACTAAACTTTAGCTAACCTAACCTAAAACCCAATCGCAACCCTAACTTTCAAGAAATAAAGCTCAGAGTAAATATAGCCAGAGCAAGTGGTGGATACCCTGGACCAAACACAATCTTAGAGCCCTATCACACTAACTTTGTTAGAGCGCTCTAAGAACCATTCCTCAGGAGCGGTTCCCAGGTGAGTGTGAATGCTCAAGTGGTCCAGGAAGCGTTCTTCTGGAGCGCTCCAGAAGACCACATCGCGAGGTGGTCTTGAGGAACGGTTCTTAGTTAGACCGCTTCAACGTGCAGTTTGAAAGCGAAAGCGATCCTAAAGTGTACTTCAACCGGAAGTGAGTGAGTGTGTGTGTTCTGCGGGAAATCTTGTGTGATTTTCCTTGATTGTCCTATAAGTGCAGGCCATCGATAGAAAGAAAACACAAGGAAAGATAGAAGACAGAAAGGGAAATGATAGAATAAAAACAAAGAAAAAACATAAGAATTTAAAGAAAGAGAAGATGATAGAAAGAAAGCATAAGGAAAGATAGAAAGAGGAAATGATAGAATGATGAAAAGAAAGAACAGATAGAAAGGGAAAATGATGAAAAGAAAGAACAGATAGAAAGGGAAAATGATAGAAAACAGAGAAAGATAGAAAGAGAAAACAATAGAATGATGAAAACAAGGAAAGATAGAAAGATAAACTGACAGAATGATATAAACAAAGAAAAAAAAGAAAACAAGGAAAGATAGAAAGATAAAACGATAGAATGATAAAAACAAAAAAACATAAGAAATCTAAAGAAAGAAAAGACGATAGGATGATAAAAACAAAGAAAAACAAAAGAAAACAAGGAAAGATAGAAAGATACAAAGATAGAATAATCAAAAGATGAAAACAAAGAAAAACAAAAGAAACATGGAAAGATAGAAGAGAAAATGATAGAATGATAAAACAAAGAAAAACAAAAGAAAACAAGGAAAGATAGAAAGATAAAATGACAGAATGATAAAAACAAAGAAAAACAAAAGAAAACAAGGAAAGATAGAAAGATACAAAGATAGAATAATCGAAAGATGAAAACAAAGAAAAACAAAAGAAACATGGAAAGATAGAAGAGAAAATGATAGAATGATAAAACAAAGAAAAGCAAAAGAAAACAAGGAAAGATAGAAAGATAAAATGACAGAATGATAAAAACAAAGAAAAACAAATGCAATCTACAGAAAGAAAAGACGATAGGATGATGAAAACATAGAAAAAAAAAGAAAAAAAAAGAAGCCTTAGAAAGATATAGATAAATGCATCAGGCAGGCAGTATACGGTTTGATTTCCGTGCAAAAAAATTGACCCGCTTATCTGAGCTGCCATAGCAACAAGACCACTTTGACTCGTTGAGCGATTTGAAACATGAAAAATGCGCGAGTGTGAAGGCAAACAAAGCGTTCTTCAAGAACCGTTCCTCTAGAGCAATTTAACTTGGAGCGGTCCAGCAGGGAGTGTGAAAGGCCTCTTAAATACCCTAACCCCAAACCGTAAACCTAAGCTAACCAAATGCAACCAGGGCGAATGTCAGATCTCCTACCTGGCCAGCATTCTTTGCCTGTTGTTGTGCAGGAGTCACCGTTTGTTGCTGTGGTTGAGGTGTCGGTGTCTGCAACTGTTGCTGCGATGGTTGCTGTTGCTGCTGAGGTGTGGCCTGTTGCTGGGCGGGAGGCGGAGGAGAGAAGATGGGTTGCTGGCCGGGGCTTGCCCCCATCTGACCTCCAGGGGTGGTAGATATGCCTAAGTATGTAATAAACAATTGGTGGATGCTATCAAAGGTGAAGGAAATTAATTAAGATCTGTCAGGAAAAAAAACTTTAAATTTGCTCTTGTAAGATTACCTTGCAGACATTCTCGTGTATCTTCTTCTTTTTTGGCAACAGCACTTTTGGAATATTTCAGTTATATTTATTCATATTTTTGCCAGTTTATCTCATTGTCCTTATCTTAAGTGGATGCTAGACTTATTTTCTTCTCTCTTTTGCATAAAAACTAAGCCTGGAAGTATGAAAAAGAGAGAGAGAGAGAGAGAGAGAAGAGCAAAAATACCAAACTAGACTGACTAGAGATATGAAAAAAAATGCACATTACAATGATTCATCATCCGAAAATACTGCTATGAAATGGCAAGAAGAATACAATTTCTTTGGCTGGCCTAAAGTCACAAAAGAGGTTTATCTAACCCATGGGTTCCATAAGTGTAGTACGTGCATGTCCTTGTGGCCAATGGGAGGATAGTAATGCGCTTAAATACGCTTATTTACTGTTATTTTGTCCATGGTGGAGGTTTAAACCATGGTTTAGACCATAGTTTAAGATAAACTTTTGTGAATTCAGGACATTTAAATGTGCAACAGCAGCAATCTGCACACTGACTGGGGTGTGTTACATTCAATACATTGGGCCTAGAGAATTAAACTGTGACCAGTGAAAACCAAACACCAAATTCATGATCAAAATCAACCATAGCCAGGAAACCTTCGACAATGCTTCATCCTCGCTACCTCGATACAGGATGGTTTTTTTTTTTTACATCTTAACACTTGATGAAATATGAATTTTACAGATGTATTACATAATAATTGATATGCACATGTAGAAAGACTACCAGTAAACACACAAAAAGAGCATTAGAAAGCAAAAAACACATACAGCTCAAATTTTATTGATTCAACATGCTGATAATGGGTCATTCTTCTGTACCCTGGATAAAATAGAGGAACTTTTTTAAAGAGCAAGAGACAGAGCTGAACCTAAACTTCAAGCTCAGTGTATAATAACACCCCAACCTCAAACAAAATTAGAACAAATACATGTAACCACTTGTTGAAAAAAATTAAAATTCCACACCTGTTCATAATTATGTACATAATATGAGATAATAATCTATGAATGCAAACAAATATCTCAAATAGAAAATGAATATTTAACCCAAAAGTAGAATTGCCCTATAATATAAGATTGAATCATATTGGAAATGTATGCAATGAAACTGAAAAGAGTATGTGATGGGTTAATTGTAAGTTTGGTAGTTTACACAAAAATGTTTTCATATTATATCAAGGATATCAGTTGCACGATGATTATTTTATTAAATATTAACACAATTATCTTGAAGTTCATCATGGCACATTACAATTTCACAAAAATATTTACATATTTATGACATATGGGCTGTTCTCATAGGCATGTAGAAAGAGAGAGAGAGAGAGATAGAGAGTAACTATTCATGTTAACCTGTTGACTCCAAAATTCCCTCATTCCCATAGGTTTAATACAGGCACCACCGTTTCCCAAAGGCAATGGGTAAAAACTGTATCCCTGCTATCGACATATAAAACCTGCTATCGACATATAAAACCTGCGTCATCGACATATATATACAACCTGTGTCAGCAACAATAATATCCAGTAGCAGAGCAGATTGCAGAACCAAGCAGAAGCAGAAGTCACTCGAAAACAATTTCTTCAAAACAGCACGACGTGGCACTATCTCAATGGATTCACCAGAATTCAACAGTAAGATAATACTCTCTCTCTCTCTCTAAAAGTGGTTTTATACTTTTTTCCCTCCCCTCCGAGAGTTAAGTCTGAGTGATCACTTACATTTATTCAGGAGTGAATATTAACTTATTTTGGAGTGCTTTCTGTAAAGAAAAAGAGTGAAGTTTCACTCTATTTTTACTGTATTTTCACTCCCCCAGGGAGCCACATCAGTGATCAATCGATTTATAATAAAGTACTTAATCAACATTTAGTGTAGTGGGTAAGTCACTAGATTGTGGACAAGATGGTGCTGGTTCGAAGCCCTGTCACGGCCGCACTAATATGCTTTAAATAGCAAAGATATTTATATAATAATCATTATTAAACTTGATTTACATTTCATAACATTAAATATGGATTTATGTAATGCCTGATATGGAATAAATGCCGCTGAGCACTTTATAAGTGTCATTAGGGATTTTTCGTTCAGCAACATACGCGGGAGTCTAGGACAGAGATTAACAATTGCACAAGACAAAGGACGCCCGGATGCCTGTATTAAAGTCTTTGTGGAAAATTGAAGAACTGGAACAGTTGTTTTGTCCTAGATTCAGAACAAACGATGCATTTGCAATTCATTGTGCGTTCTTTATCTAGCACGATATTGCTGTTGCGGTTCTTTAATTTTCGACAAAGAATGCCTAGGCGTCCCTTGTCATATGCAATTGTTAATCTCCGTCCTAGAATCCCTCGTACGTTGCTGAACGAAATCTCCATCATTTAATACAGTGGTAACTCACTATAACGAAGACCTTGGGACCATGAAAATTACAAGGAATCTTCTTATATCAGGGTAAACAAAACATAAGAACATAAAAACCACGAACCAGCAAAATTACCTTTTATATCAGGAATCCCTTGATATCGGAGCTCTTTCTAACAAGTTTCCACTGTTTTGTTATTAATTATTGCTCAATATCAAGAAAATTATAACTAATTTTGTTATTTACTAGATAAATCTATGTATCTACCTATTTGCTAGTTTCCCAAACTATGCCGTCATTCGAGAAAACCCAAGTCTAAAACGCGCAGCCCCTGCCTGCGCGCGTACTCCCCGTCCACCAATCCAATCGCGCCACCGCCATACTCTTCCTCTTCCGAGCAGTCAGAGACAGAATCTAGGACATGTCAGACAAGGAGAGGGGCTGGAGGGAGGGACATAGGTAGATACATAGATTTATCTAGTAAATAACAAAATTAGTTATAATTTTCTTGATTTACAGCAATAAATCGATGTATCTACCTATTTGCTAGAATAGCACGGATAAAAACCCGGGTGGCATGTCCCAGGACGGGAGTAACTAACGCGGGGCAGACAGAGACGACGAAGCAGCTCTCAACCCAGAGGATTCAAATCCAACCTCACCCGAAGGAGCATCCTTAAGATAGAAGGATGTGAAGAAAGTAGGGGAACGCCAAAAGGCGGCCCTCAAAAGTCTTCCAAAGGTATGAACCTGACAAAGCGCCCAGGAGGTAGAACACTCCTAGTATCATGCGCTCTGGGAGGCTTCCCAGACAGGAGAGCCTCCGAACCCACAGCTTGGATAGCCTCGACAATCCAACGGGAGATAGTCTCCCGTGATGCTGGGGAAGGGTGATGGAAAAGAGAAGAGCTGATCATCCTTACGAAAACAACCGTAGTCCTATCCAAGTACCATTTGAGAGCCCTAACAGGGCACCAAGATTTATCCTCCATGACGGAAGAGAATTCCGACAGAGGACTCAAGAACACTTCGATTGAGCCAGAAGAATCCGTCTGATTCTTGGCAATAACGAAGGTCGAGGGACAAGACGTACACCTTGCCTTTCCCATCTGATATGCCCGGGGGCCGTAGAGAGAGAAAGGTGGTCTTAATCGGGAGATGGTGTAACGACGCTTTGCAGAACGGCCCAAAGGGCGGTTCGGCCAAGGCGTCCAAAACCAAGGAAGGCTCCACGCAGGAGTCAACTGGCGATTTGCTGGGCGTGTCAAAAGAAAGACCTCAGCAAATGAGTCAGGAAGGTGAACCGCAGTAAAAGCGGACCGGTAACCACGAAAGTTAGAGAGGGCCCTGCCCTCTATAGTACCCACCGGGGCAGAAACGGGAAACAAATCCCTTCTCCCCAACAAGCATGGAAGGCTTCTAAACTCGAGTTGACAACAGCTCGGGTAGAAACTCTTCCGCTCTGGACTATGAACTGGGAGGCTCTCTCTGAGAGTCCTCGCTTCCTCCCCAATAGCGGCCAGGCGGTCAATGTAGAGCCGCCGGACGATGGTGGAGGATCCCCGACAGGGGCTGATCTGAGGACTGCTCTCCATTGAAGGGAGAGAGGCCGACCGTCCAGCAGAGACAGAAGAAGAAGAAACCAAGGTCTCCTCGGCCAGCAAAGGTGCTATGAGCAGAAACCCACGCCTGATCCACCTGAATCTTCCCCAGGAACTGAGGAATTAAGGAGATCGGCGGAAAGGCGTAACCCCGGAAGGGAGAACGCATCGAGGGCCCAAGCTTCCGGATCTCGCACTCGAGAGCAAACTCGGGAGGCGATGATTCAGAGCTGTCGCAAACAGGTCTATCTCCAGAGGGGCGCAGACTGAACTGAGGTAGTCGAAGACCTCTTGATTCAGTGACCACTCGGAGGGGAGACACATGTCCCGGGACAGCAAATCTGCAATCAGATTGTCCCGCCCGGGAACATAGGAGGCGATCGGAATCACTCGGTGAGGCCGACACCGCTCTTAAGTTTGGCGGTTAGATCGTTCAGGGTAGCGGGAAGAATCCCGCCCTGTCTGTTGATGTAAGCAGCAACAGAGGTGCTGACCGTCAAAATCAGGACGGAGCGACCTACAATCATGTTCTCGAAAAAGGCGGAGAGACATGAGGACTGCCATCAATTCCAACACAATAAGTGGGGCAAGGTGCACAGGTGTGACCAGTCCCCCGAGACCACCTGGTCCGAACAGGGCGATAAGCAGGCGTTTGATCTCCTCGGTAAGAGGAATCCACACCTTGAGCGAGTCTACACTGGGCTTGAAAAACTTCAGAAGATGAAGTTGGAAAAAGGCTCGATAAGTGGTCCAAAAACTGGTGCCATCAGCCTGCCCGAACTCGACGTAAGAGACGAAGAGATCGAGCTAGAAAGACAATTGCCTGAATTCTCTCCCGACTGGGGCGGGTAAGGTGGTTCACAATGTCTAAATTCCGCACTCAGGTAAATGGGTCTGCGGGTAGGAGTCAACTCCGACTTGTCCCAGTTGGCTATGAATCCTACTTCTTGCGTAGTACGGAGAAGTAGGGCCATGTGCGACTGAAGGACGGACACAGAGCTCGCCACCAGGAGCCAGTCGTCCAGGTAAGTGAAAAGTCTCAGACCGCGATCCTGAGGGAAGCGGCTATGGTAGAGACTGCTCGAGTAAACTCGAGGAGCCGGTTTCAGGCCGAAATTTAAGGCCTTGAACCGGAAAGTTTCGCCTTGAAGGAGAAAACTTAGAAGGTCCCTTGAAGAAGGGTGTATCGGTATGTGAAAGTATCTTTCAAGTCTACCGAAATGGCCACATCTGACGGTCTGATCGCCGGGAGAATCGAGGCCAAGGTTTCCCTGTGGAAAAACCTCTCTTGGTATGAAGGAATTGATGACCTCCATATTCAAGATCATTCTGAGCTTCCCCGAGCATTTGGGAATATAAGATAGGGGAGAGGCACAACTGGGGTGGTCTCTTACCCTTTCGATCGCGCCCTTTTCCAGCAGCTCTTGCATCTCGGTGGAGATGTGCTCTAGAAAGGGGGCGATAGTGTAGGAGGGTTGTGGCGGACGGATCCGTGTGGGAGGGGCTTAGAAGCCTCCTCGCACGAAGGGGAGCACGAAAACGTCGTCGGTAAATCCTTCCCAGGCGGGAAGGTACTGAAGACGGCCGCCAACCCTCTCCTCCAACGCTCGGGGCGCACCTGTGACACGGGGCAGCTGGAAGCGGGGTTTGAGTCTCTACCGCCAAGGACCGAAAGGTCTGGGGTGTAATCTCAGCCTGTGAAGAGGCATCATCCTCCGAAAATCCAGACTGAAACCTGATCCCAAGAAGGGCGGTGTAAGCAGTCCCAGGATTCCTCCCCAGGCGGAGCACCAAGTGCCGCTGGAATGGGAGTAGCCCCGACCGGACGATCAAAGCTGAACGTGGTCGGGAGACGCCCGAAGTGGGGCGGTAAGGCTCTAGTGTGTTGGAAACCAAACACAATGAGCCGGATACCTGAGAAAAGGAACCGGATCCCAACCCACTAGATGCAGTGGTGGTAAACAAGGGAAAACCAGTGTTCCTAGCCGGATAACCGGTAAAAACCGGTATCCGAACCGGATCCGGTATCCAAACCGGTATCCGAACCGGTATCCGAACCGGACCCGGGTGAGGGAGGGGTTGGAGTCAGGCGTGGTGGGGGGTACAGACACAGAGTCTGACCAACCACTCCGCTCCACAATGATCTTGAGATAATCAGAAGTTCATGGGAGACGCCCGACTCAGAAGAAGTAGTCGCCCCCAGGGGCCGTATTCTGAAAACGGTGTTATCTTTTGTGTTAGTAAAACGATGTTAATTGTCATAACAAATCAAAATCAGGACAAGTCATTGGTTAATGATTGCGCAAAGATGGCTGTGCCCGCGTAAAGTTAACAGAGACATCTGCGCAAGCACCAATGATTAGTGTTTATTGCGCGCAATTTCAATTTGTTATGACAATTAACACAATTTTCCTTAACACAAAAGATAACACAGTTTTCAGAATACCACCCCAGGGGGCTAACCTTCATCTTCTTGGCCCCCCTTGACAAATGAGGTGAACACACAGTCGATGTCAAGGGGAGAGAGACTGCCCCGACGGCAGTACTCTGGCTGGGCAGGTGAGCATGTCTATCGCTCCCTTTACCCTTAGAAACGGGCACCGCTTCCGTATAGTAGGCCCAGTGGGGGTTACATTTGGAAGATCACGACTGTTAATACTCTTTCCCGCCTTGCTTGGATTAGAAGCGTGCGGAGAGACAAAAAGAGCCGACCCCTGAGCAAACATACCTATGGCTAGGGAGCGAGGAATATGATGCTCGAGCGAGACGAACTGTGGGCTGGGATAACACCCACAGTTTTATCGGTGAGAGGTATTGGCCGTGTTCCAGCACTCACTCCCACCGTTATACAAGTCTCTATCTTCGAGAGAGGTATTGGCCGTGTTCCAGCACTCACTCTCTCGGAACATCCCGCATGAGTTGGTCGTCAAAACAGACGACGAACTCATAACGGGGCGAGCCGTACACGAAGTAGGCCCTAACTTACCTTAGTCGAAGCTCCGTGGAAGTTTATAATGTTGGTGCGAGATGAATTCTCGCAGCCAACCACTTCCAAGGCTGGGCGAGTCCCCTCATAAGTATTAAATACTGGGGAACGCCAGCCGAACAGAGACCTCGACATGGCTGAAAATAAAGACAAGCAAACAAATATAGAAACCCATATATAGTAATAAATTTATTATTATTACAAACAATATAGATCTATATAAAGGTAACAACCAACTCACAAGACGGAGTGGGAATAAACTCCTATTACGGAGCACAACGTATGATAAGACCGCTTGTCTAAGCGCGTTGAATCAACCACCTACAGGCACGTGGGCTAGCCCGACGCAGTGTACTAGTACACCGTCTGTGAATAAAGCCCCGAAAGTGAGGAAAAACGGTAAAGTAATTTCATTAATTTACCGTGAAGGAGGTTGACTCAGGAAAAATCCGATACACCAAAATGAGTGTGAAAACATGGTGAACGGGATTTTTATTGCGAAAGGCAACCAAAAACGCTTTTGGAGGTAAAAATCTCGCAATTTAGGTTAAGACTTAGCTTCATAGATTGTCACTTCTCTGACGGGCGAGAACGGAAGAGGAAGAGTATGGCGGTGGCGCGATTGGATTGGTGGACGGGGAGTACGCGCGCGCAGGCAGGGGCTGCGCGTTTTAGACTTAGGTTTTCTCGAATGACGGCATAGTTTGGGAAACTAGCAAATAGGTAGATACATCGATTTATTGCTGTAAATTAGCTTCTTGCAGAAATAGATTTGGGCAAATAATGTTTTTCAAACCAGATGCAAAAACGATTACTTGCGACACATTACTAAGCTTTCTTTGCTATTTTGCTAACACAAAAATCTGTTATTTGATCTATTTTTTCCATGTGATAAAATGGAATGTGCATGAGACTATTTCAAATGAACAATCGGATTGTCACCATTAATATCTCCTTTGTTTCACAGGAATTACAAGAAAGACATCTGCAGCAACAACATTTTCTATGATAGAAACTTCATCAATGTCAGTTGTTGAGAAACTTCCTTCCAGAAGACGAAAAACAATCAACATTTCCAGCTTGGACTTTTAAGATTCTCAAACCTTATTCCAGACTGGATTCCAACTTGCATGTATTGCTTTGAACGTTGTATTTAAAATGATATCATCAACTTAGCATCTGCTACAGACTGCACAAGAACTATTCTGTTCACTAGCCATACATCTGGAAGCAGCACAAGTATTTCTATAGCTTTTGAGACTATACAACACTGATTTGCAAGAATAACAGCTGATTTTGTCAGGAAGGCAGAGAAAAATCTTTTAAACAGCAGCAACACACCGGTTTTCCAGACAATAAATCTTAGTTGAGCCTACACAAAGGCAACCCAGCAATTGTTATAAACATAAACTGGCATTCTCCTTTTCTCTTCTACTATAAGATTGAAGAAAAATAGTTGCAAGTGTGTTTATAGTCCTTGTTTTTGTTTTTTTTAGGTCAAGTGCATTTATTTTCATACAGTATGACCGACAATTTTGAAAAGATATTCAACTTTCATAAGGGTCTTCTCATATGTGGAGAGGGCATTCTTATAATTTCCATGACACTGATCATTCCGCCCCAATGTGACTCTAGAATATTGAAAGTATTAGAGGGGGAAGGTGTAAAACTTGATTTCCCATATCCTTGTGACAGTACAAAAGTCACATTGCAGCATGGTAATGGAGTCCCATTTTACAGATCAGCCAATCCTCAGTATATCTCACTATCTTCAAATCAAAATCTCACCAATCATATTGAATTAGAACATAACCGGTGCTTTCTCAACCTAACCATCAATCCTGTATTAAGAACTGATGTAGGAACATACATCCTCACTGCCTACAAAGATGGTGAAATGATACCTGACTACCCACGAATTGGTTTGCGTGTGAGTTATCCTCCTGGTAGGGCATCATGTGTAGCAGGTGATGATAATAATAATGAAGAGTGGGTCTCACTGCGATGTACAGCTCCAGTTGGAACTCTCCCAGGGCAGATTGTATGTTATCAAAATGACATGAGGCTACCAAAAGTGAATAAACTCAAAGAAAGTGAGGGAAATTTAAATCAGATCATACTGGCTAGATTAATCGGTCATGTTTACTGCTGTTCTTCTGCATTAGGAGAAATTAAAAACAAGTGTGAATGTAAGGACTGGGGTTGGGATCCAGTACAAAATAGTGAATCAATCACAGATCCCTGTCTCGGAGCAATGTCTACGCAAGGTCTAACATCACCCCTTGTCCTTACTGTGGACAGTGAAAATTCTTCTTTACCTTCAAATCTGCTTACAACATTTACAGAAACTATTCCCAATCGAGTGATGAATTCTAGGGGGTCCATGATTGGTATTGGTTTCCTTGTCATCGTCATACTTACTTTAAGTGTAGCATATGGTTGCAAAGCAAAGCAGGTCTCTCGTATAAGGCACAAACACAAAGTGATACACAAAGTGATGCACAAGAGCCTACACAATCGTGAAAATTGTGAAAACTTATGAAATGAAGAGCCATTTTTTTTTTAAAGTCTGAAAATGTAGCAGTATTTTTCGCATTTGCTATCACTGCGCAAGATCGAAACTTTCAGATATGAAAAATCTAAGTTTATTGAGGGGATCTTCCAAATATCTTTTCATAATCATCCGTTGAACGGAAAAAAATCGAAGGCTATGTCATTCATGAACCCTTTACCGTTCTTCACGAAAGTTGAAATGTAGTTCCACATATATGAGAAGTTAGACTGGAGTGTAAAGTCTAGCAATATGACATTTGTTTGCATATTCATTTTATCCCAGACTTGTGTCGGAAAAAACCCCTGTCTTTTCACGGTACTCAGAAATAGAATAATACTTGTATCTCAAAAAATACTCAACTATTTTCAGTGACATTTGAGATGAAGCACAATATCACCATTTCCTATCTACTCCGGAATTTTCATGATTTTTAAGGCCCAAATAAGGGAGATACAAGAAGGTGAATTTTCAAGGATTTTTTGCTCCTCTCTCAGCACAGTGCCTCGGTAGCCGTTAGGACTTCAAAAGCTCTATCAACTTTATGAGGAGTTAATTGCAGTGTAGGGCCGCGCCTTAAATCAGTCAAGAAGCAAAAGTGCTGTCCTGAGAATGACATGTAACATTAAACACTCCTTTCCCACAATTTATGGAAATAGTACCAACCTGGTATGAAGTTTGACATACTCCTTTCTTTTTTCAACAAAATTGTTGAATTATAGTTGCTGTTATTTTTAATACAACACAAATTTTTAGCATACATAATTGTTGACCTTTAACTTCACTTTAAACAATACAATGATTTATGATCTGTTTTTTTTTGGTTCAATTTGTGTATCATTTTATCAGTTTAACCATCTATAATGACAATATCTACTTGGGCAATGTTTTGTACTCCATCAAGGATATCTTTTTTTTTACTGGATTAATTTACAATTCAGCATTAATGTTAACCAATTTCCTGAAATATAAAAAAAAAATATATATTTTTGATCTATGATAATATGCTGTAAACCTCATGAATAATTTGTGCAATAAATATGGTATGTATAAGTACTTAAAAATGTTTATCTTTATGTTACTTTTTGATTTGTTCCAAACCAAGCTTTTTTAATTGAGAATTGAACAATTCCACAAGGTCATGTGTGTCTATAACAAACTAATCCTTTTATAAACACATTTTCATTCAAGAGTGTTGGTAAATTTGTCAATAAGCTTGCAGCAAAGCATGTTCTTGTTGCAAGTTTATTTGTACCAAAAATGCTGCAAAGCCTGCAAGCTATCCTCGGACAGCTGAACAATCATATTTTTGCCGTCTGGTGGCAATGTTTCTGTGTGTTGTTAAATTCATGATTGATGAGTGATTTGCGAAATGAAACCACCCACTCTACAACAATTACTAACTACATGTACTACTACTACTTTCACTACTACTACCACTACTACTACTACTTTTACTACTGCTACTACTACTACTACTACTACTATATTCTTACTACTATTACTACTACTACTAAAACTACTACTGCTACATATACTACTACGACAACTGCTGCTGCTACATCTACTACTACTACTACTACTGCTACTACTACTACTACTACTCCCAATTTCTACTACCAGTGGCAGAGATGTGTTATGCAATTCTATTCATCGAGGGGGGGGATTGTTATGTTATCCTGCATATATTTCTACTTATGCCTACATGTACTTAAATTTAAAATGCAAACACATGCATTACAAGCAATGATCAACTGTGGATAAAGATGCAATTTAGGCAATTTTATTTTGATTTCAACAGATAGCACATGACTCTTAAGAATCCAAGAGGCAGAATCCTCGAGCCAAACTTTGCTGGATAAATAACTTTTTTTTTCATGTGTAAACCATTTTACTCAACTGTCAAATTTCAAGTAGGCTTAATGTTGTACATCCTACAATCAAAACAAAGCTTATTGGCAGCTGCTGCCATGAATTGCTCTATCATGAAAACTGTTCAGTATTTTAAAGAGCAGCTATTTTTGGATGTTATAACAATAGCAAGATTTCCCTGCAGTAGTTTTCATGTTTTTTTTTCTACTTTTGTTTGCCTATATCAGGAGGTCTTTTTTCTTTTTTTTCACACCCCCCTTTTTTGTTTGACTTTTCACAACTAATGCTCTCTGTTCATGTGGATTTTTGTTCACTGCCTTAGGGGTACAATGGCGATGCGTTGTAGGGGGTTACTGGCGATGCGTTGTAGGGGGTTACTGGCGATGCGTTGTAGGGGGTTACTGGCGATACATTGTTGGGGTTTATGGCGATGCATTGTGGGGGTTACTGGCGGTGCATTGCGGGGGTTACCAGGATAAAACGTAAACAAATCACAACAAAAGCGAAACATGATGCCAACTGAGCACAGATTGATCTCTTGGGGCAAGAAGATTGACCATTTCTGAAACGTGGATACACAAGAATTTGGTGGTAAGATATTATAGTTCATAAAATAGTTAAAAACAATGAAGACATTTTAAAGTAATTTATTTTGCAATGCAGCTACTTATCTTTATTTACAATTAGCAATTTTAAAACTAAAAAAAATCTCCAGTTAGATCCAACTTTTCTTTACTACCCAATGATTTCAATTATCCCATAATCTTGATCCTAGATATCCAAAATAAGGTTCTAAAAAATCTTAATGTTTTGTTTGAGTTGTATGTGCTAGTGCAGCTGAGCCACCTGAGCTTAGAATGAGGAAGGGGTTTCATTTTCATTTGATTTTCAATATTTTCTTGCAATATCAATGCAATGTGGTCAATATCAACACGATTTTGGTAAAAAATAGTCTATTTCTGCTATGATGTTCTTCCAAACTGACATAAAAGGAATGGGAAAGCTCACAAATCATTGTTCACCCTTCCCAGCCAGAACTCACTTTCTTTTTAATTTATAGATTTCCCTAAATCTAAATTTTGCAAGGCAATCTGTACTTCCATACTTGTACTTGAACAATAGGATTACGGGGGGTGCGCACAATATTGTGACTCATTTGTGTTAAGTTCTCGAAGGGTTCGCGTAGTCAAGCTACTAGCATAATAGGTAGGTATATATGATTTATTGCAGTAAATTACGTAGTACATGTATTACCTTGGTATTTTTTTTATAAGGGTAAGGAGCAAAATATGCTAATTTCTTCTGAAACTCAAATAACATTTACAATTTTGTCCATTTGATAAAATAACAAAAGTGCAGGAAATTTTGTTCAAATATACAAATTTATGGCTTGAAACCAATGATATGTCTTTTCTTTCACAGAAATGCCCCAAAAGACATTTTGCCGCTACAACCTTTTCTTTGAAAGAAACTTCATCTGTGGTTGATGTGGTTCGATAACGTCCACAGGACTCAGCACAATCAGATAGCCACATTCTCAGCTTGACGTTTTAAAAGTAGAATTTCAAACCTGCTTCTTGACTGGGTTCCAATTTGCGTGCACAGTTTCAAATGCTAAATATAAAAATATATCATCAGGCATCTGCTACAGACTGCAGAAGAACCAATCAGTTTCCTAGCTACAAATTTGAAACCAGAACAAGCACTTCTCTGACTAGTTCTTGAGACTACACACCACTGATTTGCAAGAATTAACAACTGATTTTGTCACGAAGGCAGAGAAACATCTTTAAAACAATACAGCAGCAACCCACCGTTTTCCAGACTATAAAACTTGGCTGCATCCAAACAGGCACATAGCAATTGCCAGAAACACAAAAAGGCATTCTTTTTCTGTTCTACTCTAAAGGTGAAAAAAGTATACTCTTGCAACTACGCTTACAATTCTTATTTTGTTGTGCTCAAATGCCTTAATTTCATACAATATGACAGGCAATTTTGGAATGATGTGCAACTTTCAAAAGGGTATTCTAAAGTATGGAAATAGCATTTCTGTAATTATCATAGCATTGACCATTCTACACCAATGTGAATGTAGAACTTTGAAAGCCATAGAGGGGGAAGGTGCAAAACTTGATTTCCCATATCCATGTGATAGTACAGAGGTCACATTGCAACATGGTAATGGACTCCCATTTTACAGATCAGCCAATCCTCGGTATATCTCACTATCTTCAAATCAAAATCTCACCAATCATATTGAATTAGAACATAACCGGTGCTTTCTCAACCTAACCATCAATCCTGTATTAAGAACTGATGAAGGAACATACATCCTCACTGCCTACAAGAATGGTGTAATGCTACCTGAATACCCAAGAATTGGGTTGCGTGTGAGTTATCCTCCTGGTAGGGCATCATGCGTAGTAAGTAATGATTATAATGATGAGGAGTGGTTCTCACTACGATGTACAGCTCCAGTTGGAACTGTCCCAGGGCAGATTGTTTGTTATCAAGATGACATGAGACTACCACCAGGGAATAAAATCAAAGAAAGTGATGAAAATCTAAATCAGATCATATTGGCTAGATTAACAGGTAATGTTTACTGCTGTTCTTCTGCATTAGGAGAAACAAAAGACAAGTGTGAATGTAAGGACTGGGGTTGGGATCCAATACAAAATACTGTATCAATCATAGAACCCTGTCCAGGAGCAACGTCTACACAAGGTCTAACATCACCCCATATCGTTACTGTAGACAGTAAAAGTTCTTCTTTGTCTTCAAATTCACCAACGACATTAACAAAATATCAACCAATTCAAAAGAATAATTCACACTGGTTTGTACATGTAGCCTTCGCCTGTTTCCTTGTCACCTTCATTTTGGCAACCACTATAATAGCATATATGTATCGCATTAAAGTAAGGCAGAGAACAAGACTGGAAGGTAGCAAGGAAGCAACAAGTCCTCATAATGACACATATTCAAGAGTATCAGTCAATGAAGAGCAAATACAGGAGCACAATGTAACCTTTGTCTAACACTCAAAACTCACCTTTTTTCTGAACAATACCCTTGAATCATGATAAATGTAATGTACACATGTAACATTTACTTTATGTTGTTCATGTACTTTAGCTTTAGATAAAAATCATTACTTTGTGTTTTTTGTATCATTTTGATGCGTGATGATTGTATTTTTATATCATTGTATTTCTACTTTACATGATTGTAAAATTTTACAAAATGATCTGGAAGTTTTAAATCAGTGGTCTAAGTCATGGATGCTCGATTTAATTTATCTACATGCAAGATCATGACGATGTCTCGTAAGCCTCACGATATATAGCTTACATATGGGCCATTTTCACCACCAAAGGACACAGAGGCAAAAAAATCAATTGATATTCAAGTCAAATGTGTTATGTTCTTTAATAGATGAAGACCTCAAGTTACTGGAACTAAACCTTTTTTCAACTCTGGCGGCCATCTTGGATCTCAAAATGGCCGCCAAAGTATGGATAAAAGTGTTAAAAATGGCATATTGATATATATTTTGTTATGACAGATTTTTCGAAAATTGGTTTGATCATAATTTTCTTTCCTGAGGTTTAGCTTACTATTATAAAAATTTATCAAATCACATTGAAAAAATACTAGATTAATTCATTTATCTGATAAAAAAATATTGATAGTAACGTCAATTACCAAAAACACGAATTTTTTGTTCTCATTTCCCAGAAAAGAGGTTATATTTCGTGAAACTTGGTACTTTTCTCAATTAGGTAGGACCCCTCCCTTCCATACCAAAATTAAATATAATCAAGTTACAATGAAGACATAATGGACCAATTAATATGTGTAACGTCAGTTACCAATAATAAAATGCCAGTGGTCAAGTTTATTGCGCAAAAAATGTAAAATTGTTAACTAGTCTTTCACTTAGTTAAATCACACCAGTAGAAGCTTTCTATTGACTTATAACAAGGTATAGGTCAACTGGAAAACGATGGAAAGCACCTTCATGTTCTAACACCAGCCATGGAAAGGAGGCACCTTCCTCAATCAGCAGTGAATTTTAAAGTCAGGGTGATTGGGTGGAAGTGGAATATGATGGTACTCTCTATCGTGGAGAAGTGAGAAAAGTAGAAGGATCAGAATATCAAGTATCTGTCATGGTACCAGTAGGCAAGTTTTGGAAGTGGCCTCAAAATGAAGATACAATCTTCTACCACAAGGACAAAATTAGGCGAAGTCTATCAGCACCAATAGTTGTCAATGCACATGGACATTTCTCATTTTTATAAGTTGGATATTTAAAGATCATATTACCCATCCAGGACACCAAATCTCAATACATTACTCTTGAAAACAATCATGAAATGAACTGAACACTGTCATTGTAGAGGAAAAGTGAGAATAACAAGCAAGAACATAGAACTATCTTTTATTGCGGTTTTCATTTTGTGCAAATGCTCAAGGCGCACAATATTTTGGATAGTTGTTATAGATAGAGAAAATGTCACAAAATTGGTTGTTAACATACATGTACCTTTATGTATACACTGAGTATCTATTAGTGTTTTTATGCTTGTCGGTAGTTTCAGTTGTATAAAAGTTGTTTTAGTTTACAAGTTTATATGATACAATGTTTGTTGGTTGAAAGTGAAATTTGACAGTTCTTATCAATGTTGCATGCATGGATCCTCTGCAAAAGTAAATGTATTTTCTGATAAACATTGATTATAGTTATTAAACAATTTTAAATTAGTAGCTGGAGTTTAGATTTTGTTTACAGTTTAAACAAGAAATTAACTGAGAGGTCTAATGATTGAAGAAGTGTATGAAGAACATTGAAATCTGACAGATATGATTGAAAATTGCTTGCACTGACAAAATTAGAAAATACATAAAATAAAAATTCTTCATACCGCATGGATACATGAAATTTGGGGGAGGAGTAAGTGGGGTGGAGACTCTCATTCACTGCTGCCAACTTTTGTTGGGATAAGCAGACAAAAATCAACTGAAAACAGACGAATGTTTAGTATGTATTTGGTGTATATATAGTCAGAGAAACCCATGTATAACTACAGGTACCATGCAACATAAAGTGAATGATCAGCATGGCTACAATGCCCCCCCCCCCCCAAAAAAAAAAAAAAGAGTATGTAAAATAAATCTCTTATCATTTGATCATTTGATGTGAAGTATTATGACATTTAAATGATTTAAACTTTGATTATTGTTTTTGTGAAAAGCTTGAAGTAGCAAGGAAATTAGATGTATGTCTGTGCAAACCATATTATAGCAAAAGTATGTGTAACATCAATTACTGACAAGTTTTAAATAAAATGTTCAAAGCAAAAAAAGGAAATTATAATTTTTTAAATTTTTTCATTGAAATGGTCCTAGGAAATCTGGTATACTGCCACATTGAACACACTTTCATGTCAATTAAGCCCTTGGACAGAAGATACAATGCAATGATTCCACACATTTGACATTCATGTGTTATCTCTATGGCAAAATTAAGTGTAACATCAGTTACCAACATGTTCATGAAAAAATTATCATAGCCACAAAATACAATTATAATTCATTTAATATTTTGGCATATATATCTTAACCTATGAACAAACTAAGGTATATTTACATATTAAACACATTACTCTAACCAATCAGGGACATGACATATTTCAATTTGACTGAACACCCTAAAATTGCAAGTTCCTTTTCGCGTAATGCAGTTAATTCCATAAATAAGGGAGCCAATTTGTGCATTTTTGGTGTCCCTTTTACATATGAAACCCACATGTTTGTGTGGCTCTGAGTAAAGACTCAAATAGTGCAGTACGATTGTAAGGTGATTCTAAGCATGACAATGCAACATTATGCTTGGAGATCACTTTACAATCTCACTCCACTATTGGTGTTTTCATTATGAGCCATAAAAACATGTGGGTTTCATATGTAAAAGGGACACCAAAAATGTCACAAATTGGCTCCCTTATTTATGGAATTACCCAGTTGCATTGAAAGACTTAATATCAGTTTATTCACCAAGGTAAACTTTATTAACTATATCAATAACAAACTCCATTCATTTGTAGTAACAGAGATACACACAATGAAAGGTATATAAAATTGTGCCGTGTAACGTCAGTTACCGTGAAAATGCCCACTGGTGGTCAGGAGTTACAAAATACAATGTCAGAGATATATTTTAGGTCTTATGATAAACAATACTTTAAATTGGAATGATCACTGTTCTGAATTACAAGTGAAGCGCAATATTTTTCAGTTGCGTCATAATGTTTTTGTTTAAAAAAAAAAACATTAAAGAGAAGGTCGAGTTCTTGGAAAGGTGAAAAATAATTTGTGATGAGCTTTCTCATTTCTTTTATGTCAGTTTGGAAGAACATCATAATAGGAATGTCCCCTAAAAAGGATTGCTCTTCAAATACCCTCATATTTGAAATATGACAAGAAATAGCCGAAGTGTTTGGGCCGATCATTCATGCCACATGTGTGTGCTGCCCCATACACCCATATCACAGTATACACCAATTCTCATACAGAATAACCTTTCCCAATTGCTTTGAGAGGCTTCTTTCAAAATGTAATCGCATGACCAGGACTCAACTTTAGCTTAAAACATTTCTGATAAATAGGAATTTCATTTTAACAGTTTAAAGCTTTGTAAAAGTGTCTACCGGTATTCATGTGCAAAGGTCATGTGACTTTTTGAAGTTGCCCAGGTATTAAACAAAATAACTTGTTTTAAAAGAAAAGCATATGATATCACAAAAGACCAAGAAGTACACGATCCAGATATACGTTTTGTCAATTTCATACTGCCATTTCCCCTACATCGGTACACATTTGTCACTTTGCCAAGAGAATTTTCATTTATTTACACATAGGTCTACAGTCGGAGTTGAATATGATGTGGTTTGGGCCTTGCTATTGGTTGATTCTCAACATCACTAGACACTTGCATAGCAGAAGTATGAACATTGTACCTTCATCATAGACCTCTATTAACTGGCCTATAATTTATTAATGACAAATAGTTAATGAGTGTGCACACAAAAAAATGCGCGCCTTTTCCAAAAAATAATGCGCGCCTTTTTCAAACAATAATGCGAGTTGATCTTGTTATGGTTTGAATTCAAATACTGAGTGGAAAGAAGTACATGTAAATTTGGCATCACATGTATTAAAGATCTATGTAAACAATAGGTTGAACTATGAATAGTCTACTACAGTATATGTGCTCACATGAAAAAATGTGCTCCAAATAAAAAGAGACACTATCCACTCAAAGTAAAGGTCAAAGTCTGGAGAAGCGGGTATTTAAATGTGAAAGAAACAAAACTTTGATCATAGATCAGACAGAGCTCTATTGTACGGTACCTGTTAGAAGTGCACGTTTTGTTTTACAACAAAAAACTATTGGATGTTTCAATGCTGGGTAAGTACATGTAATTAAGCTAGTTCTCACAGTATACATGTACATCAGGGGAACGTTTCATGAAAGGAAGTTGTCAGATATTTTATCCGACAACTGTTATAAGCTACTGAAATCCTTGCATCTTATTGGCTGAGAGCAAATTTGTCGGATAAAATATCTGACAAGTCCTTTCATGAAACGCCCCCCAGGTATCATTTTGTCTTTATACCTTTTAAATTAGTTTTAGTTTCAATGGAAAATGAACTATTTAGTCTTCACTAAAATAAAAAGTTTAAAAACTTATATTTCTTGCACATATGATGCACAGTAGACATCAAGACACAATGGGTGATTTCACCCTCGGTGTTGGTGTTTGGTGTTAGTATCTATTTAGCAGGGACTTACATTCTCACTGCGTATAAGAATGGAGTGATGCTACCTGAATACCCTAGAATTGGGTTACGTGTTGATTATCCCCCTGGTAAGGCATCATGTGAACTAGGTAATGAATATGTTGATAGTGAATGGGTAAAACTGCATTGTTCAGCTCCGGAAGGGAGTCTACGGGGGCAGATTACGTGTTACCAAAATGATATGAGGTTACCTCCACTGCATAAGCCTACAGAAAATGGTGAAATGTTGAATCAAGTCATATTGGCAAGAAGGATGGAAAATGTATACTGCTGTTCATCTTTATTGAAAGAAACAAAACACATATGTGAATGTAAGGACTGTGGATGGGACCCCATGCATAGGAGTGCTTTAACAAACATTACTGATCCATGCCCAGCTTCTTCATCATCTTCACAGAGTCCAATATCATCTCATTTTTCTACACAGGGTAATGGAATCAAAGAACTTTCCACTACTTTATTCTCAACAATACATCAAACAAACATACAGAGCAGAATCAAAGACAACACAAAAAGAAAGATAGATTCAATCTCATTGTCAACAAAGTTGAACAACATCCTCAATATTATTTCAAGTGCTTTAATTGTGGCACTTGTAGTTGTATTGTCAAGACATTTTTACATGGTTAGGAAAAACAAGCAGACTACACAAGCCCTGCCTTTTCTGCAAACAGCTGAGTGTAATAGAAGACAAACATCAGTGTCAAATATATCTGAAAAGGTGGCAGGAGAAATCAAAGAAAATATGGGACAATTATATTTATAAGATATTTTCTGGTCACTACTGAGCCAAACTAGGCTTTTTAATTTGATGATGTGATAACGAACTTGGAGGTCCAAAACTGTTGTACACTTACCCTGATTTGTAAGCATATAGATAGGAAGGAAAACATTTGTTTTCAAAATTCTAATACTATTTTGTTTGATCTTTGTTATTTGATTTATCCATGTCAAATCCCTTTTCCCCATGCATGTGAACATACTTTGCAACTGTAAATAGTGTACATACTTTACTTGATATCTACATGTAGCAAAAAGTGATAAATGAATAATGAAAACAAATAACGATGTTAATTCTAAGCATTTAGTTCCTAACCAGTAGACCTACAAAATTCCTATCATATTTAAAAAAGTAACAGATATTTGTAGCATAATGTAAAGTTTCTATTAAGCACAACCTGTGCAGATGCATTTTCTGTAAAATGTGGCATCTAAAATTTGCATAAATTTAATGGAGCTTCATTTCATCAGCAATCATGAAAACATACAATTTACAAACTATTCTGTTTTCTCTTTGTGTATGTATATGCTACTGAATATTCCATCATTTTAATGTGTGTGCTCTTACATGTACCATCACGGCCTGAATGAAGCACTCTGCCTAGATGCATTCATCTAAGTTGTCTGAATATTACTGTAGTTTAGTTGTATTATGTGACACTCTGTTAAAAAGTTAATTTCTTGTATATTTTATATTTTCATATATAATGTTATGCTAATGTTAATTTCTTAATATGTCGATATCAACAACATTGACCCAGTAGTACAGAGATATGGTCATTTTAAAAGTGAAAAAAGTGTCAAATTTTGGCTGACATGCTTGTGTAAATTATGCGTGCCATAGCGCGAAAACCTTCTGGCTGATGGGACTAAAATTTAAAATGAGGGTAGGAGAGAGAGAGAGAGAGGGGGGGGGGGGGTAATGGTTATCCCCTTGATTATGCTTTCATGTATAATTCTATAATGAGAGAGGGACATAGACAGAGAGACAGAGAGAAGGGGGGGGGGAAGAGAGATGACAAAGAAATAAAGTTTGAACCCAGCCATGATTCCAGGCTGACCAGGTCCCCCCCCCCCCCCCCCCCGCCAATCTTATGATGTACTACATTTAGTTGTATTAGTATTCTATTAAACACCACTGATACAATTTATATTCTGTTCACTTTACATATATATATATATATATGCCTCAAAGCGATCATACAAATCATAATACCTGACATTAAATTAAAAAAAAAAAGCTTTCATTGAGAGATCTGGAAGGATGAATACTAGCCCTCTCACTTTCTGTATATGTGTGAGCATTTCTTTTCCTCCCCCTAAATTCAGCTAAACGTAGGTTTATGGCTCAAACTATTGTGATAACCAGAATTAAAAAAATCTATAATTACATGATAATTTACTTTAATTTGACCGGACCACTGAAAGTCTGATTGCTTTATCTCCAAGTCATGCAAACAAAATAGTTCAAATATGGTGAAAACAAAACAAGTCTTTAAGTTCATGCATACTGACCTCTGTAAGCTTGACCTACAAAAACTAAAATCTAATCGCTTCATCCCACTATTGTGATGCATACTAGTACCCAGTTTGAAGTTCACAGCTACATGTATGGTAGTGGAGATATGGTGATCAAAACAGAAAAAAACCCATTTATTTCACCTATATTGACCTCTATGACCAGTGATTTTTTGACCTTGTAAACAAGAATCTAATCAATTTGTCTGCTATGGTGATGCACACTAGTGAATACTAGTACCAAGTTTAAAGTTTATGGCTCAAATTGTTCCAACAGATATTGCAATGAGGCTAAAAAGCTGAAATTTCATGGTAAATGGCCTCTATGACCTTTGACCTTTGACCCACTTATAAATCTACTCAGTTTATCTCATTATGATGATGCATACTAGCACTAAGTTTGAAGTTCATAGCTCAAATATTTCTTGAGATATTGCAGTAACAAGTAAACCTGAAATTTCAGCAATGACCTCAGTAACCTTTGATCTTTGACCTACATGTATATGTATGTACCCCAAATCCAATGAGAAAATCTTCCTATGGTGATACATACTAGCACCAAGTTTGAAGTTCATACCTCAAATGGTTCTTGAGTTATCACGAGAAGGAGGCTAACACCTGCAATTTTGACCTTTGACCTACGTACCCCAAAATCTATACTAGCACCAAGATTGAAGTTCATACCTCAGAAGGTTCTTGAGTTACCAGGAGAACGAGGCTAACACCTGAAATTTTTGAAATTGACCTGTGACCTTTGGCATTTGACTTTATTTTTACATACTCCAAAATTAAGTCAGATCATCTTCCTATGGTGATACATACAAGCACCAAGTTTGGTGTTAATACCTCACATGGTTTTAGAGTTATGGTGAGAACAAGAAAGCGGGATGGATGGACAGACGGACAACCTGAAAACATAAAGCCTCCGGCACCACCTTAGGTGGGCGGAGGCATAAAAGCCCAATACAAATAGGAGAGTTTGTATCATATGATATGATATCATACATCATCACTGCTCTGCTCTCTCTATCTTTCAACTTACAGTGTGAAGGCCACTGTCTATGAAGAGTCAAGTAAGGAGTGGGGGAAAAAGAAATGGAGGGAGTGTCACTATGGAAGAAAGAAAGAGAGAGAGAGATTGCACATGTGTGACAGTGTGAGTAAGAGAAAGAAGAACATGTAGTCTGAGCAGAATGTCAGATCATTTATAAAAGAAATCTTATCTATTTGTTCTTTGTCCTATCAAAAGCAGTAATTTCATTGGGATACAGAAAATGTTACCAACCAATGTCATTACCTCCTTGCTCACAAGCTGCTTAATCAACCACTATTTTCCATTCTTCTCCATGGCCTCCATATCGCTTGATGAAAACCACAATAACCTTTTCAAAAAAAAAAAAGATGTGAAATTCAGCAAAAACGGCAGGTGCAAACCCATTCTAAGGGATATATGCCACTGACGGTATTTTCTTTGGGGCAAAACTTTTTTATTTGCCCTCTCTCTCACAACACTCCTTTCTGCCTCTTTTTTTTGTCTTTTTCTTTTTTCAAATCCTATGTTGAGCAATCCACCCCCACCCTCTTGTAAGACCATCCCAATGATGTTCCCTGTAGAACAAGAAAACTATTTGTCATACAGCTTCACATGATGTAGCGGTGCAAGTAGAACACGGTAAGCTCACAATTAATGTCATATATTTAATCAATTCTTGTCAAGTGAAAGACCAGGTATTATGCATTTCTTGCAAATATTAATCTTATGCTTAAAAAAGATCAAAGATCTTACCTGGCCTTTGTTTTTAATTCATTCTGGTAGAAGTGCCTACCTATTCAAAGGCCATACCCTCGTGGCGCACCCATGTATTACAGCTTCATCACTGCAACGACCTACGTCAACTGCCCAGTCTCTCCGATGAGTAATGGATGGATGTGATTAGATCATAGATATTGTAACAAAATAAACAAGAAACAAGAATGCGGCTTTTCACTTGCTGCTGATCGCGCAAAGAATGAAGGCAGGTGAAGTTTGTTTACAAAGACAAAATAATATTGCAAAGACAATGCAACAACCAGATATATGTAGCTATTAAACTGCTATCTGGTTTCGTCGCATGCTGTGTACCAAGTGAATATTATTACTATAAAGTGATTTATCTTTGATGAATCCTTCCTTTGCAATATCTTTTGTTAAGCTGTAGTATTTTTCGCACCGTAGAAGTATTTTCTGAAAATCATTGACCAAATAAACTCACTGTCTGCATTGCATGTTCAGAATGCAATACAATAGAGGCATCTGTGGAAGCAATATTTTTTGTCAAAAATGATAAAAATCAGATGAAGAAAATATTCTTTCTTTTAATAACTGGTACAAAACATATTTGATGTGTGCAAACGTCATTAATCCAAACCATGTAAGTTATTTATTCGGCCTAAAAGCAAAATAAAAAAAAATGACAGCATATGTAGAATGATGTAGTTCCTTTTTCATATTCATTTTTAAAATGATTTTGTATACATGAATTTTTCTATTTATAGTGTTGTGTGAATATTTATTAACAAAACTGCTATTTTGAAAACAATAACTTTTTAGTGCAAAATAAAGGTTTGTATCACCATTGTAAAACTGGTAATACAAGCCTCTTGTGATGGGACAATAATGCGCATACATGTTGGAGAGGGAGAAAAGGCAAAACTTGATTTCTCATGTACCAGTCAGTACACAAATATGGAAATCAATGAACCCATATTATAGTTCAGCAAATCCAGAACTTTTGTCACTGCTTTTGCTATCAAAATGGTCAGCGGCTGCCCCCATTCAGTGATCCTGAGTAAAGTAACAGAACTATTCCTCAGACCATACTAGCTAGATTGGAAGTTATTGTGTTTTGCTGTTCATCTTCCTTTGAGCTAACCAAAACTTAAAATTGAGTGTGAATGTGATGATTTTTAATGGAATCCAACTCAAAAGACTGTAATCAAGTTGAAGATAATTACCCTTGTCCACCTCACCCATCATTTTCAACCCAGGATCCAACAACATCTAGATGTACATGATGTACATGTAATTCTCCTATTAAAGTCTCTACTAAATTGGTTGGGAAATGGAGGAGAAAAAGCATTTTTTATATACTTTAAATAAGTTTGTATAAATTATCATAATTAATGTTTGAGGCAAAATTTTAACATCTGTTACGAAGTTCTGTGTATCTCACTTAGATCTGCTAGATAAAACAAACAAATCAAAATCAGTCCATAAATGAAGGAAAAGAAGCATTTTTTTTTATTTTGGGGGTTATTTTTCAAATAAATTTGCATGTAAGATAGAAGATATGTTAGAAATATTAGACGCCGGATGCCGTAAACAAATTGACGAAAGCCACATCAAGGCATAAGCTCATTCAGGCCGGATAAGCTAAAAATTCAATGAATTAAAGGCTTCTTATATTACAGTAATGCAAAATATGGAAAGATATATCTGCAGATTTGACAGTATTGCCCTGTCAACAAAGTTTGCCATCATTCCTGTACACAGGGTGTCAGAAGCATGCGTGGTTTCAAGAGCAGTCAGACATCAAATGGCTTTAATAGCTTGTACTCTTTGGCTTCCCTCTTCTTCACATGACCTCAAAAAAGAAATTAACTCCAGATGACCATCTTTAATGTTTGAAAAGCTTTCTAGTTGCAGTTTGCACCTCATAACCACAAGAAAATAACACTAAATCATGAGTCACTTTATTTGAGTTTCTATTCCCATTCACAGAAAAACATTCACAAAGCAATTGAATGCAGACAGAAGAGAATGAGTGACAAAGATGAATGTGAGAAAGAGAGACACAGAGAGAGAGAGATCTTTTCTCTTTTTAATTTCTTCATATGACAAGTCATCATGCGTCACAAAAGCAAATAAAAGCCTTAATTTTTCTATTTCTTTCAGCTTAACACCACGCCTGTAAATACCCAACCACTGAAGGAACTGCTACAAATATTTCCATAATTCTGAGATTGATACAAGGATGGTCTTCAGCAAGTACAGTTGTCCTCCAATAACCAGTTTTTAAGAACTGCCAGACTTTCATCACAGTCTCTTTTACTGAAACCTTCATTGATTAGGGCGTTTTTAGGCATCAATTTCACTAAAATTACATACTAAGTTACATAATATACATGTATGTGAGTAACTTTTCCAGATCCTGAAGCAAAGCTGACTGCCACAAACATAATATTACTATCATCTACTACCATCTAAGAAAGGAATCAGTATTGTGAAGTAGATGAGCATCCATGGAACTATACTACAACAACTTCGCTAAGAAATCAACCACACTGGAGGATAAAGAGCATAACTCACTATAAACGTCTGAGGCATTTTTGTGCAGTACAAGACAAAACCACCTTGGTTTTGTTGTGAAACACTGATTTGAAAACTTGGACTACTACATGTGCTTGTTCGTGCCTTTCTTTTTCATTTTATAGTGTGCCACTCTACACTTGAAAGTGTTTTGAACATTCTTTATGGTAAGAGAAATCATCTGAATGGTGACTTTTTTTTCTGACATGAATTATTCTTTAAATCTACAACAGCCACAACTCTGACCATAGCACGTTAGTGCATTGTTTCTCAAAAGAAGTGAACTTTTTGCACTTTCAAAATATTCCACAGTAGTCTCACTTGAGTTCTATTTCATAATTTCTTATGTAAAATTCTCTGTTGACAGTGTTGCAGAAGTGTGAACAGAAATTTATACAACTCTTAAAGTGAGACTATTTACAAGTAAGATGAGGAATTATACATGTATAATCATACTGATACTGGTAATCTTGATAACAATGTCTAAATGTGAAGCTAATATATTTAATGTCATAGAGGGTGAAGGTGCAGAACTGAATTTCCAATATCCATGTAACTGTACAAAAGTTACTTTGCAGTATGCGTACAGAGCACCATTTTACAGTTCTGCAAATCCAGAGAATCTTTTGTTACCTTCGAATCAGAAGCTCGAAAATCAAACTGAAACTAGTGTATGCTCATTGCGCCTAACAATCGATCCTGTCTACAGAAGTGACGAAGGAACATACATTCTCACGGCATACAAGAGCGGCCAATACATACATGATGCAAGGGTGAGGATAGAGGTGGATTACCCCCCTGGTAAGGCATCATGTGTAGCAAGTGATGATTATAAGGATGAGGATTGGATGTCACTGCGATGTAGCGCTTCATCAGGAACTCTACCAGGACAGATTGTATGCTACCAAAATGGTCTCCGGTTACCCCCGTTCACTATACCAGATCAAACTGATGGCAGTATGATTCAGACCATACTACATGTAGCTAGATTGGAAGATGTTGTATTTTGTTGTTCTTCTTCCTCCGATCAAACCAAAAGTGAGTGTGAATGTGATGACTGTGGTTGGAATCCCACTCAAAAGCGTGCAGTAACGGATTTGATGGATCCTTGTCCCACTGAAATATCATCTTCTACCCACAATCCAGTATCATCCAATCCCCATACAGAGGATATTCAAACGAATTCTCCTAATTCCACAATGACAACATCAATGCCAGCATCAATTATATGTACTTGTAACAACATAGATCATTCATTGCGCTCACTAAGTGTGGCAATTGTCATCCTAATTTTGACTGATATAATTTTAAATGTATATCATTTTTGTAAGACTTGGAAAATTGAGAAGGGTCTAAAATCCCTTAGTAAAATGGATACATCCAATGTATTAAGCAACTTGAAGGCAATGGTCACAGAGAGAGATGAAGAAATGTAAAAGAAAAAAAATACAAAAAAGCAAGAATGTTAATCAAATGTTTTTAGCATGTACATGTGTAACTATAAAATGAAACTATTAAGTGGGATGGTGCAGAATTTACACCTATTCTTTTACAGAGAGTGCAACAGGTTCTTATAAAGCAGCATTTGTAGGTGGAGATTGTTTTTAGCAAAGGGAGACTGATATGAGTAATAGTCTAAAGATACAGTCAATGGTATACGATCAGCTTTCTGTTTCCGCCTACAAACTCTTATTGGACCCCAGTTCCAAACTGAGTCAAGTCTTTCAACATAATTAATAAGACCTGATTGACACACGTCTGCAATTACACCCACACACACACACTTTAGCGAACTCAAGCAAAAAAAAAAATCAGTGTTCCAAGTTACATAGTTACACTGTTTTGCATTCCATTCTCAAGCAGTTTCAATTTGTATTTAATTTACATAATTATGTAGTGTTATTTCTATGATATTCAATATTTGTTTACTGTAATAATATACTACACTACACCACTTAATCAAATCTCCAGCATATCATATCACATTTGCTCCCAGTATTGTATTTGCTAATGCTTATGTTCTCATCTTCAGGTATTTCAAGTATCAATTTTTGTAGTTTTATTGTAAAAATATTTGTCAACCATTTTGTATTCCTTCTGCATAAAATCTAACCAATAAGCCAGTTCGGGGTTAGCGCATGGTACAAATGACCCCAAATATCCACAGATATTTTAGACATGGAGGGTCCCTTTATGTGCACTTCAGAAAAATAACTCTGGGAGTGATAGAGGTGCCTCATGAATAGCTTTTGTTTCCCCCTTTAAAAAGAATACTTCCACCTGGATATCATGGAATGCACCATTAGTGCATAATTGAATAATGATTACATGACATTCATGATTACATGACATTCATGAGCACATATCGAATATTAGTGTCAGTGGGTTTTAGAATTTGGTACAGATGACCTTTATCTGCTCATGCTCAGATTGCATCTCCAAAGTGGCTTATTGTTGCAATAAATGAATGAATCAATCATTAATTATACAGGACAGTGTGCAATGGTCATTTTGCAGGATGTTTAATCATTTTCATAACATTTTCTTTTAATTATGGCATAATATCCATGGTATATTTCTAAGTTAAATAATACAATGAAAGTACATGTAACTATTTCAAATGAACTGAGCTGTAATGTCATCACTGTAATTTTTGTGATTTTACATGTATAACAACACTGCCAAGATGTATTGTGTGATTTGTTTTTACAGAATAAATCATGCAATTGTGCCTTCTCGTAAATATTATACCTTCATATTCACCTTGATAATTGCAGGCCATCACCCTTTTTCTTCTATGCATATTTATGAAGGTGCATTATTCATCATTTTTATGCTGCTGGTTTAATAACTAATTACAAATGTATGATACCTTGACTATTTTTTGTATTTTATTTTGTTATGTCATTAAATGTGTCTATACAATGATTTGTAAGTAATAAAAATAATGTTGGTTCTGAAATTCAGCCCTCTCCTCAGAAGAAAACAGATACCGGTATGGCTGGAAATTCAGATGAGTTACACAGGAAGTTATATTACTGTTGTGGATTTGCACAATTAAAAAAACATGTTACCTCCAAACTGCCTAAAAGCAATATTGCCTTTGATAATGCCCATCATTACCAGTAGTACTCTAAAAAAGGTATTACATATGATAAAAAGACAATCTCAGGATATGCCGTTTCATTATAAGTTGCCAAATACCATGCAAAATACAATATGAATATTTGGCTACTTATGAATTTGTTATTATATTTTCATAATGTATTTTGCTTATGCATACTAATAATGTAAGCCACCTCTTTGAATGATATGGTTGCGACTTGTAGATGAGTAGTTGCGGAAGGATATTTTAATGATATTTTTAATTTTTCATTTGATATTTTTATGTGAAAATTACATGTACCCATATGAATAGGATAAGGCTTTGACTTGCAGTTCTCTGCAATATTTTTTGTAAGGTAACGATCTGGCCAAATTTAAGACTTGCAGGGTGATTGACCTACATGTAGATGTGATGTTAAATTAATTAATTACAACTGCTTTTTTCATGTGTCAGCTGACCTTTATTGCAATACTGCCTTTAAAAAGAATTCTCATGATTTGTATGTTTTCCTAATGACTTCATATTCTCCATCATCAGTACAATAAAAATAATATCAAAAGACAATCTCAGGAAATACTGCAATAAATTGTTAAAATACAAGTTTTTAAATATTTTTTTGCTACCTAGAATTTCACAGTTCATGTTTAGTATCCATTTTATGTAAGCCTGAGTCATATCGAATACCGGTGCATCGATAAATGATGGGCGGTGAAAACAGAGTTGCACACAGTTGCACGCAGTGCATGCAGCATGCACCGGTGACCGGTCCGCTGGCATCGCGGGCATATGTATGGGCTCTCGCTGCCAATGGCTAGTAAAAAGCACACACGGACGAGCCAAAATCTTAAGTTTCTAGTCTGTATGGCTAGCCAAAATATCACTCTATATAGTGTCGCACGAAGCGATGCTCATTGTCGACACACCCGACAATGATTCAAATTCAAAGAATTAATAATCTTACTTTGTCTTTGGAGAGCTGAATGGAACAAGTTTGTTCGATGCAAAAAAACAAAAAAACAAAAAAACAATAAGAAATAAACTTTTCGTCGCTCAGGACTCGACTTCATTCAGATCATTCAGAAGTAATTGCCAATTTGATGAGAGTGTGATATTAGTTATTGCAAATTAAGTAGGAACACTCGTACCCATGCCCGTATTTATCATGTTCAATTATACAATTGTCAAATTGACAATGCAGAGAGAGTGCAAGAATATTATCGCAAACTTCAGTTAGTAACAACAAAACGATTCTTCCATAGAGAAAGCACAGGTAAAGCGCGACGTCCACCGCGAGCGAATTAGCGAAAGTTAGCCAACAGTTTGAAGTCACCTTCACGTTCTCTGCTAGTATATACGTTATGTAGTATGTACGTTACAGAGTTTCTTTTATTTTACTTTTTTCATGGTGGCTACGGTAGTAAAAAATCTGGCGGACTACAAATCGATGCACCGGATTTGCCAAAACGAATTCGGGATTCGATGTCTTCGATCGAACAACGGTTAACCAATCGATTCGACTCAGGCTTAATTTTATGTATTCATACTGTAAGCTAGCTCTTTCAATGATATGGACCCAATGCCCAGTCTGAACAATGTAAGCTGTGTCTTGTATTCCTCAGCAAAGTTTCTGTGAGGTCTTTTTAATTGTATTTTTTATATTTCATTTCATGATTTGTTGTGAAAGTTACATGTACATGTATGAATGTGAAAAGGCTTTGACTTGCTGTCCTCAGCAAAAGAATAATTTTGTTGTACATGTATATTGTGTAAGGATCTTTTTTAAATACACATTCCTTTAATATCTGATGTGATAATTCCATGTAATGTCAGATGTTATAAAAGCACAGCTACAATGTACATGTATCATCCGCGCCGGCTGATATTTAGTTTGACTTAGAGTAGAAGTACAGGTACTATCTATATCTACTTTTAAAATGAAGAGTTGTTTTTGCACAAAATACATTCAAAATCTTTCATTACTCAATCGTAAATGGTGTAAATACATGACGGCCCTAACATCATTTCTTTGTTGTATTATTTGCTATGTAAGATACAGCTACATGTATGCATTGGTTGAGCAAATTAAAAAAACATGAAATTCTTAAAGGATTATAAAATATGAAGGTAAATCTAATGATACTCGTTTGTTCAAGCTGCTTCGTCATAAAATTTAGTACATTTAATGTACATTGTCATGTTTTGAATTTTCAATGCTTGTATTGTTTGCTGTAATTTGGTATTTTGACCTAGTATACATGATATCTGCCATTTAACTCTTTCAGTGCTGATGGTACGTATATGTGACAGATGGACTTGTCATTTTCATTCACCAATTGCTCGACCACAGGAAGGGTATATGGAGGTTAATGTATATCAACATTTTTAGCACAAATCAAGCATTCTAAATATATGATTATAATTATGTTACCATAAAAATTTTTAGAGAAAATTGGAGATTTTCAAAAAAGATATTACTTTATTTCAACATTAAACAATTATCGAAAACAAGCTGCTGAAAACTGCTTATCCAATAATAGCGAGCCAATGCAGTAAAATGGAGTCAAAAGGGGCCTGAGCTTTCGATCCTAGCAGAATCTTTGTCAGAGGAAAAAACATTAACAATAGTAAACAAATGAGAAACCAAAAAATAATGGACAGAAAAGAAATTTAAATGTAATTTTCAATAGAGTTGAGTAAAGTAATGTTTGGTATCATAAGAAAAGGTAATATATTTTCTACACGTTATGTGCACAATATTTTGTGAAATGATAGATGGTTAATGAAGTGGAAACATTTGAAAAGTAAGCATTGATCACATTTTGGTAAAACTTTGAAGAGAGCTAAAACCCTTGGCACAGTAAGAGTTAAACAAAAAACATTGAAAATCTTATATCGTTGAAATCATACATTGTGTCAATACATGTACATGTAGGTCATTCTTATATTTTTAGCTGTCTGTATTGTTTGCTACGTAAAATTTGCTGCACAATTCTTGAATAAATAAAGAGTAAAACAAAAGAATGGAATGTCAATTCATGATCTTGATTTCTTTCAGCTGCTAATTCTTCATAAAATGTAAAGGAAGTGCACTGTATACGTGTTGTATTGCAAGTTTGAATGATTGGTTCTTTAAACATTTCTATTGTTGTGATACAAGATTGTTGTCATACTGTATTTACATATATCAACAAAATTCAATGGATTTTTTAAAATATTGATTTGGCTTATTCAGTTGTGATCAGAGTTTTGCTGTGGGAGCATTTGCTCCAGGCTTTATTATGTCTAATGGGGTGTTGCAAGAAAGTTGCAATCAATTGCAAATTGTAAAGCAAATTAGAACAACCATTCTGAATGGTTCAGGGTCTGTCCAGTCAAGAAGATGCGTTTGCAACAATGATTTTGATTGGTCAGTACCGATCAGTTGCAACTTGCAATCAATCCCCCATTAGATAGTTACGACTTGGGTGAAGATAAGGTTACATAGATGTAGATGTTAAGCTACGGTCACAAAGGTTTGTACGAATCTCACTGTTCGTAAGAATTCTGGAGTTCGTAGAGATTCGTAGATGGGGCATGTAGCTCCTTAAGGCCTTCTTAAGAAATTCATACGAACGCCGTTTAATTCGCCTTACGAGCAACATAAGAACATCTTACAAACGCCAGGAATCGTTCATAAGAGGGCCATACGGATCTCCATTCGTAAGGCATTTTTACGAATGCCGCAAGAGCCCTCAATGAACAACTTAAGGCATTCTCAAGATTATCATAAGAATTAAGGCTTCTAGAATTGTCTCTGGACCCTACAAAATCTTCTGTGGTTCAAAGAAACGGTCACAAATCCATTAAGAACTGCTACGAACGCCGTACGAACGATTTTTAGACCATTAATTTTCGTAAGATATTCTCGAGAAGGCCGTACGAAACCAGCGTTCCTAGAACGTTCGTAGACCGTTCAAAAGTTTGCAGCCTGGTCGATGGTCTTGTCCAAGATTTTTTTCAACGTCGTACAAAACCCCCTTTTCGTAAGGCGGTAAGAACATCGTACCACGGGAGATTTTGTAGGGTCCAGAGACAATTCTAGAAGCCTGAAATTCTTACAATAATCGTGAGAACGCCTTCAGTTGTTCATAGAGGGTTCTTGCAGTGTTCGTAAGAATGCCTTACGAACAGAGATCTGTACGGCGCTCTTACGAACGATTCTTGGCGTTTGTAAGGCGTTCGTAAGGTGCTCGTAAGGCGTAGGTACACAATTTGTGCAATTGTCGAGTTATGGGTGGTATAAAGCCAAAGCACAAAGTTCAAATCCTCAAACTTTCAACAATCACAGAATTTTCGACAGTACACGTCAGCGCCTTTTTGCAACCGTAAGTCTGATGAAAGAATAACTCAAGGCATTCTTAAGAAAAACGTACAAACTTTAGGGCCATTGTACTGAAAATTACTTCGTTTCTCAAGAAGGTCTTAAGATGTTCTTGCGAATTAAACGGCGCTCATACGAACTTCGTAAGAATGCCGTAAGAAGGCCGGTAGAATCTATGCCCCATCTACGAATCTCTACGAACTCTGGTATTCGTACAAACAGTGAGATTCGTACAAACACATTGTTCGTATGAGCCTTTGTGACCGTAGCTTTACGATGTTCTTACGACGTTCGTACGACCACCTTACGAAGAGGGGGTTTCGTACGTTTAAAAAAATCTTGGACAAGACCATCAACCAGGCTGTAAACTTACGGTCTACGAACGCTGGTTTCGTACGGCCTTCTTGAAAAGATCTTACGAAATGGTCTAAAACTTGTTCATACATCGTTCGTAGCAGTTCTTAATGGTATTTGTGACGAGGCTTTAGATGCAGGTGTAGGGTTGGAGTTAGATACTGTATTGGGTCCAGGGTTGAAGTTAGGTAGTTTACTAGTATTAGAAATTGATTGCACAGCATTTGTCACCTGATCATGGGTAGTACAATCGAATGCAAGCGAATGCTTGCGAGCGTAGCAAATTTGGGTTTCATCAGGGTTCGTAATATCCCAAAATCATTTGATCGCCAATAAATCAACTTTAGCCTCTGTACCCCTTCTCTGTTTTTGTCCACATGTTTGACTAAATTGTTTCTGCAAATTTTTACAGACACTACAGACAAAATGTAACTTATTGATTTAAACACCATTTCAAGGGCTTAATTTTTTTTACATAGTTATGGTTCACAAATAATGATTTTCAATAAAAATAAATCAAGGACCTTTTTTCCACTGAACAGGTGATATATGGATTCTATTGTTCTCCAAAAAATTTAGGTTAAACAGGAATGATAATCCATATTGCATTTGTACTGGTCAGGATTGTTTCTTTGCTTTTCAATCACGAATAAAGTGAATCTCACTTTAATGAAATTCTATGTTTACACCGTAAATAAATCATTTGGGATTGGTTACATTCCTTTAGTAGATATATATTTTATTTTGTGAATACATATTTCAGAATGAAATTTTGAACGATTAACTAAAATCTTATTACGAAGTAGTACTCTACATACTGCAATAAATTTCATGATCACTGTAACATGCACAAAATAATAGCAGAAACATGTTGATGATGTACTTCTTACTGAGGAGCTAAATAAAAGAACATGATTTGACCCCTGAGATCTCTAGCATTGATCACTTTTAAATAATGAATTTACGAAAGATATGCAGCTATAGAGAGAGAAGTCAACAAAAGAGAGAGAGAGAGAGAGGGAGAGAAGGGGGGGGGGGGGGGGGGTTGGGGGGACGACCATGTCACCAAACAGTGCATATTATCATTTTTGTGTGAAATAAATAAGTGTGGACATCTAAAAAGAGACAGAGAAGGGTTAAAGGCAAATTTGGGGGGGGGATTAGCAAAGAAAACAGAGAAAAAAAAGTGAAAGAAAATTGAAAACACAATTACTTAAAATTTGAACAGAAATGAGAGAGGATAATACAACAGAGAGATAGAGAGAGAGAAAGAGAGAGAGAGAAAGGGGAAGAGAAATAGAGGTAGAGGAGAGAAGGGGGGGCATTGAAATATATAAAAGGAAAAAGAGAAATTCAATGAGTTTCCCTGTTCACACTTTACTTCATTATCTTCATATTCTTCATAAAAAAAAAAAAAAAAAAAAAAAAAAAAAACTTTTCACTCTTAATAAGAATTAGGTTACAAATATATTTGGCAACGATTTCTGTTCGAACAAAACATAGCATGGTACAGTACTAATAATATTCAAAGTACTGCACATACATGTAGATCAGTACTTCAATACTAACCTCATTGTACATGTACAAGTACTGACCCCCCCCCCCCCCCCCCCCCCAAGAAAACTTACTTCACCGCAGCTGGCCCATGCATTAGGACAGAGAACAAAGCATTCCCCAAAAGGCATTGCTCATAAAAATTTTCAGCATTGGTGCACACATGCATTTCACCTCCATGTACATGTACTATGTAGATTGGATATTTGCCAAGTAGAGCATATTAGCTGATTTTGCCTGTGAGTAGCATTATTTATGATTCAATCCATAAAATGATGTTTCTAGTCACTTCTGTTTCACCATGCTTGTTTTAAGGGGGCACTAACCAAAGCTCTCCGCATTCGTCAAGGGACCTACCATAACTTGTAATTTAGATAACCTATTGTACATTGAGACTAAGCAAATATTATCAGATTAAATGTTCTGAACTTTTTGTGATTATTTGACTTAAAGTTGTATTTTTCATGAGTTATCATTATATGTGAATGAGTTACAAGTCGAATATCTGATGCATGTTTTAAGTCACAAAATTTTTCACCTTGCATGTTTAACTAGTTGACAATGTCAAGGATGACATAATTCATTGTAAATAACCGTCAGTTTGAAAGATATAGTATACACAGTTTAGCATCATGTTTGAGGAGGTGATAGTTATTAGGTAATAGTAATAGCATTATCCACAGGAGCCTCATGAAGACAACTAATAAATTCATTTTCTTGCAATAGATAGAATCTATAAATTACTTAATTCTAAGATTTCAACATCATGTCGTACAGGACACAGAAAAAATGATTTTCTTGAAATTTAACTTTATCCAAAAAACATTTGCATTAAAAAATATCACTGAATTTGCACTTGATGGACAGACTAGATATCAAAGAAAACTTTAATATACCTCTATTGCTTAAAATGTCTTTCATGAAAAAATGCATGTGATTATTATTTTACAGACTGCAAATCTATATTCCTGTGAAAGTTATGTTTGAAATTGGACTGAAGCAATAATTGCATTCTTGTAACATATGGGACATGTCCTATACAACAAAATTAAGAGCATCTTGGGCTACAAAATTGTAAACCCGTATTAACAGAAGAGTGGTAAAAACTTTTCCACCTGAAAAGGTTGTACGGGACAATATGGCAGGAGTGGCTTGGCCCATATCAACATGTGAATGAATTTTTTTTTTTTGCTGCAATAGTTAGGGCCTTTAGTTGATGACACAGACCTTGGATTCATGGTATTTGGAAAATAGGATGACACCCTGCATAGTTATTATACAGTTCCGCCCGCGGGCAACGTCACGCCCGAAACAAAGAATGGACGAGACCTGCCCGCGCTTAGACGAAAATCGGACGCGTCCGGTACCCTCAAAGTCAGTCGTGCGTGAATGCGGAAATACTCGTACATTTGAGGGTACTTGGACTAAAAAATAACGCTACCTCGGGAAGAAAGATTGCGTGGCTTCGTCCGAAAAAATACAGAGTATTTCTCTTTGTAATAAAAAGGGTTTTATTTAATTTCCCGACAACCATTTAGATATATATGAGGACAATATTAGGAAATAATTTAAGTTGTCGAAGGTGTCGGGAAGTTCATTTCCGCATCCAAATTTTGGTCCCGACCAAAATATGGACGCGGAAATTTTGCCCTCTCCGAAAGTGCGGAAACGCCGGGAAATGTTTAGAAGACAGTGAATAGAATCTTTCGAGATTATGCGGATAGGTTGCTGAATAAACGCGGATCTACTTATTTTACATTCTGCGTCCTGTCTGCGCCCTATTCTTCATATTTAATAGATAATAAACTGACGTACGCTGAGTTATTGTTTTAGTACTTTTTTTATATGTTGCCTAGCAAAACGACATCGCAATTTGAGATCGGGATATCCTTTATTTTCTTTAAAATATAACTAGTTGCGCCCGTTTGAAGTCTTAACATTTTGCTTGGAGTTTGGTTTACTTGAAATTATCTAGATTATGAGGAATCATGAATAAAATACATGTATAACATTTCTAAAATAGTGAAATGTGCGCCAAGTTTGACAAAAATAATTGTCAGTGGTTTCTTTTTTTCAAGGATGAACACCAGATAAAAGTTTATCGAAAGTTTATCCGAATCAGCAAGATTATCCGAATCAGCAAGATTATTGTAAATACGTCTTTTTTTTTTTAAGTGAATTTACTAAATCATGATATATTTTTAAGTGTGTGGTGATATATTACAGTGATGTATTTACTTTTTAAAGAAACAAACATGTACAAGAAAGAAAATACAAGAATGAATGTTTTAATGCTGTCATAAAATATTGAAGAACGTAAACTTTGATCACCACAGTGCTTCATGTTTAATCGTTACGATCGTCGTATGGTGGTGTGACCATATTTCGCGCATGACCTAAGTTCGCGCACAGGGCAATATCTAAAAAACTACAAAAGATTTAGAAAATCTGATAGCGCTATTAGATAGAGGAAGCAAAAATTACATATGGACTATATTTTCTTTTAAGCTGGGTGAGAAATTATGAAGATATTGACAAAATATCGGCAATTTTGCTACTTTTTGCGTCAGTTTCCGAAAAATGTGAAGTTACCGACAACGGTCCAAAAATCCTCATTTTGATAGAAGATGTCATCAAAGTTGTAGGTAAAACGTGATACCAAATGATTGTATGATATTTTGTCTTACAAATGATGCAATTATCTTCCCTTTGCTGGACCGCTACGTTGGATAACTTAGATGTTAATTTACGTGCGCGAACTTAGGTCTCGTGGTTTTTATGCCCTTTTTTTTTGCGATCCGACACTGGGTTTTGAGATCGCGATATTTCCGAAATTCTTCGTCGATTAATGTTCTTGTTGAATCAAGTTTTAGTCCAGAATTTTGCTTTCCGTTTGGTATAAAACTTTATAAATAAATTATTGTAGAATATGAGAAATCAAGTATCGAATATCACATTTCTAATAAAAATTTGAATGTGCGCGAAATATGGTCACCCCATCATACATTTTTTTCCTGTTATACAGGGGTGAGGGGGCATATCTCACTCAAGCCCATTACTAAATTTTATTTGGGTGGTGTCCTGACTGTCCTTCATATGTCATAATGCATAGGGTTCGTTACTCCTACGGTTCGTAATTCCGAAAATTCAATAGACTACCTAAATTTTCGGAATTACTAACCCTATTTTTTAAAAAGACTTTATGCCTTTCTTTTTTTCTTTTTTTTTTTGAATTATGCCGTAGTCATGGTAGTATTAGGGCGTCGCCTTCCGGCAAGGGGGCTGCTACTGCCATTCACTGCCTTACTGGACTTCTTACAGGAAGCAACGAGGGCTCTGATTATCAATATTTTAATATACGAAACCCCGTTTTTTCAGGCGGGTGGCCAGGGAGGGGCGGTGGGGGCGGCCTCCCCCTTAAACGTCAACTTAAAAAAAGTGAGAACTCCTTGGAACTCCCCTCCCCGCATCCACCACGGTGGAAAGCAGTCCAGGCGACGAACTAACTATTTTCCGTGTAAAAGGGTGCTACGAGCCGTTATATTTATCTCCAATTTGCTATAAAACGTCAGAGCTTCGCGCGGGAGCCCCTCCCGGCACGGTTCGTGCGCTTACAACCGCTCCTCCCATAAAATTAAATCCAGACTAAGCGGTTGCATTTTTCCTGTCTGAGCTTAATAATGTACATGATCTGATAGGCTTGATATTATTTTTATTTTCTGTTTTGTTTCGTGCTTGGAACAAAACTTGCCATACAAACTTGTCCATCCGTCTCGTAATGTACATTAGATCACATTCAGAGGTGACGAGAAACAAAATGCATAAATTACTTGCCATGTTCTTCTCGCTCCGCGAAGCCACCGCCCTTTTATGGTGAAACCGACATTTTGCGCGTTATCGTAAATCATTCTGGTCAAGTGAATGGTGTCGTGTCCTCTTTTCGCCAACGCGCCTTATTCTTTCCACATCTACCGCACAAATACCGAATAAAATTGTCATGTCTTATTACTCCTAATTATCCTGACTCAAACAGAATATAAAATAAAAAACATTGAGTCATTTTGATTTGTCACTGGTGAAAATCATATTTCGCCAGTGATAAATGGCCGATAATATAGCTTGCATGTAGTCACCGGGAAGCAAAGGGACATTTAAAAAAAAAATATGAAGTAGCAGAATGGAACTCGAATTTCTAGAGTGGGGGAGGGGTGGCTGAAAAAAAATGGAGTAAGGGAGAGGGAGTAGAAAGAGAAGGGTGAGCAAAGAGTGAGAGTAGTGAGAAGCGGGGAGAGGAGGAAAGTGGATGAGATTTTTAAAAACGAAGAAGAGGGGATTCAGGGAGGACGAGGGAGCAAAGACCGAGACAGAACAGATTACGAGTATATAAGAAGCAGTGAGAAAGAGAGAAGATTGGGAGGGTGGGGAGCGATAGGGAAAAAACAGAACAGAGAGAGAGTGACCAGCGACCGAGAGAGAGAGAAAATAACTTGCGCTCCTCAAAGACACCGCCGCTTGATAGTGAAACTAATTTTGCGCACATTTGTCAATCATTCTGGTTGAGTGCTGGTATTGTGTTCTGATTTCTTCAGCGTGCCTTTTATATATACTCATCTCGACAAAAAACACCACCCCCCCCCCCCCCCCCCCCCCAAAAAAAAAAGGGAGAAGGGAGAAGAAGAAGAGAAGAGAGCGACAGAGAGAGGGGAGGGAGAAGAAGCCAAAAACCGAGACAGAAGCAGTGAGAAAGAAAGAGAAAATTGGGAGAGTGGGGGAGGGAAGGGAGAAAAGTGATATATGGGGGTGTGTGTGTGTACTTGGGTTTTTACAGACGTGTATCAATCAGATATGATTATTTACGTCTGGGACCGACCTTTAACGTCACCATCCGAAAGACGTGACTCAGTCTCGAACCTGGGTCCGCCGAATCAGTTTATAACTTCCACTGGTAGCTGGATTACAGGCGCACGCCACAACGCCCAGTTGTGATATATGGGGGGAGGGGGGGGGGGGGTGAAAAAAACATGTCTACGAGCCGCTACCTTTTAATCAAAATTTGCTATTAAAAGCGGCAGAGCCCCTCCCGCCATGAAATTGGCTAAGCGGCATTTGGAGTAACCAAAGAAACAAAGAGCTGTAATGATGTACATGACTTTGTATCTGATAGGCTTATTATTTGTATTTTTTTGTTTTGTTTCGTGCTTGAACAAAACTTGCCATATAAACATTTCCAAATCAAACTCCCCCCCCCCCCCCCCCCCACCCTCTCGAAAGTGGTTTTGAAAATAAAGATTTTGTATGTATGTTCATCCGTCTCGTAATGTACACTATTCAGAGGTGACGAGAAACAAAATGCATAAATTACTTGTACTTGCTTTTCGCGCGCTTCGCAAAGCCACCGCCCTTTGGTGGTGAAACCGACATTTCGCGCGCTATTGTAAACATGTCAATCATTCTGGTCGTGTGAATGGTATGTGACCTCTTTTCGTCAGCATGCCTTTTTCCTTCCACATCTACAGCGCACGAATAAAAAATGTAATGTCTTATTACTTCGAACACACGATTATCGAGTTTCTCTCTCTCCTAAATCATGCACTTGTATGATAATCTCGGCTGAGTTCACTTTCTCTCTGCTAAAGAAAAACAGTCTGTGTTTCCGCTCTATTTACTGCAGTTTTTTTTTTTTAATCGTAACTGCCTCTTGTAAAATTAACGCCCTGACAATTCTTTCTTTCCTTCTAAATCACGTACATGTATCATAATGCCGAAAGTTCTTAATTCTGTTTTGAAATTTGTATATACTCTTTTCTTTTTACTGGATTAAAAGCGATGGGAACAAAAAAAGGCTAATGTGGATATTATTGTACCCTGCTCTAATTATCTTTAAAATGTGTATCTACGGGTTTCTAAAAGCTAAATTTCTTTTCTTTTCCCCATGTCTGCATGTTACGGAGGTATAGAATCCGCCCCTTTCAAAGAACAAGAATTAATGGAGCACCTCCTCAGGCCCCTGCACGAGACGATTATTGATTTTTTCTTCTCTCTCTCTCCCCCTATGTCCTTCTAAATCACGCGTTTGTTTTATAATCTCGAAAAAGATCATTTTCTTTCTGGTCAAAATGTTGACTTCCTTTTCTTTTCGGTTGTTAAAAGAGTTACAGAATTGGACTCTTATCATCATCATGCTAAACAGCGGGATGAAGATAAACTGCGTCCCAGCTCGCAAGCCATCGTTTCTCTCTGATCTATTTAACTGGAGCTTTAAAAAACAATTCCCTCTCTCCAAAATCACACACCTATATCATAATTTCGAACGCTCTTCATAATTCTGTTTTGAAAGCTTACATTTACTTTTTGTGAGGGCATTTGAAGAGCAATCCTTTTCAGGGGACATAATCTAGTATGATAATCTTCCAAACGAACGTAGTAAGAGTAAGAAAGTTCAGAAATTATTTTTTTAACCCTTTCCCAGAACTCCAGCTCCCCTTTACACAATAGACGTGTGTCACCTATTCATGGCATGGTCATTAATCTATCAATGGGTTCCGATTTCTAAGAACTTCCTGTCATAAATTGGAAGGCAGGAGTTTGACACAAGGAGGGGAGTGTCGATACTGAAAAGAAAAGATCGTTTTTGTTGTAAATAATGATCAATAATCCATCAATGGACCTCCCGCTTTCTAAGAACCTTCTGTCTTTTTGAGGCGCGGGGGAGGTCGTACATAGTAATAATTTGTAATTTCTAGCGCCTTTCACTAAAATGCATTCCCTATGAAGGTTTTTTTTTTCTTTATTTTTTTGTGAGGGGTGGGGGACTTTGACACTGCTTTATACAGTTTTATGATTATTGATCCTGAATTTAACATCTCATAAGAACCTAGAATAGAGTCTAAGATCAAGTGTACCGTGTTCCCTTGTGAAAAACAGGGGCGGGGTGCAATACTGCACTGTATACTGTACCCCTCCTGCGAGAAGCGCAAAAGCTCTGACGTTTAATAGCAAATTCGAGATAAATACGGTTCGACGCCGGGACTGATTTTCAACTGACTTGTGTTTAGACGCTATGATGCATGCACTGCGAAGCGCGAAAACTTCGACGTTTTATCAGAAAAAGTACTCCGGGGCAATACTGTATTGTGTGTATTGTGTGTAACAGGGGTGGTTGCGTGGAGGTGGGGGGGGGGGGGGGTGGTGGTTTCTTTCCTCCAACAACCCCCCCCCCCCCCCCCACCCGCGAAAACTTTTTTTTTTGGGCCTTGGCGACCACCCCCATCGCACCCACTGGCTGCGCGCCTGCATGCTGATGATCTAAAACAACAGAGATGTCGCTCGTCTTTATCATAGTATTAGTTCCATAGTAAAATTGAAATTACAAGAAGTTTTCTCTTACTTTTATCTCCAATGTTTCTTAAGCAAAATAGCGCATAGTCGCGGCTTGAAATGACGGCATGAATTTTATAGTAGGTCTAATAGTATTTCAGAAAATTCGTTTCATAACTCATCAGGCGTGGAATTCCGAAATGCAAATTTTCCATAGCGAGGGGGTTCACAATTCCAAATAAGTGACATATTTTTGAGAAGATTCGTTATTCAGAAGGTTCTTTATATATTTCGAAAACGATGTAGGCTCCATGTATAAAGGATTCGTAATTACGAAAATATAATATAGCCCTAGAACCGGGTGTCTCCTGTATAAAGCCTATGAGAGTTAAATAATTCAGTAGTCAACGGGTTAAGAACCTTCAGAAATATAAACATTTTTCTCATTCCCGGAATTATGAACCCCACTTCATTTTCGGAATTATGAACCCAAATCTAGAAAATTGGTTCGGCGGATAAATTACAAAGAATCTACTGACCAAAATATAATGAAACAACAAATAAATTAGAACTATAAGACGCAAAGTACATTTATCGACTTGAAAATGGGTTCGGCGCATAAATTACAAAGAATCTACTGACCAAATGAAACAACAAATAAAACAACAAATAAAACTAAAAAATAAAATAGAACTAAGACGCAAAATATATTTATCGAATCGAAAATTGATTTGGCGCGTAACTAATGGATAATATTCAACCCAAATAAAACATGAAATGAATGAAGTATACAACGCAAAATGTTTATATCGGATAGAAAATTGGTTCGGCGCATAAATTACAGAGAATCTACTGACCAAATGAAACAACAAATAAATTAGAACTATAAGACGCAAAATACATTTATCGAATCGGAAATTGATTTGGCGCGTAACTAATGAATAATATTCAACCCAAATAAAACATGAAATGAATGAAGTATACAACGCAAAATGTTTATATCGGATAGAAAATTGGTTCGGCGCATAAATTACAGAGAATCTACTGACGAAATGAAACAACAAATAAATTAGAACTAAGACGCAAAATATATTTATCGAATCGAAAATTGATTTGGGGCGTAACTAATGGATAATATTCAACCCAAATAAAACATCAAATGGATAAAGTATACAACGTAAAATGTTTATATCGATTAGAAAATTGGTTCGGCGCATAAATTACAAAGAATCTACTGACCAAATAAAACAACAAATAAATCAGAACTATAAGACGCAAAATATATTTATCGAATCGAAAATTGATTTGGCGCGTAACTAATGAATAATATTCAACCCAAATAAAACATGAAATGAATGAAGTATACAACGCAAAATGTTTATATCGGATAGAAAATTGGTTCGGCGCATAAATTACAGAGAATCTACTGACGAAATGAAACAACAAATAAATTAGAACTAAGACGCAAAATATATTTATCGAATCGAAAATTGATTTGGGGCGTAACTAATGGATAATATTCAACCCAAATAAAACATCAAATGGATAAAGTATACAACGTAAAATGTTTATATCGATTAGAAAATTGGTTCGGCGCATAAATTACAAAGAATCTACTGACCAAATAAAACAACAAATAAATCAGAACTATAAGACGCAAATATACATTTATCGAATCGGAAATTGATTTGGCGCGTAACTAATGAATAATATTCAACCAAAATAAAACGCAAAATGTTTATATCGGATAGAAAATTGGTTCGGCGCATAAATTACAAAGAATCTACTGACCAAAATTAATGAAACAACAAATAAATTAGAACTAAGACGCAAAATGTATTTATCGAATCGAAAATTGATTTGGCGCGTAACTAATGGATAATATTCAACCCAAATAAAACATGAAATGAATGAAGTATACAAGCAAAATGTTTATATCGGATAGAAAATTGGTTCGGCGCATAAATTACAGAGAATCTACTGACCAAATGAAACAACAAATAAATTAGAACTAAGACGCAACATATATTTATCGAATCGGAAATTGATTTGGCGCGTAACTAATGGATAATATTCAACCCAAATAAAACATGAAAGGGATGAAGTATACAACGCAAAATGTTTTATCGAATAGAAAATTGGTTCGGCGCATAAATTACAGCGAATCTACTTACCAAATGAATTAGATCTATAAGACGGAAAATACAATATGTGGGCAGCGGAATTTTCTGTAAATTTTCACTACAAAATTAGAAGCTCGAAAGTTGTTTTTTTGTGTGTCAAAGACATCGGAGCAATGAGACAAATGAGAAAATAAAGATGAAACACAAATCATAAGGATGTTTTGGTAACATCGGCAACACCTTGTCTTTAACGTCTTGAAAGAGAAGGGACATTGCAGAATTATAAAATGGAATATAAACAAGAGAAAACAAATATGAAACATAAATCAAAAAGATGTCGACCCGTGCCGTTCTCGCGGCTCATCTCAAACATCACGCTTGCACACAAACCCTCGTCCGGCCGTACTAGGGCATTTAGACTAGTCCGTTTACCCTAGTACGCCCGAACGCGTTTAGACGAAGTGCTGCCCGCAATGAGGACGCGTATATTTAGACGGACGCGTGACGTTGCCCGCGGGCGGGACTGTATGTGCAACAACATATTTTCTAAAAATAGCAAAATGTGTCAAAAAAATATCAAATTTCGCATATTTCACCCTCAAAAAGATCCTTCAAAGTCAACATAGTACAAAAAGTCAGTGAATTTGGTTGGTTTAATAGGCATTAAACTAAAATATTATCACATTGGTTGCCAAATGAAAGAATTTTTCAGTTTCTAGTATAGGTATAGGTACGTTCACACGTAGAGCGATAGCATCGATGCTATCTAGCTTTCGAGACTTTTTTGGTCATGACCAGATAGTTTTAAGACCAAACGCTGTCTGAACGCAGATAGTCACGAGATAGAAGCGAGTTGGAGCTAGGTTTCGAAACTATTCTGGCAGCGAGTTTGGCAGGAGTAAATCTCAGGATCCAGCGACAAAGCATCGATGCTTTGCGGTAGACCACCCACGCTTGTGACTATTTGTAATGTGAACGCAATCGCTGCTTCACTCGCAACTTCGCATGATATGACCCCTGTGCACAAACTTTAATACCAATTATACTCGGGTCACTGTGTGTGCCGCAGTAATTATTGTTTTGGCAGCGAGTGAGCGATGAATAGTCACGAGTGGGTGATAGAAGCAAGTCGATCATGGCCTGTCTGAACGTACTGGAAATAGTTTCAAGACTTACAAAGCATCGATGCTAACATAGGATCGATGCTATGTACTATGTATAATATGATGAGTGTTCTAAGCTGATATCTTATTCGATACATCATTTTTAAATAGAATTGTAATGAGATTATGCAAATTCAGATATCAAAACTGCACTCTTAAGGTAAAAGGGTCAATCCACGTCAAATCAACAGATTTTCAGACAAGTTGTCACCCGACCCCCTTTGATTTTCTTTAAACTCGCACCAAATGTTCCCCCAAGTGTCTGACGAAAACTCCAAAATATTTTGCCCCAAGGTCAAACGGTTACCAAGATATGGCCTCGCCTAGCAACCAATGCACGGACAAACCAATATTAAAAAGGCTAATTAAATTTATGCATTTTTGATTGTAGCCAAAATTCTTCACACAGAGAGCTCATTGTCTGGATATTGTGAGAACTTTATGCCCATTACAAAAAAAAATAATTGTGAGACAAATACGATCCTTGTTGACTGAGAGAAGCGATTTCAAGATCATTCTCCTACAAAACAAACTTACAGTAGTATATATATTCTTTTAGCACCTATAACATACTACCGGCACTATTAACATCACTACGCTTGGCCTTTTTATCTTGAAGAAATTAACATTTGAAATATGATCTTAAGCCCATATGTCAATTTTTGTTGATTTTGATGCGTTTATGACCATTTTCAACAGTGTACATTGGCCATTGAAGGTTCCGGACGCAAAATTTCTTTGGTAACTCATATAGATAAATGCCTATCCATACACAAGAATTGGTGGTGTTCCCAAATTGGACTAAGGGTGATCCATGACCTTGAACTTGGCTTATTTTGAAAATATCCCAAATTTGAGGGCGCTCTTTAGCAAAACCGCTTCAACAAACGTGCTGATTTTTTTTTAGGTTTGTTCAGGTACTAAAAGTGTTCAAATATACAAAATATTGGGTCCTAAGCTTATTTGATTTTGAAGCTATAAGCCTCCAAACATAAACTTGAAATCACAGATTTTACAGTTCACGCCACTTTCGGTGACCTTGTACACGAAAATGGAGAATCGTATTTGTGTCACAATTATTTTTTTTTTTAAAGGGCATAAAGTTCTCACAATATCCAGACAAATGAGCTCTGTGTGTGAAGAATTTTGGCTACAGTTGTCAATCAAAAATGCATAAATTTACATGTAATTAGCCATATTGGTTTGTCCGTGCATTGATTGCTAGGCGAGGCCATATCTTAGCAACCATTTGACCTTGGGGCAAAATATTTTGGTGTTCTCGGTCAGACACTTGGGGGAACATTTGGTGCGAGTTTAAAGAAAATCGAAGGGGGTCGGGTGACACCCATCTGTTGATTTGACGTGGATTGACCCAAAAGCAACTTGTTTAGTAGATCATGTGATGAACACATGGAATTCTGTGCATATAGAAGTTCAACTCTGATTAATTTTCATAACTTTCCTATAATCCTTTATAAATAGGGAAGTTAATAATAATAATCCCTATAACACAATAATAATACAATAATAATGATAATATTAATCCCTATAATCCTTTATAAATATGAAATCCCTTTTTCCTTACAAATCTAATCATTAACCAACTGAGAGGACCTTAAACATGTTCCCTGCTGGATCATACATGTAGATCACTACTTCTTTTATATCTTGTGGAACCATCTCCCTCTGCACATTCGCTCATGTGTTCTGTCTATTTTCAATCTCAGCTCAAGACAGATACCTGTTCAAACAACATGGTTTCAACAGCGGCCAGACAACGTACAGCACTTTAGCTTGTACTCTTTGGCTTCCCTCTTCCCAAAAGAAATGAACTCCTGAATTTTTTTTTGTTGAGATGCTTGAAAAGATTTTGATTTCCACCTCATAAACCACAAATAATAACACAAAATCATGAGTCACTTTATTCTTGTTTCTAAATAATTCATAGAACACATTCAAAAAGCTTTTTTATGAATGGGGATAGAAAAGAATGAGTCACAAACTTAAAACGGACAGGATGAATGTGGGTGTGTGTGTGTGTGAGAGAGAGAGAGAGATCTTTTTAATACCCTCATATTCATAAGAATAATATCTTTTTCTTATGTGGTTGACGTTGAAGTGTTTGTTTTTTCTGTTCTGCATACTTTGATGTGTGCCACAAACGCAAATGAAAGCCTTATTTTTCTATTTCTTTCAGCCCAACACCACATGCCTACAACCACCCCCGATCTGTAATTCTGTAAGTGATACACATGGATGGTCTACAGCTCAAGTAAAGTTCTTATCCATTAATACTGCCAGACTTTCATCACCTCTTGTACTGAAACAAAGCTCCTTCTTCATTGATTATAAAGGAATTTCCGAAATCAATTTTGCTCAAAGTCAAAGTTACGTGAGCAACTATATAGCTCCTAAAGTAAATTTTCCAGCGACAAACATTATATTACTATCAACAAACATTTTAGGAAAAATATCACTATTCTGACGTGGATGAACAGGGACATGGACCTACTATACTACAACTACTACTAATAAATTAACCACATTGGAGTATGAAAAGCATCAACTAACTCACTTACCACCCTGATCAAAGACATTCAGCTATAAAAACAAAATTTGCCCTTCACAGGGTCATTGTTGTGAGACATTGATTTGAAAACTTGGAATACTACAAGTGGTTGTGTCTTCATTTTCATTTAGTTTGCCCTTCTATACTTGAAAGTGTTTTTAACATTCTTTGTGATAAGATTATTATCAAAATTATTCTTTAAATGTATTAACAGCCATTACTCTGACCACCACACATTAGTGCATTGTGTCTCTAAAGACGTGAACATTTTGCAATATAAAACTACATGTATTCCACAGTGGTCTCACTTGATGTTCTATCTCATAATACTTTGCAATATTTTCCTTCTTATGTAGGATTCTCTGTTAACTGTGTTGCTGAAGTGTGAACTGAAATATACAACTAGAGTGAGAAGAGAGAATATTTACAAGTAAGATGAGCAATTATATAATCATACTGGTAATCTTGATTACAATGTCTAAATGTCAAGCTAATATATTTAATGTCAGAGAGGGTGAGAGTGCAGAACTGAATTTCCAATATCCATGTAACTGTACAAAAGTTACTTTGCAGTATGCGTACAGAGCACCATTTTACAGTTCAGCAAATCCAGAGGATCTGATGTTACCTTTGAATCAGAAGCTTGAAAATCAAACTGAAACTGACATACATGTATGTTCATTGCGCCTAACAATCGATCCTGTCTACAGAAGTGATGAAGGAACGTACATTCTCACAGCATACGAGAGAGACCAATACATACATGATACAAGGGTGAGGATAGAGGTGGATTACCCCCCTGGTAAGGCATCATGTGTAGCAAGTGATGATTATAATGATGAGGACTGGATGTCACTGCAATGTACAGCTCTAACTGGGACTCTCCCAGGGCAGATTTTATGCTATCAAAATGGTAAGCGGCTGCCCCCATTCAGTAATCCTGAGCAAACTGACAGAACTATTGCTCAGACCATACTAGCTAGACTGGAAGATATTGCATTTTGTTGTTCTTCTACCGTCGAGGAAACCAAAAGTGAGTGTGAATGTGATGACTGTGCTTGGGATCCCACTCAAAAGACAGTAGCAACAGAGATAAATGACCCTTGTCCAACTGCATCATTTTCTACCCAAGACCCAACAACATCCTATCCCCCTAAAGAGGATGTCCTGGTGAAGTCTCCCAATGCTACTCAGTCTACAACAACAACATATTTCAATAAGATTGGTTGTTCATTGCACTGGGAAGGTGTGTTAGCTGTTATTCTCATTTTCATCAATATTGCTCTAAATGTATGGCATTTTCGGAAGACTTGGAAAATTGAGAAGCGTTTAGAAAACCTTGGTGACTTGAATTCATCTAATTTGTTACAATACTTGAAAGCATTGGTTACAGAAAGAGAAGATGAAGTCTAAAAAAAAAAGACTACTGAACACCAGAAAACTTTTGTGACATACAAATTTACATGTAAAACTTTGGCGAAATGTCAAAGACAGCTACATGTAATATTAATTGCAGCAAGAAACTTTCCAATTTCAATAATTTTATGTTGTTTCAATTATGATTTGATTATTTTGTTGCATGAAACTTTGGTGAATCTCACAAAACTTCCATCTCACGAAAGTTTCATGCACATGAAAATTCCCGGTTTTACAGTATAACTACACAAGCAGAAATACTGTTCAATGTTTTAGCATGCAGTGTATATTAAAATGACTAAGTTTGTCATACAAACAACGAGAGGCAACAACCAACAAGTCCAGTCTTTTTAGGGTCAAGCACGGCAAAGGATGTCCACAAAGGATGTCCACAAAAGACAAGGTTTGAAAGGGCAATTGGTAACAGAATCTTTATGAGGGAATTAGATGTGTCTTATTACTTTGATCATTATTCATTTGGCATCACATGTGCACTGGAGGGGGGGGGGGGGGGGGGGGGGGGGGGGGAGGGGGTAAAGACGAACTTTTTTTTTTTGTTGAGAACTACTCATTTTAAATGTCAACCATATTCTGCAGGTTTAACATCAAGTGTCGCAAATGTATGATTAGACTATTTTTTTGTATGAAAATGGATTTTGAAGGTTGAAGTATTGAACATTTTATTACCCACGCCGATGAAATCGGCAGGGTTATGTAAAGGGCTCCGTATGTTTTTACCCACGCCGATGAAATCGGCAGGGTTATGTAAAGGGCTCCGTATGTTTGTTTTTTTGTTTGTTTGTTTGTTTGTTTGTTTGTTTGTTTGTTTGTTTGTTTGTTTGTGTACAAGATAACAAGAGAACGGGTGAACGGATTTGCACCAAATTTTCAGGGAATGTTCAGAAAGTGACAGGAAAGAATCGATTAGATTTTGGTGATGATTGGTTGACCCCTGCACATTCTGTGTGACCTTGAACTTTTGACCCTGTAGTAAAGTATAGGAACTTCAGTTCAGATAGTGACAGGAAAGAAACTAGAAAGATTGATGACCCCAAACTTCGCCTGCAGATGCAGAAATATTTTGGCCAATCAAAACACTCATTACTTCGTCTCACCAAAAGTCTATTTCAGGTTTATGAATTTTAGAAGACTTTTAGACCCATTATTTGCCATTTCACTTCAAATCCGTACGAGCCTGCAATGAATATTCAAAGCCAACGTATCCCAGCAACAAGGGATTGCGCGCGATACCTTTTTTAACTACAAATTCATTTAGATTCAGGCTACCCTACCCCTACGGCTTCTCCTCTATTTCTTATCTTCTGTGCATTTCTGTTTATTTTCCCCGGTTCTTTCCACTTTGTTGTGGAAGTTTTTGTGATTTATTTTATCCTGGTGGACGTGTAGTACGTGATTTTAATTGTTTTCGGTGAAAATCTGGTGAGTTTGTTCGACGTGAGTGAGTCTATCGCACTCGCGAGCGTTCGCGTGTGTTGATCTGAGTGAGTGGGCTGTGTAGCTAGCTGTACGTACATAACTATACACAGCGCTGTCGCGAAGTGACGGCGATCTGGTCGGGCTAGGGAGTACATAACCCCAGGGAGTACAGTGCCTGTGCCTTACTGATTGTAGTAGGATTGAACTTTTTTCTTTGGGTTATAACGGTCCTGTCATTTGAGATTTGAGTTAGTTTATAACTCATTTATGTCTGTTTGAGTGGATTTCGTAGTTGTAAAATATATACAAACACTGTATTTCTTTTTAATTTGTGTGGATTTGCAAAATTTGGTGGCTGATCGAGTTTCGCCGAATACATGCACGCCAGTATCCACTTTGACTTTGTTGATGGGTGGTGACTGAGCTGAGTGAGTAAGCTCTGTGCCTCGCATGCATTTTGAAGTCGAGATCCAACTTATTTTGTCGTCATATTTATTTTATCCAAGCCCGATGAAAAAAAAACAACAACCCCAATTGCAATGTAATTTAAAGATAGAACATGAATACATTTACTAACACTTACATGACTGAACACTGAATACAAATTGCTAACATTTTTTTTCTCGCCACGCCACGCTCTCTGACATGTCTAATCAATTACTTTTAGGGGAGGGATGTTTCAATAATAAAATATCTTTTTCAGAAGAATTTTTTCAAGGGTGGGGACACACAAAGCTATGACCTGGATATGGCAAAATTTATTGGGGGGGGGGGGGGAGATGTGCCTCTTGTTATCCCCTTTGAATGGCTACTGCTTACAAATATAATCGCAACAAAACAAAACCTATTGGGTTAAGGCGTGGGTCTGCCGCCTTTGACGGCCTTTCTAGTTTCATTTTGTCATAAAGATCTAATTTACAATAGATGGTTTATGGTGCTTTTTTTTTACTTGTCAGCGACTTTTATAATGTTAATCATTAGTAATTTAAAATACAATGTGTAAAACAAGACAATCTCAGGATATAATGTGTTTCACTGAGTTGCAAAATAACAAGGTAATACAAAATATTTATACACATGTAACAACTTACTACGAGATCCCAATCATGATTGGTTGAGTGCAGTCAGTGAGAGTCATTTTATGTAACTATCACAATCCTGCAATACTTTACAGTACTATCCAACAATTTTTAAGTACATGATGCGTAGCAGTACGCATAGAGTTAAGTGCGCAGATAGTATGCGTATGTTAATACAAGCATAGCACTGCATGCAGGGGCTTGTAGACATTGCTGCACCTACATATACTTTGTGTGTGAGCTATAGAGTATTAGAATACCAGTATTAAACTTGTGATTTACTTGTCATCGATAATGATATGGACCAATCTAAAAGACTTGTTTTTTAATCAAACAACAAAGATCTAGGAGTTTCGTTAAAACAATTGATGAACGTCTTCATTCATTCATTCATTATACGATGTATTTGCTCTCGCTGAGGCTGTAAGGCTGAGTACAATAGATACACACAGCCTCAACTCGAGTGTGAATAAATCGTATAATGAACTGATTCCCATGCATCATTTTTATTTTTATATACTACAGAAATACCTAGAATTTGAAATGTTAATTTTATAATGTACTTTGCTCATTCATACAGTACTATATACTGTAAGTCAGCTCTCTGACCCAAAGACATTAGTCTGAACAATATGAGAAATCTGTGACTTGTACTCCTCAGCAATACATTATAGTTTTATGAGGTTGTAACTTGTAAAAACTGTGGAAGGATGTTTTTGATGATATTTCATTCCATAATCTGTTTTGAAATTAAATGTACATGCATGAATATGATACGGCTTTGACTTGCAATACTCTGCAATATATTTCCCCAAAGATACTGTAAGACTTGCAGTGTGATCTTGTGAATCATTTTTAAAGTGGTACTAAAGATGATTTATGGGTCTGTCCATCCCAATATTACTGTTATAGGCTTACATAATTAAAAAAAATTTTCTACCTCTAAATTGCCTGAAACATTAACCAATACCAACTGTAGATGCAAAGTATAATTCATGAGGAATTTTCCACTTAACACAATTGGAAACATTTGGAACACAATATCACATTTCTACCCCAGCACACTCTGCTGCTGCTGATTCCCACATTTTTCAAAGCTGCATAAGAAAAAATGACACATTGGGAGCATCTCACAAATGAGACCCTTCACTGTGCTTTCTAATAGAGCTAGACAAGATGGCGGGCCTTCCAGCACTATGAAATGAGATTGGAAGTGAGCCAGGAACCTCTCACCTCACCACAACTTCCTTGCTAGTGGGAAATGGTCTAACCAAAGGCAGATGTCAAATTTGTCAGACTAAAAGACGATAATAAAAGTTTCCACGTGAGGCGAATACAGTACCTGCCAGATGTACATGCAGGAAAAAGCACTAAGTTCACAATATTGATACAAGTTTAATATGCAGTACCTGTCACACACCATGAAATAAAAGTCTAAATTGTGTGTCTCACAGCAATAACATATCACTCTTTAATGGATAATCACCTTTATATCACAAAATAAAATTATAATGTAATCATCCTTTCTGTTGAATCAGCAGCAGCTTCAAAGCACTTCAGAAATGATAGGTTTGATATGTATCCCTTCTCTCTGGTAACGATCTGAAGGTGCACGAGTTTTCTGTCTTTGGTTTCTGTTTATTTGTCTGCAGTATTAACACGGCAACTTCAGATATGGCGCATCTCAACCATTTGTAATCGCAGCCACAAAATGCAGCACTAAAACTTTAACTGTGGTCCATTTCAATAATTTGCGATTGCAGCAATTGAAATCAACACAAAGTGCAGTACTTACCCTGTGCATTCCCCTGGCTTGCAATGGACTGGGTGGTCGGTACCTTGAACTTGGTGGTAGGGCTTTGACCTGATGGAAAGGACAGTGGTATTCAATATAAGCGAGGCTCAACACTGGAAGTCCTAGGACAAACATTGAAAAATGAAATACAATGCACCCACCACCCCACCCCCAATCCAATTTTTGGATTCTACTCAGGGTTATGGGCAGCCCACCTTTTGTGCTGGGTTGCATGTGATGAAAATTTGTATACTTTGTTTTCTGTTATCAGATTTCAATATTGGGATAAATTTGACATTATATGAATTTTGCACTTACTGGTGGCCTCTAGTGCAGACCATTGCCGTCCAGTGTAGCTACATGTATGTATAACTGTGACTGTACTACCTAATATGCTATAGCCAACTATTGCCCCTGGTTGTCTATATCTACCACTATTCAAATTTCCAACTTCAACCCTTCTCCAAACACAATATCTAACCCCTTGACTTAACCATGTCTCTATGACAAAATTAATTAACTACGGCTATATGTAGATGCCATGGATGAGTGATTGATGAATGAATAGCTAAATGATTGAATATGGTACACAACACTTACTAAATGAATGAATGAATGCAACTTGAGTGAAATTGTTAGGCTGAATAAACTAATGATTGGGTGATTGACTTAACAATGAAATAGCAGTATGAATGAATGAATGAATGAATGAATGAATGAAGGAATGAATGAATGAATGCAACTTGAGTGAAATTGTTAGGCTGAATGATCTAATGATGGGGTGACTGACTTACCAATGGAATACCGGTAGTAGTATGAATGAATGAATGAATGAAGGAATGAATGAAAGAAAGAGTGACTGACTGATTGACTGAATGAATGACTGCTTTAATGCTTGAATTATCACATGAATCCATTTCAATGAATGATGAAATGCATATAAAACTAAATAAATGATTTGATGATTGAATATAAAATGATTACAATAATACACAGATTATCACATCACAAATTTGTTGGTAAAGCTTTATTCAGGCACGGGCCATTTTCTTGAAACCGTCATCAGTCTAATGGGCTGTTGCACGAAAGTTGCGATTGATTGCAAGTTGCAACTGATCGGTATTGACCAATCAAAATCGTTGTTGCAAGCGCATTTTCTTGAATGGGCAGACCATGAACCATTCAGAATGGTTGTTCTAATTTGCTTTACAATTTGCAAATGATTGCAACTTTCTTGCAACACCTCATAAGTTTGTGGACATCCTACTGAAACGTGTTTTAATACATGTTCCTATGGGTTGTTCAGGAACTTAGACTAATGTTGGTTTTGAAAAGCTGGCCCCAGATTCCTACCAGGGCTATTCTTCATGCCACTAGAGGGCAGTGTCCGTCTTGGCGAAGCATTCCCAGTCACCTGCTTGCCCTCTTTGCTGTCAGGCACACGCTCTGATGAGTTAATAATAGAAACATGGAAATGGGGTTCATAGGCTTTCAAACACACCCAAGTAGAAAATAAGAATACCAAGTCACCAAAATAGGAGAAAAGTTAGAATTTGAAGAACATTTGGAAAAAAAAATATTAAGGCAAGTCCAAGGTATGTCCCATCTGTTAGTATTATGGAAATTTATTATTGAATTTTGAACAAAAGATGATATAATGAAAATATAATTTTACTTGATAGTTGCTCTGATCCAAGCTGCAGGAGGGCTTTCAGCTTGATACAGTCTTCAGATATAGTATAAAAAATAGCTTGAACTTGCACAATACCAAGTAATCAAAGTTATTGCTGTAAAAGTGGAAATTTTCGCGCTTGGCCGAGTAAGGTGAATTTCACATGTTTTCAATTTTGGCCACGCGCAAGACTCAAGGGCAAACTCACGAGTTTATAAACAAAAATATTTGTGTGTTTTTATTTTTGCGTAAAATTTTGTGGCACGCCAAATGCGCGAAAATTTCCACACTGCGAAATATTACACGTTTACAGTATATCCTGACAACATATATAAAAGAGTATAACAGATTCTCAGATGCATATTTTGTTTCTTTTTCCTCACTCATATTTATAAATATCAACAGAACCATAAAGCCCGATTTTGGTATGTTTTCTGATCACACAGACAAATTTTTTGAAAGAAAAGTGTTTAAAGGAAATAATAGAAAACAAGAAGGAAAAAAAAAAGAAGAGTAAATACTTGCAAGGAATAAAAGCTGGAATTATAAAACCAGCAGAGCCTGCAATGGCTTTAAAGAGTGCATAGTAAGCTCAGCAATGATTTTTTTTTTCTCAAGCAAGTAGATAGAGCAAACTGAAGCAAAACACTAAAATGCATCAATAGCATTGCCTTCATAACACAAATCATTTTTTTAACAGTGCATGTATATTTAAAAAATTATCCTATTTTAATAGGAGTAAGTACAAAAATTAATATTCTTCAATATCAATACCTTGAAAAAAAAAAAGACTTTTTAAAACTTTGAACAGCATCTACACACTCAATAAATAAATCGCCTGTGCCTGGGAAGGAGAGAAGCAATGACTGTAACAGTCAGGTCTCTCCTCGGGGTATAACTGATTGAGATGAGCAGATGTAACACTACACAGGGGTTTCCTCCTTCTCTTTTAATAAAGATTGCAACAGATTCTTAAAGATAATGTTTTGGTCATGAGATTGAATTGTGAAAGAAACTGTCTCAAAGCAATTGGGAAAGGTTGATTATAGTACATAAGAATAGGTGTATACTGTAAGTTCTTGGAAGCACCAAAATGATAAGATATTGACTCAATCCTACTGAGAATCACGTGCACTGCTCACAGAAATGTGTATTATGGGACTACACACAAATGTTCAGCCTGAACATTTCAGCTGTTTCTTGTCATATTTTGAATGTGAGGGCAATTGTCATATTTTGAATGTGAGGGCAATTTAAGAGCAATCCTTTTCAGGGTACATATCTACTATGATAATCTTCCAAACTGACATAAAAAGAATGAGAAAGCTCTCAAATTATTATTTACCTTTCCCAGAACTCAACCTTCCCTTTAACAAAAAATCAGGCCTCCATTAAACATCCTATTTAAAGGACGTGTGCTAAAATAAAATGAGTATAATGAGCTTGCCAGCACCTCGAGACATCACATATCTCTGCTGTACTACCTCTGATGCTTCATTGAGATGACTTAGGTTTTTACCTTGAAGCTCAAAACCTTTGAGGAGGATAAGATGTCTTTCGTCCTTGGCGTAATCTTTGTTTGGAACCACCTGTAGCTCAGCGCAAGACTTGTCGTAGAGACGTTGTAAGACACCAAGCTTACGGGGTGACATGACTGACAAGTTGATGTTACGCTGCAAGGCAATGCACATCATATGAAGAGTATGAGAGAGAATCAATGCTACTAGTAATATGTATTTTCTTTATTCCTCACCAGAAGAAAGCAATGTAAAGAATTACAGGCAGTTACTACTCCCAATCCTCCTCTTCTTCAATAACAATTATTAAAATATACTATAACAAATTTCTGTCATGATACCAAGTATTGATAAGGTTGAGCTAAATAATAAAAATGATGGCCCCTCTGGATTTCACATGTTTACATTATATTTCTTTAGTGCTGTAAGCTTTAAGCTTAATCTCTCAGTTGAACACAACTCCCTCTTCTAGGCTTCATCCTCAAATGATGTGTTAGGAGTATTATGTGTAAATCATACAAGACAAAAAGACAACATTTCCAGCCAACTGACTTCCAAATGATGAAATATTGCTGTGCGGTCATTTCCTATTGAGACAAGGGTCACCTCTTATAAAGAGTTGCGATAGATTTCAATGGATTGCAACTTCTTTCTCTAGGACACAGTTGCCATTTATTTAAGTTGCAATTGCTTTGAATCAATCGCAACTCTTCATAAGACGGGGCCCAGACGGAAACATTAGTCCATGGATAACAAAGAATAAAATCAAAATGTTATCCAGGACATATTCCAATAAACCACTTTGGAGCTGAATCTAGATTATTGCCAGAAAGACCCCCGAAGCATTTCGATATACGTACTTCTCCCATCTCCTGCGCTAGTTGTTCAGCTGTGTAACCACTGTAGTGACCACATTCCATTGCTGGGATGGAGAAGGGAGGAGAGTTGGTGATGAGGATACACATTCGATCTATCTTGGTCCTGGTAGAAGAAATAAGAAGACGACTGTCACAATAGATAAAATAATGAGTGATAAATAACATCATCCACAAACACTGCTAGTCGTTAATAACCACTGTAATGACCATATTCCATAGATGGGATAGAGAACAGAGGGGAGTTTGTGAACAGAAGGGAAAACAGATAGAAGGTAAGAGAGAGAGAGGAGAATGCAATGAAATCATAAACACATTGAACTTAAAAAGATTGAGCCAAAGACTATCAGAGTACAGATACATGATTGTAACACTGTAACATGTGGGGTTAGTTGTGATAGGGGTTAGTTGTGATAGGGGTAGTTTTCTGGGGTTGGTAGTCTGGAAAAAGTGGTCTACATGTACAACTAACGATGCTTCTCTCCTGCTCTATATGATGAAAGATTTGCACAGCCCCTCTTAGTTCTTCGGCTAATAGGTTATTCCTTTCAACAACCCGCCCCCAGGATAATAACCCCATGGACATCAATTACCTTACGGCATAGGAGGCTTTGGTTGTCCTACAAGGTCATTATGTGATATTAAGAAGAATCTGTCTGGATGGATGGTTGACTTGTCTGAACTCGAGCTGCTGCTCTTCTGATCTTCATGTGATCAAAGATCTACATTGCCCCTCCTCATCCTTCAGTTAAAAGACTGGACACTGCTCTCATCTACCCTACCCCACCCCCACCCCCTCCCCCACCCCCTCCCCCACCTCCAGTGACATGCCCTTTTCTAAACCCAAGTACAGCTTACACCAAGTATTTAGAAGTACTAGCCACAAAGAGGATGAATGAGGTGTCAGAACTTACCCTGCTTCTCTCCTGATCTTCATGTGATCAAAGATCTGCACTGTCCCTCCTCATCCTTCAGCTGAAAGACTGCACATGGCTCTCATCTCTTTAACCCCCCCCCCCCCCCCAACCCTTCAACACCATGCCCTTATCCAAACCTAAGTACAGCTTACCCCAAGTATTTGGGCAAGTCCAAGCTATTTTGTCCCATACGTTACCCACCTCATCTAAGATAATTAGTATTTTTGATCATTAATATTATACAGAAAATAGCCCTACTAGAGCTGGGGTCTCTATGAAATCTTAGTAATATGATACGTTTGATGTCAGTATGTTCAGAACTCCAAATACTTGGTAACGTATGGGACATCAAATGATCAAATAGCTTGTACTTGCCCCTTTGGAAGGAATAGCCACAAATAGGATGGTAGGTAGATATCTCTGAACTCACCCTGCTTCTCTCCTGATCTTCATGTGATCAAAGATCTGCATGGCTCCTCCCAATCCCTCAGCTAATAGACTGTGGCTCTCACCTCCTCCGCCAATGAAACTAGGAACGAGAACAGGCAAATGATTGACAACAGTCAAATAATCAATATCAACCGAAATTCAACCTGCAAGAGAGATATTGTATTCTACATATATGCTATACAAGAATTACACACTATTATTGCTACTTGAATGGCTAATGTGGTATCACACCTGGTTTGCAAACTACCAATGAAAACTTTCCAACAGGAGAAAAAAACAAACATCTGCCTTTGAAATTTCCACACAAGACTTCTTTTAAAATCAATTTTCAATGTGCAGTTCAAATTTTGCATTGAACAAAAACAAACTCTGGCTCTCACTATCTTTTAATACTCGGTGACTCAAAAGAACCTACTTTAAAAAAGGAAAGTTTTCTTAACAACTAAAGAAATATACTGACAAACGGTATACTTTTCAAGGGGGTGTCCAGAATCTAAGATTTGACCCGGTAGTTGAAACTAACTTTTTTACCGCTTAATCGAATGAGACCACTGCAACATGCTTCCTTCTTAAGCGTACAGTTTGAGCAAATTTTCTTTTAACTTTAAGCAAAAGCAGCTGCCAGCTTTGCAAAGACATTAATAATGACTTGTCCTAATTCTGATATGTTATGACAATGAACATTGTTTTATTAATATTTTAGATAAAATAGTTGTCATAATATCATCCAAGTTTTCAAAAGGTGGTCTCTATTTTATCCAATGTCCTAATTTTGATTTATGTCAATTAACAATGTTTTATGAATGTAAAATAAAACATTATTTTCAGAACACCACAAAGTTTTCAAAAGGGAAAATTGCTTTAGTACATGTACATCCAGTATTCTTATTTGGATTTCTTATGGCAATATGCTATGACAACATCATTTTCTGAATACCACCCTCAAGTTTTCAAGAGGCAGACTTACTTTACTTTATCCAGTGTTCTCATGAACTCCTTGGCATTGCTTGTAGGTGCTGTACAGCTGATGGCAGGCCCGGGGAAGCAGTCTACACTGTTGAACACCACCAGACTGAACACAGTCTTCCCATACTGGGGCACCGGGAAAAGACCAGGAGAAATTCAGTTTCATAAAACTTTATAACTATAACGAGTTACAATAACAGTTATAAGCTACTGAAATATTTGCATCTGATTGGCTGAGAGCAAATTTGTCATAGATACTTTGTTATTGATAATAAGTTTATGAAAAGGGGCCCAGGTGTATGGACTTTTATAGAGAAGAGCTCTAATATTGTACATGAGGCATTTATTGCAACACATCTGTGTAGGCATTTTACAAGATGGTAACGTAATTGAATGGTGTATTAGTCTGAATGTATAAAAAAACATCACTGAAGGTTAAAAGAGGTAATCAACAAACTGTAAATTTTATGCTGATTTCAAAATGGAATTCTATTTGTGCAATGCTATGACTAACTCTTAAATAATGAGCTTCAAGAATAATCTGAAGGAATTGCATACATGTACCAATTTAACCCCCAAATAATTATGCTCCCTATCAACCTTTTAAATTGATTTCATTTTCAAAGGCTAAATTCATAGTCAGACAAACTAAATGATATACGTGCAGTTGAGAACACATAATTATTCTCTCTCAGATTGTAAACATGTAGTACCCACTGACCTCTACCACCTGGACGGATCATCGCCCATTCCCGCGCGTGCGAGCACTTGAAGTGGGCGCAGCCATGTTACTCTTCCGAGAGCGATGTGGTTTATTACACGTTACGCACTGAACATATGTACTTGTCTGCGCGTTTTGACCATGGGCGTCCGCATGATTGTTGACAAATTTGTATTCCAGCTTTCTCGCGCGTTGATTTTTCAGAAGTGCAACATGGCGGACCACGACTTCACTTCTCTGAGCCAATGAAACGTCCAGGTGGTAGAGGTCAGTGGTAGTACCTCACATAATACATGAAATTTTATCAACTTATTTCACAGAAGGCCTTTGAGGAGATAGTACTTTTAATATTTTACTATCACATATCATATACATGCATATCATAATAGTGTGTCTGACTATGAACATGTACTGCAACTTATATTTATTATCCTGTAAACCACACTATCAGGAAAGTGTTTATGGACTAAGATGATTATCTTCTTATTTTGTGATTCTAAGATGGCCATTTTATTTCCTATTTCGTAATGCCAACAATGGTATACATTTATTACCTGATTTACATGTACATTAAATTTGAAAACTGCAATAAATCACAATTATGTGGCATTTACACTCAAAGTGGACTTAGGACTTGATGAAACTTTTCTTTTTACTGGGATACGGTCTGAGTGAAATAATCTCGGTACCGTCCCGCTACCACCAGGATTCGTAACTGATCTCAGTATGTTTGACAGCATTTTTAACTTTATAGCTGTTTTTCAATCTGTCAAACTGTCAAATCTGGGAACATTGAATTGTTTAAAGCTTTACGCATTTGATTTTCAAATTGATTTCACGCTCAAACCTATACCAACTTTAATTCAATCTTAATACCCTACATGTACATTGTATTTTCAATTGGACAGGTAGTGTGAATATCTGAGCCTGATCGGTTAGTCACGGACAGACATTTGACAAATTTCGAAAGTATGAAGGCCTGTGGAAAATAAGTATTAACTTGAAGAGAGCTATTTGATGTTTCATTGTGAAGGGCATCACTGAAGGAGTTGTTGAAATTTGGTTGCCATGGTCACTGACTAAAATCATAATCCATAAGATATTCAATGTCAAGGACGGACAAAATGCCTACTCTTAACAATCAGGCTCATCTAATAATCATTTATCAGAATTCCAACATTCGTTTGTTTGTTTAACTGCATATAAAATCAGGGCTCCACACTAATATTTTTCTGAAGGGGGTCCGGACTGAAATTTTAGGGCCTGTATGCATTGAGTCCTACCGGTGTTTGGGCTTCCGGACCTAGATTTTGGGGAGTTTAGCCCTGGCATATATAATAGAAATCATGTTGCTACTTACATCTCCAGTAAAATCTGAGTCTATGAGTGGGCCACCATTGAAATGCCTGCATGGACAAAACAGAAACAGAAATAGGAAATAGTGATATATAAGCCTGAGTCGCATCGATTGGTTAGCCGGTGTTCGATCGAAGACATCGAATCCCGAATTCATTTTGGCAAATCCGGTGCATCGATTTGTAGTCCGCCAGATTTTTGACTACCGTAACCACCATGAAAAGAGCAAATAAAAAAAGAAACTCCGTAACGTACAGCATATATACTAGCAGAGAACGTGAAGGCGACTTCAAACTGTTGGCTAACTTTCACTAATTCGCTCGCGGAGGACGTCGCGCTTTACCTGTGCTTTCTCTATGGAAAAATCGTTTTGTCGTTACGAACTGAAGTTTACGATAATATTCTTGCACTCTCTCTGCATTGTCAATTTGACAATTGTATAATTGAACATGATAAATACGGGCATGACTACGAGTGTTCCTACTTAATTCGCAATAACTAATATCACACTCTCATCAAATTGGCAATTACTTCTGAATGATCTGAAGCTGAATATGAAGTCGAGTCTATATTGAGCGACGAAAAGTTTATTTCGTACCGTATTGTTTATTTTTTTGCATCGAACAAACGTGTTCCATTCAGCTCTCCAAAGACAAAGTAAGATTATTAATTCTTTGAATTTGAATCATTGTCGGGTGTGTCGACAATGAGCATCGCTTCGTGCGACACTATAGTGATATTTTGGCTAGCCATACGGATTAGAAACTTAAGATTTTGGCTCGTCCGCTGTGATTTTTACTAGGCATTGGCTAGCGGGCTGTCGTTAATGTCGAGCAGCGAGAGCCCATACATATGCCCATCATTTATCGGTGCACCGGTATTCGATCGAATCAAAGCCGTCGAATCCCGGATTATGAAATATTCGATATGACTCAGGCTTAGTGATATACATATATACACATGTACATGTATATGTACATGTTGTACACCTGCAAAGTGCAAACTTCATTCTAGTGCATTATAAAGTGCATGTAGCTGCATAGTAAACGTACATGTACACTGTTGTTTTCTAGTTTCTACAATGCACAATCATTATTATGGTAATCAATGCATGATCTGTAAATTTGCAGGTCTGTAGTTTCAGATATGACACCTTTAATAAAAAAGAGGAAACTGAAATTATACATTGTGTAAAGATTTCATTTTGATACTTTGTAATGATTACTAGAAATATCACTGAGTTTAAATTTTGGGCCCTTTTTGATAAAGAAAATATGACCTGACTGACAGAAGTCAGGAAATATTTGCTTTCGGTGACAACAGCATGCTATCCTAATTTCAAGGTAGATTTATTTGACTAATATTATTTGTATGAAGGATTTTCCTCCTACAAGTAAACTCGTACTCATGGTTTGCGCAAAAATACATGTACCCGGATGACCGTGCAGTAATCTTTCAATATCTCATGGGAATACATGTATGCATCTATGGATGTACATGTACATGTATGCACGCAGCCCTTGTAAAATGCTTTGGCATTGACAAAAGAACTTCCTGTTTAAATCTTAATGTGGAAATTAACACAAAAACGTAAGATAGGATGGTGAAAGTGAGTTAATAGGTTTCATACCATTAATAATAATAATATTGAATGACTTTTCTTTCGTTAGACACAAGGGTATATCGCACTCACTTTGAAAATATTTCACTCGTCGTGCCGAATTATGAAAAATGCTAATAGCTTGTGCGATACACCCTTGTATCCCACTCAAGGCCATTCAATAAATATATTGATTACAATTCACAATGATATTTCACTGTAGGTAGACACATATCCTATTCAAACATGTCTATTGGTTCATGGAAAATAAAACCTGTAAAAAATAATACACCAAGGAGGATAGAGATATAAAAAATATGTTTTTTTAAACAACAGATGTCACGATTATCATCATTTTTATCAAATCAATCATAATCTTCATTCATTTCAGGAAATAATGCTTTAAAATTTTGGGCTTTGAATTTTGCTGGAAATATCCTGAAGTTAGAGCTTCCTAATGGCCATTTATTAAGGTCACTGAGAGTGAGATTTTCATGAGCCAAATTTGAAAGGAAGTAGAGTAAAGGGGGGTGGGGGGGTTACTTAAATCATGAAAACCAATAATTTCCACGACAAAATAATCCCGGAAGAAAATCAAGGCGCTTCCCTGCATAAGACCCCGACGAAAACTGTTCCCGTGGAATCAGAAACTGAAATCTTAAGACTAACAGGGATATTGCATGTGCGTCTAACGCACTGACTAACTTTGACTGCAACGTGCGATTGGACACTTTTGAGCTTGCGACATACAAAAAAATCCTGCCTAAAACTGAAAATTTTTGAAATACAGCTCAGGGGTCGTATTCTGAAAACGATGTTATCTTTTATGTTAGTAAAACGATGTTAATTGTCATAACAAATCAAAATCAGGACAAGTCATTGGTTAATGACTGCGCAAAGATGGCATGTGCTCGCGTAAAGTTAACAGAGACATCTGCGAAAGCACCAATGATTAGTGTTTATTGCGAGCAATTTCAATTTGTTATGACAATTAACATAGTTTTCCTTAACATAATAGATAACATAGTTTTCAGAATACCGCCCCAGTTTGGAACGCAAACTTTCAGATTAGGGTAGCGGGACCGCCAATTACATCGCTCAAATGTGATATTTATGGATTTTTTTTTATTCCTACTGTGCGTTCCCCTGTGACTTGTGATATGCTATCATGCTATGCATTTTAAGGTGAATTTTGCCATGCATACGTCGGACCAGCCTAATTCTCATCCAGGCCAAAAACACCCGCCTTTACTAGGCATTACTCTAACAGTTAGCTCTAGACCCTACATGTACATGTATTTAAAATCTTTATCTTTATCACTAAATTATATTCATCACTAGACTATGTGGGGCTGTGTCAATTTTCCATTAATGCTAAACAAAATGTCAACGTAGATGGCACTAAGCCAGTTGTGAGTTGAGACCTCAACGTTTAGCAGTAATGGAAATTTTGTCAGACATCTCCACCATTGCACCACATCATATACTTTCAATAGACCTGTTTACTAATTTTATGCATACTTCTTCAACAAAAGTTTCTCTTGACGACTAAAAAGCTTGCCAGAGGCTTGCCCGACATAGCAACATCTAATGTATGCAAAATGGATTCCATCCATAGAGATGCCATTATGCATATCAGGTGCACTAAATAGTTGGTAGCTAAGGATTCTGGAGAGAAACATGCATAAATTTAAATACACTTTTTTTTTTTCTTGTGCCTCAAATGAGGTTTTTATTTACATTCAAAATCAACAACAAAATTGCGAAAACAATACAACTAAGTCATTAGCAAAGACATATTTTTTCGACAGTACATATATTGATATCAGTTATTTTAGATTGCATTTAACAATTTATCCGGTAGCCCTTTATCAGCCTGTTTCAATTCCTTATTAATAATAATCCTGTTTTTTTAATTCCCTTTGAAATACATACCTCAGTTTGAAACTTCTTTCATCAAGACCATATTTATTCCGGAGGATTAACATTTTGTATAGTTGTATACACCAAAAGGCAATCAACGTCTATTTCTCTGTCAGAATTTATCTTAAGTAATTTAAATTTAAATACACTTAGTAAACAGGGCTATTATGGTTGTATCGCCGACAGCGCGCGCGCCATCGCACGCAGCTGCCATTTAAATCTGCAGGACAAGAGGAGGCATGGATACACAAACACTGGTGAGTTCTCAGGAAATTTCTTATGCTATATTTTTCCTTTTTTTAACAAAATATAGAAAATAATTTGAACACAAACATGCCAAAAGTTTCCCTAGGTCCTGTGGTGAAGAACCTGCCAGTCGCGGGAGTTATCAGGAAAGGGATTTTCCAGCACATTTTGGCAAACCCGGAGAATAGGGGCCGGCCTGCGCGTGCTGTATTCATTTGTGTGCAAGCAAATGTAGCCCAGCGGCGGCGGCGGCGACGATCTTGCACCAGATTCAGCGATGAAACATTTGCGAGTTTGACTCCATTTCTGGCCAAAATCGTTATTATTTTCATCAAACAAATTTGTAGTTCTACAAATCTTAAAGCCAAGAGGACAATATGATATATCACAGCATTAATTACTTAATTTAAAATATATTTGGAAATTGTTTTGAACTTGATTATGAACTTGTTACATGTGTTCATTTTTGGCTGTCTCTGCTGATCTGCACTGTAAAACATGGGGGTGTGAATCGATCAAATATTTTGTCACAAACCTGTTGAGGAATGTTTGTGTTGAATGCAAATTAATTACAATGTTTCCCCCCCCCCCCCCCAAAAAAAAACCATGAGTATGGTAAGATTAATACTAAATTGCAACAACTGAAATGAAATCACAGTGGAAAACATTGTAATTAACTTACATTCAATGATTCAACACAAACATTCCTCAGATTTCCTCAACCACTGTCAACAGGTTCGCGACACAATCTTCGATCGATTCACATCCCTTTGGCTTTGGACAACTCGGCACCTAATTTTTGGCGGGGCCGAGTTGTCCAAAGTGCCGAGTTAGCCAGGACCCCGACTAACTAACGTTAATTATTAAATTAAAATAATATTAATAAGTCACTTCATGTTACTTTGTTAGGCCTAATTCACAATCATATTCATATAAGACATTCAATCATTGACATGTGAATGACTTACACCAAAGTAGGAAGAATGTAGTTGCCTTTCAGCTCGTCAAAATAAGCCCCGAGTGAGGCATTCCCCTCGATGACGAAGACAACATCTGTGCACTTTCCCTCCTGTTGTTGTTGCAAAACCCCCATCTTGCTGGACTACATGTAGCCTAAGCTACGAACAGCAACTGGCTGCTCAGCCCGGCGGAACCGGCTTCAAGCTCTCGCCTGTGGCTGTGAGTGTTGGGTATAAACCTTGATCTGGCAGCTAAAGCGGAATCAGCTCAGGAATCGAAACCAGATTTTGTTTCATACAAAAATGGTGGCTTTGGTACTCAAAGAGGTCTCCTTTCACTGCATTGGAACCCGACTATCCAAGATTCTGAATCATCGTTATGGAATAAATTTTGAATAGCTCAAGCAAATGAAATACCCGTGAGTTGTAATGCAAAATTAATCTTACGTTTTTACTCAGATAGGCCTAGCTATAGCGAGCTAGCTAGCTCGCGATATAACCAGTTTATTATGCCCGTTGAGGGCGGGCTCCATTTCATAGCTCAAAGAAATTCAATATTATTGTGCATATTGTGCTAGAATTAATTAAAAAATAGAAGAAGAGAAGAAGTAGAAGAAGAATAAGAAGAAAGAAGAAGAAAGAAGAAGAAAGAAGAAGGAAGAAGAAGAAAAAGAAGAAAAAGAAGAAAAAAGAAGAAGAAGAAGAAGAAGAAGACAGACTTTAATAACAATGACGAAGATGGCAAACTACAATGATGACAATGATGATTCACTGTGAAAATTAACATTTAATAGCAATAATTCTTCTTTAAATTGGTTTACACTACTACGATTATGAAACTTGGTCCTGAAAAGAATATCAAAACAGCCTACATATAGAGTCATATAATAAGTTTTGGAAATGATTCTTACTATTCTCTTGGGTAAATCGGAAGTGGGAGCATTATATGCGAGAAAATATAATGTTATATGAACTTTAAAGCGCTTTAATTCAATTCAATTCAAATTTATTTTTCATTTCATCAGAATCATACAATATTTTATAAAGTATAACAGAATAAAATATGAGAATGACTTTTTGTTGACATCACGAAATTATTTAGACGTAATCGAGACTGAATTTTTCCTCTTTTTTGTTTGTTTCTGATCCGAACCAATTCATGAATTGCCGGCTTAATGGTGTTTCATGGCTAACGTAGATAATTATGGAAACTAAAGGGCCGTTCATCTGTACCGCATATAGGCCTACTTTTCTTTTTGTTTGTTCCCTTTTTGTTAGGGGGGGGGGGGCGTACTTCACAATCGTTCAAAATTGAAAAATACAAAAAGCAGACATTTTCTTTCTTAATTCAGACGTGGCCTTGCATAGCCATCAAAATTTCTACTACACTCTATCCACAATCATGCAGGCTTCTGGTCCACCCCACCCCGTCCCCCTCGTCTCTCCGTCTCTCTCTCTCTCTCCCCCCCCCCCCTCTCTCTCTCTCTCTCTCTTGGCATCTCTCTTTCTCTCTCTCTCTCTCTCTCCCTTTCTCTCTCTCTCTCTCTCTCTCTCTCTGTATATAGGCGGCTAGGCCTAATACTACCTTCCTTCCCTCCAATCCGTGAACTTTACTTTTAACAAATACGTTAAAATCAAAGGCGTTCTGGCACAATGTCACAAGTGGTCTGAGTTCCTTTCCGAAGTTCCCAGTTTGCTGATTTTTTTTTTCAAGCGAACGAGCAAAAATTATAGTCTTTTAGAGTGAAGGATACACTGAAAACAACAACAAATTGACCACCTCTCTGCCCAGATTAGATGACGGCCATCGGGCTGTAGCGACCCAGTTCCCTAATTACACTCCAATGGTAACAACACACAACAGAGTAGCTGCAGCGCAAATCTCTCATGTAACACACCCACCTTGACACTCCAATCGGCTACCCTCGACCTCCCACCTGCTATTACCGCCCACCCTCTGTTATTTACATGTCGTTTTCCCGAAGGTTCATAGTTCCGAAAATGAAATAGGGTTCATGATTCCGGGAAAAATGAAATAAGGTGCGTGATTCAGAAGGTTCATAATTCCGAAAATGTAACAGAACCCTATTCCATTTCATTTTCGGAATTATGAACCCCCTGGTATGGAAATATAGTGTTTCGGAAGGACCGGGAGAAAACACTCATGCTATATAGTGAAAACTAGAAAATATGAAGCTCAAATATTTTTTTTTAAATGATGAAAGTGTTTTTAAAGTTTGCTTTGTTATTATTAAAAAAAAAAACAAGACAAAAATATTCAGCTAAATGTTTGGTACGAACGATGAAGCATAAAATACAATTTGTACAAGAACTTAAGTGCATGAAATATATCTTGATTATTATCACGATTAAAAAGTATATTATTGACCCGAACTGACCGTAGTTTTAGGCAAGAAAAAATGCCAGGAAAGTGGCAAATTTCGATATTCTATTTCTATCCGTCCAAAAGTAACTTTAAATGCAAGACAAAATGAATCTGAAATTCATGAGCACATAATTTATACAACCCACAGTCATTAATTTTAGCATTTTAAACTGGTTGGCAACAGGCTGAAAGAAATGACAGCTGTGATGCATAATATCATAATTATATGTGTTCTGAAATAACTTATACTTATAAGATATACACACAGAGTTTTGGGCCATGATCTTTCACAATCTGATGGGATATTCAGAGCACCATTTTAAGAATACTTGTAGTACAAAAAGAAATGTCTTAAAATTGACTCCAAATTAAATTATGAAACATGCTCGGTTTGAGACGAGTGTGAGCTTTTGAGTTGTTCAGGATAAAAAAAATTCAGATATCTTTTTAAAAGTTCTTGGTAATTAATAAATCGAAAAAAGTAGTGAAAGTGCCATCCAAAATCACTATAATCATTACAACATATTTAAAAGTACGAAGTGAAAATGAAAATGCTTGAATTGTGCATTAATCTCTTGGGGGAAAAAAATAATTGAAAAAAAAAGAAGAAAACCTAGAAATTTTTAAGCAAAACGATGAATCTGTTTTTTTTTTGTATTTGTTTATTATCATTTCTATTTTTTAATTCCTTTTTTATTTATTTATTTTTTGTGTGGTCATTTTCATTCTTTCTCCTTTGTTATAGGGGTGTGGTCTAAATTGCGTTTTCTACCACACAAAGACAAAATTAGACCGTTTTTATTTATATTTCGCACGTTGCAATTCTTAGTTACTATACTCTGCTATGCATTTTTAATTAAATCCTCGTCAAAGCCTTTTAAGCTATATATATATATATATATTTATATCCCTCTATGAATATTCATGATATTCTAAATACATGATTGGTCAATTGGTGATCACGTGATAAAATATAATTTAACTAGGAAAAACAAATGCTCATAACCTTGCCGCCTGTAGTATCGGCCAGATTTCGCATTTTTCATACTAATACGGTTTATTCCGTCAAGACTAATCTGCATGAATATTCATGAAAACGAAATATAGTGTTGAGAGCCAGAAGGGCGTTAACTCTGTGTTAAAACATATGAGTTAACGCCCTTCTGGCTCTCAACACACGAATAATAAAACGAGCAAGGACACGGGCAAGGACATCGAGCAGCTGTTGTGTGTGGCGCAATCGGATAATCCAGTCCTCTATTGGTGAAAGAACCACGAGTTCGAACCTCGGCAGAAGTTTATATTACGAAATTTTCTTTAGCTTATTTAAAAATAAGGTGACTGAGTAAGAAAATACAAGTCCGATACTTGTAGTCTGTTTCAAAGTCTTCAAAAAGGGGTTTCTGCCTAGGCTTGGTTGCAAAAAAGAAAGACGCGCCCCGCGCCTGGATCCGAATCAGCTACTGGCGTACGTATATGGCTATAAATCGGTTCGGATCGGATATGTAAACAAACATGGCGGCCTCCGCTTTGACCTCTTACAAGGGGCAAATATCGATGATTTTATTGCTTCCACTGACAGTTCAATATACGAAGAAAGTGAAATGTGAGCTATTCGTCGTGCATAGCCATAGACCATGATCTAGATTATCGTACTACATGTAGCAATAATTTGTAGACTTTGACCGTTCACCCTGAATGTTTTCGTCACATTCGAACGAAGGTCTTCGATCAAACAGCTAAGTCATGTAATTTAGACTCGAGTCTAACTTTATACAAGTTACATGTAGTTGTACGGTATCGATAAGGTTAGTCAAAATATTGTTTTTTGTTTTTCTTTTTTAAAATTAGTTGTAAAGAAGGGATATAAAACAAATATACCAAGCATTTAGTTCGAAATTGTAGTGGAAATTATATATCTTCGGAGGGACTGGCATTAGTAACTATTTTTTCCTCGGGGCTTTGCCCCTCGGAAAAAATAGTACTATGCCAGTCCCTCCTCAGATAAATAATTTCCACTACACTTTCTCACAGCTTGGTATATTTGTATAATATATATATATATATAGTATATAGAGATTTCAATGGGAGAATGTATAGATGAAATAGAATTAAAATAAAGTTCACTCAGAGAATAATGACACAGCAGATATATCCACAGGTTGATTTCCACAAGCGCTTTCAATTTATTTATTCAGGTGGACTCCACCTGAAGAAATAAATTGAAAGCAATTGTGGAAATCAACCTGTGGTTATCTGCTCTGTCATTATTCTCTGAGTGAACTTTATTTTAATCATGTATATATATATATATATATAATTAAAATACAAATTGTATTTTGCAATTATATATATATATATATATATATATATATATATATATATATATGGCACGAAAAAGAGACATGATAACGAAGCTTTTCGACCTGCACTCATCAGGTTATCACGCAGGTATAAAACAAATTACTTGAAATCAACTATATTATACTCGGTGAACCCGGACGCAACCTAGACGCCGTAATTTCAGAACAATCGCAAAGCTTGGACGAACTCCTTTTGTCTGCACAGAAGAGGTTCTTGCGATTGGATATAGGCAGCTTCCAGAAAGCGTAAATGCGCTGAGCTTCTGGCCCGGGACATAATTGAGAATTGATCGTCGGCATAGCTTTGTGCGCAAGCTGGATTGTTCAGCAAGTGGAGACCAATCGCTGAATCGCATTTGGCTATCTTTGGTCTGTTAGCGTGCATTTCAGATTTGCAGGCACGGACGGGCTGCGTGCGCTGATTGGTTGTACGGTTCCGAATAATCGAGGGAATGTGTTGTTTAATGCGATCAGCCAACCGCTGAGAAGTACGGCCCACGTACCTGGCATCGCACCGGCACTGAAATTGGTAAATAACATTACTCAAGTGGGGGGTGGGTAGTACATCCTTGCTAGTTGACGGTAGCATCCTGTGTGTAGAAAACACAATGCGTGTCGAAACCGCGTAATAGCAACGTGACACTGCGTGTTTGATCTGACTGGCGTATTTGTCAGATACCTTACCCCTCCAGGGTAGTTTGAGATACACGGGGCATTTGGCAGGTCCAAATCTGGTGTCAGATTTGGATTGTGCCTCCAGCGTCCGTGTTATGGTGCGAGATATAACATGCTCAGGGTAACCATTGTCAAGGAGGATAGTTTTGATTTTCGCGATTTCGGGAGCTAATTTGCACGCAGAGCAAATCCTATGGGCGCGGCACACTAAGTTTCTAATGAGCCCAATCTTGTATGAAGTTGCACTGTACGAGTCCCATCTCGTGTATTGCCCGGTGAATGTGGGCTTTCGGTAGACGGAAGTGATGAATTTCCCATCACTTCTCTCAACGAGAACGTCGAGAAATGGGAGCGCATTGGACAGTTCAATTTCACATGTGAATTTTAGCGCGGGATGGAGCCGGTTCAGTTGTGTAAGGAAAACCTCACACGCTGCGCGGTTATCAAAAATTGCAAACGTATCATCAACATACCGACAATACACATGTGGGACTATATTAAGATCGGTGGCGTTCTGTAGCAGGCGCATTTCATGAAAGCCAACAAAGATGTTAGCAAGCGCGGGGCCTAATGGGGATCCCATAGCCACACCATCTATCTGTGAATACATCGTATCATTGAAACTAAACTCAACCGCGCGAGTGGCAAAGTTCATGAGATCAATGAATACGGGCTCAGGAACAGGTGGTGAGTCTAAGTCGCCATGATAGAGATAAGAAGCACAGATGTCAATAGCTGAAAGAAGCTAACAGACCAAAGATAGCCAAATGCGATTCAGCGATTGGTCTCCACTTGCTGAACAATCCAGCTTGCGCACAAAGCTATGCCGACGATCAATTCTCAATTATGTCCCGGGCCAGAAGCTCAGCGCATTTACGCTTTCTGGAAGCTGCTTATATCCAATCGCAAGAACCTCTTCTGTGCAGACAAAAGGAGTTCGTCCAAGCTTTGCGATTGTTCTGAAATTACGGCGTCTAGGTTGCGTCCGGGTTCACCGAGTATAATATAGTTGATTTCAAGTAATTTGTTTTATACCTGCGTGATAACCTGATGAGTGCAGGTCGAAAAGCTTCGTTATCATGTCTCTTTTTCGTGCCATATTGAAATTTTGCAGTACCAAGAAATTATTTGTATATATATATATATATATATATATATTTGCAAAATATAATTTGTGTACGGTCACGTACATTCAGTATCTTACTCTATCATCCAGCTTCAAAGTACAGCCATAGTCTTTTCTTCTTTTGAGCATTTATCTGACAATATTGGTGTACAGATCTACATTTTATATTCATGAGATAACACCAGCATATTGTATCAGGCTCTAATAGTGGCATAACCACGACTTGTTGACATGAACAATAATTTATATAGTATATGTTAGGTACAGACTGTAATTTCTTCCTTATTTTTTAAATTTTGACCGAAAATATGTAGAGACATTTTTTGAAATGTTAATTGTGTAGGAAATTAGACTGCATGAGTGGTACTGAAACTAACAAAAGTACTAACATTACCAAAACCCCGCTGAAAATCACGAATGCCAATAAGCATCGCAATACGGACATAATGTAACAACACATTTACATGAGTGGTATAAAAATCTGGCTATAAAGAATGTCTTTGAGTTTGAGTTTGAGTTTATTAACTCTTAACACATCAACTCTTAACACATCACATACATGGCAGTGTAATCATCAATATGAAGAGTAATAATGCTACATGAATACATATACATGTATTCGATTATTCATTGATCTACAAACATGACTACATATTATTGTAAATCCATATATTCATTCCATGTAAATAAGTACTTTTTTATGTACAGTCAAACCTGTCTTTTGCGGCCACTAAAGGGAAACGGCAAAATTGGCCGCTATAGACAGGTGGCCACTATAGACAGGTCGGCGGCCATTTTGAATTTTTGCACATACACGTAACAACATCACCTGTAGTGTACATGTATCCATAACACTTAGGAAAATAAGATATAGATCTATAGATTTGTATAACATTTCATATGAAATATAAAATTCCAAAATAATGTGCTTTGTTGTCAATAAATGAGAAAAAACAATAGGCCTAGATCTACGAGCAATCTGTGTAAAATCAATTGTCCCTCAAATTACCACGTACGTACCGCAGAATTTGACAATTGACAATTCCCCCCCCCCCCCTTGTAAAAAATCATGGCTACGCCACTTACATAAATTAGAAATAATGTTGGACCAAGAACAGAGCCTTGAGGGACACCAAATGTTATATTCAAATTTAAAGACATCTCATCTTGTATTGTATGAACTGGGATTGTTTGTACAAATAGTCTTCAAATCATTTCAAAGTTACTCCACGGACTCCATAATGTGACATTTTCTAAAGGAAAATTCTATCGATAATAGTATCAAAGGTCTTTTGAAAGTCAATAAAGATACCAAGTGTTACTCTACCTTCATCTAAGTATTGCAATAATGTATTTGCGATATTAAGCAAAGACAATTTAGTACTATGTTTTTTAAAGAAAACCATACTGATGTTGAAACAAAACATTATTCGCTTTAAAAAAAATCAATTATCCATAATAATAATAATAATAATACATAAAATTTATAAAACACCATTATCCAAGTTTGATTAATTGCTCAAGGCTTTTTACCAATATTTTGGAATAAACTGTGTATTTCTAGTTATGATCAAGATGTGAGAGCATTCATGTCATGTTGGATCTAACTAAAATATTAGAAAAATACGAGAGGTTGAAAATGGTGTGTGTGTAAGGGGGGGGGGGGGTCAAACAACCCTTTCTCGAAAGAAATGTTTGCCATTTTCTCGGTGTTTATTTTCTATATAAATCTGTGTTCCATATAAGTTAGACAATGGATAGTGGAATAATTAACATTACGAACTTTGTGAAGATCATTACCCTTCCTATAATATTTCTTCCTCTTCTATATATACAAATGCATCAAATTCCCTTGATTATACCTGGATATACGTTCAGACCATTTATCATGTTTGTCTGCTGCTATTTAAAAACTCGTTTCACATATTTCCATGATAGAGATTCACTTACGTTTTCTGCGGCATTAATCATTTCCATTAATGATTATGAAATCGTCAGGTATACTTAAATCTTAGATGCACCCGGTAAATTATAGGGGAAAATCATTTTGATGAAGAAATAGAGGCTCTGATGCACGCTATGTACATGGAGACATTCACACTATTTCACTGCACATATCAGACAGTGATAATAATACTGATAATATATCAGTCAGCACTTGGGTATTTTCAATTTCACAATTCTTTGGGAAAATTCTGCTTGTCATTTAAAAACGAAAGATACATGTATTTCCAGACCACAAACAGAAAAATAAGAACTACCCGAGTGAGTGTATATATAAGTTCAAATGTAAAGTGAATTTAAATACTAATATAATTCAAGAATATTGGCAAAATTATATCATTCCAGTGCCTTATATAGGTAAGAACAGGACTTAATTTTCTTAAATTCACTTTACACATCAAGTCGATACTGACCTCTCCGTTTAAATTTTGTTAACATTTATTTAGAATAAATAGAACACACAGTGAATTTGTGCACCCATATTGAGCAAGTAGAGTGATAACAAGACATGCATTCCATTTCAAAACAAATCAATCATGATTTGAATAAAAGCAGAAAAATGAGAGAAACGGATAAGTGAAAGTTTGAGAAAAATCCGATGGGATATTAGAAAGTTACAAATTTTTGAAGTTATGATCAACCAACACAAATTGGCAACTTGGTGACGTATCTATTCATTTAGTCATGCGTATGGATAGCGGTCCTTATGAGTAAGTGGTCCTTATGCATAGCGGTCCTTATCCTAGCGAGGTTACCCCCATTCAACACTTTTGAATATTGAATCAAAAGGAAACTTGGAGTGCCATGATATTTACAAACATACCGTAACGGCAAAGAAGAAAAACAAATACAACTGAAGTATTTCCTTGTTCGCTTATTAGTAGTTATATACGGTGAGCATGTTGAAAGGGCGACTGAAAGAGCCCACGAGTCCGTCTTGTGGGACTTCAGACAACTTATTTGCCTGGGTCATCAGACCGACATTATCTGTCTCGTGTGTTGTCAGTTTATTTGGATGTAGCTGGATACGTCTATAGCTCATTCGCAAATATACGATCATAGTTCACACCTTTATTTCTTATACCTCTGCCAATACAACTTTAAAAAAAAGTTTTGTAAATATGAATCTATACATGCAGTAATGCATATTTACATGATCTGTATTTTAGATTGATGTACATATTACATTTATGTAACATCTCTGCCGTATTGCATACCAAGTTCCATTTTAAAAAAAATATATACACATCACAAGTCATGTTTTTAAATAAATAGAATGAGACATGTACAATTTTTTAAGTCAATGACATATTTGGCCCAGGGCCCTCGGTTTCTAAAAAGTGATGAACCAACCAAAAAATAAATAGAATGAGATATGTACACTTTTTAAATGAATGACATTGTGGACTCCTACAAAAACAACATAATTATGAGCTTGTTCCTTCCTACGAGAGAAAAATATATGAATAATACATAAACAAAGCAAAAAAGTTCAGGTTAATCATTGTCATTAGTTCATCGACTGAGAAAAGAAGAATGCTGTCATAATCATACGAAAAATTGCCTTTGAGAAATGTTCTTTATAATCTATTGTGTTTAATTAAATCTCTCATCCTACCATGTCAATTTATGTGTCCCGACCTTCGCTCAGTACAGACAATACCCTGCCCCATATGTTCCCCAGACATAATATGATACACCTCGGATAGTGACAATCATGATTTCCAGGCATTTGTCTATCCCGCTTTCTTTGGAGGTTTCAAGAAATTTCTAAAAACTCTCCTTTCCAATTATTGATCAACAAATATCTTTCCTTCCCATTTTTTATTGATGTAAAGTGCTACATTGTATAATAACTCATAGTTTGTAAGAACGTCATATACAAATGTAATTATTGTATTATGTCGTACTGTATTGTAATTAAAATGTCTTCGGAAAATGAATGAACCTGAAAATAAATGATGCCGAATTCCATATCACGTGAGTGTAATCTCAGTCCATCATTCCTTTACTAAATGATGAAATGAGTTAAAGTACTTCACATTGTTGGTAAAAAGAACCCCCAAACAACAACAGCAACACGAAAACATAAAAAAGATGAGTTTCAGAGTGTTTGAACTTTTGGATAAGTCTATGAGGGTAAAACACAACTTTTCAAAAGTTCACCCATGGACACTGAAAGTGCATGCTATTCTCTACTCCATCGCCCATTAATAACACTTTCTTTCCCATGACTAACGAAATGGTTCATTAAATTCGAATTCCCATGCAGATAAGGTTCCCAACAGCTCGCACAATTTCTAGCGTATTGGGAATTTTCCAACATTTATCAAAGTAAAGTTTTAAAAGTTAATTTCAACAGAAGTTATTATTTGTGCTGAAGCAGTGAAGAAAAAAAAACCCACATTCATCCTCTTAACCAATACGATGTATTAAATTTAGAAAAAAAATCCCATAATTTATAGCAAGTTTCTTGGAAGTTGGAAGAAAAGCAGAAAAATAAAAGACACAGACTGGGGAATAAGTGAATGAAGTCAGACAAACAATGAAAAACTTAAAAATTAGTTTCTGAAAGTTGTATAGTCACAATCAGGAATATCACGTTGGCGAAACTGTACAGATACTGTGTGACTTTGATGTATAGTGTCGAAATAGCTTTCCCATTTGCTCTATATAACCCCGCAAAATTGCAAAAATATAATTTTTCAGTTTCATGACAGGGCATAATCTTTTTGATTTTCGAGGAGCACCTATAAACAGCAGGCTTTCCCTATCATATACATTTGGAGTAATCCCCTGATTTTAAGTGGGTTTTTTTGCAAGATAAATAGAAATCTGACATTTTTAGTGACAAATGGGAGGGTTGACCTCCAAAACAAGTGACAAAGGACTGACCAATTTGCCAATTTGAGATTCATATAGTGATCTCAACTTTCGAATATTCATAGCTTTCTTATTTGTCCGATTTCGTTCAAACTAAGTTCGTCAATCTCTTTCTCAGGTTGGATTTTCCTTTCAGTCACACCTCAGATGCAACATTAGTGATATCAGTTTGTTCTGAATCTGAGCGTGCTGATCTATAAAAGGTATCCAAATAGGAATACCGCCGACACTCCAATCGCCTAAGCCAAAACATTTGCACGCCATTGTTTACACCTGTTAAAACCAATATTATAGTGACGACACATACCAAAGCTACCAAATAACGGTGGGTTGTGCATGTATCTTTTTTAAAATCTGTTTGTGCAATTTTTGGTGCAGGGGGTGTAGTTTTATTGTTCTCAAAATAACTTGGATGACGTGATGATGCTGGAAGTGATGTAGTCGTCAGGACATCAGGACATAGATCTGTGATATTATGAATTGCAATATTTAGAATGGGATCCCATCCACAGTCCTTACAATCACATCTGTCTTTAATCGTTTGCGAGGCTGATGAACAACAGTATACCAAACCTGCTGATCTTGCTATCATTATTTGATTTAAAGTCGAGTCAGTAACACGGGGTGATGTCAAATGGGGTAGCCTCATGCCACCTTGGTAGCATACGATCTGTCCTGGTAGATTTCCTGCTGGAGCTGAACAATGTAGTCTGATCCATTCTCCTTCAATGTACACATCACTTGATTCACAAGATGCCTTACCAGGTAGGTAGTCAACTCGTAACCCAACCCTTGAATCGTATATATACTGACCATCCTCATTATAAGCCGTGAGAATATATGTACCTGCATCACTTCTTAAGACAGGATTGATTGTGAGTTGCAGGGAGCATTCCGCACTTTCACTTTCACTGTTGTTAGTCAAGTTCTGATTTGGAGGTAACGCCTTAAATCTTGGCTTTGCTGAACTGTAATATGGCGCTCTGTTCCCATACTGCAACGTAATTCTGGAATTGTTACATGGATATGGGAAATCAAGCTCTGCGACTTCATTTTCTATGACGTGTAGTATAGAATCGTCTCTCGCGATTACGACCAGTGCAACAAAACTGATCAAAAGGGCTATTGTAAATTTCATTGAAACTCCTTCTAATTTACACATTTCTTAAAAATGAGTAAGGTTACAAATAATCTGTTTTAATCTTCGAAAAATCCCTCAAAACGTAATTATTCCTCAGTATATTCATTCAAATCATAGTGATTTATTTAACTCATTCAAAATTCAGTATTTTTTTTTTTTAGTTTTGTAATCGCTATAGTAGTTTTGTTATTTCCGCGCCTCTAATTATTCGACGGTATTATTATTACCATCTTGTATGTAGACTAAAAATAAGAGTGTTTAACAACTTTTAACTAAAGCTCGTCGCAGAAAAAGAATCTCATTACCTTAATGAAAACACTGTTAACTTAATTGTTGCCTGCTGGCAGAGACGAAGCCTTAATGTATAGGTATATACGTATAGGTTCATTTATTGTCCATTTTTTGAAATGGAAATTCGTTGAATGTACATGGTAAAGGTTGCAAACATAAACATAAATACATAAACACATCTATGTGTCCATAAACATAAACATAAAAATAAATACATGTACATGCGTCGATAATGTTATATAACTATAATGAGTGGTGTGTATATGGAAAATAACTCGAAGAATATACTTCATTTCATAATAGTGACCAATATAATAAATATGGAAAGCATAATGAGATAGTTATTAAATCAGACTTTAGTCATTATGAAAACATGTAAAAAAATATATCTAATAAAGCCGGGGTAACAATATAACTGCAGGGCCTTCGGGGAGAACAGTATATAATATTGATGTCCTTGTTTGATTATACATGTACGTCCAATGTATATCACCCTAATTGTACGCAATATCACTCAAATCTTGGGATTATATTGTTATACGCGAAGATCCACAGCATCACGTTATTGATGCAGCGCTCTTCAATCTGGCTTTACTCCGAGTCTGTATATTCTCTTCTCTCGTTCTCTTCCTCTAATTAATTTCTTTCTTCCCTTCTAAACAAGGATACTGAAAGAAAACGAATGTTACTTTGAATATGGTTTTCAATTTGAATTAAAATGTAAACAAGGGCCCGGTATAAAAGGGGTCGATCAATTCATCAAGCACCCCACCTTCGGGAAAACGAATCGACGCCAATAATAAGGGCGCCAAACGTTTTATGGACAAAAGCATTTATAGCTACTTCGCTCAGTTTGTTAAGCTAGGTCATAGCAATGCAAATCCCTTTTCAATGCCTATACGAACACATTGATAATAATTATGCTCTCCAAAAGTAAAACGGCAGAATTACTTATGCAAACTCCAATTTCTCAAAAGACATGAAACATAACACGGGGATTATGGAACATTAAAAAAAAATAAGTTGATTGGCTGTCTCTTTTGGTGATTAGGTCGTATGCATTAAAATAATTATCTTCCTTATACATATACATGTACATGTTCTACGGTGTGATATATAAACCAATTTGTGGTTTTCTTCACACAGGGATATGGCTTCACCTTCACCAAAGCTCATCTTTTAGTAGAGGGGAGGGGCATATACATGTATATGTTTACATAATCAAAATTTTAAACCATTTACGGACTCAAATTCCAAACAAAGAGGAAACAATGACTGGTATGTTGATAGCTTGAAGTTAAAGCTGCTGGAGGCTATTTGTCTGTCCAGGTAAAAATGACTCAAGATAGTGCTGCAGTCAGGCCAAGAAAATGAGATGATTGTCACTGAGTCGCAGGTCCTTTCAGCACTGCTTGGTCGATGACGAAAATTATGGGGATATCTGGGGGAAATAATGAAATTCGGGTATCAGATGCTAAACAAGATATGAATTGTGAAACTGGTATAGAAGTACATTGGGTAAGTTTGGATACATTCATACCTTTTTCAACCATGACAGGGCAATATGACGAGATATGATATATTTTGTTCCCCGGCATTTGTTCCATTTTAATCAGTAAAATAGTAGGTCTCGTTTCGAAATAGGATTTGAATAGAAGTAATGCTGTCATATAAAATATATTTGAAAATTCAATGGATTTTAATATTTTTAAGACTTCAATGACGTATAAAAATTAAAATGCAATTCTTATTGCTTTGCTCACTGTTATGTAACTTTGATTAGCCTCTGTTAGGAACTTAGGATAACATGTATAAAATAGCAATTGCAAAGGATTAACGTTTGAAGGAAAGATCAAATTTCGGTTGCCCTGTTAATATCCTCGACTGTTTCTCAAAGGTTTTCGTTGTTGTTGCGCCCCATTTGAAAAGGAAGTGAAACAGAAAACCGCGTATCAAAATTCGAATCTCTATACCCATGATACCCATCGACTACAGTGCTCAATTGCGAATTTGCCAGAGTAAAATGCATAAGAAAATGAGATTTGACGGGATAAAATATGCATTATTTTGTTTACAGCTCGGTCGCTTTGCTCCATCGTTTATACAATAATAGTTTGGGCAACCGGAGGGGGGGGGGGGGGATTAATTGTTTGCCCCTTGCGTCATTACCCACAGATCTATAAGCCAATGTATTCAATATGATGTATGGATGCTTTGTATCTTATTTCTGTTCTTGTAAACTAAGTATGGGCCTTATGTGAGAAAAACAATTATCCATGTCAAATGTACACTGAACAAAATGGATTAATGAATGAATGACTAAATTTCCACTTTTAATAGAACACATAAATTTGTTCTCATACATTCTTTTAAAAATAATTTTGTAGATAACATGATTATTGCAGAGTAGCAATCATTTTGTAATTGTTATCAGGAAAAATATTATGAATGAATTTATAACACATTTTTATACAAATCCATTAAAAAAAAAAATATATATTTTTTCACATTTATTAAAGAAAATAGCTATTTTATACTGGTGCACTAAAGTGCTGCTATGTTACCATCAACATAATTATTTGGGTACAGGTCTGAAGAAACAAGTTTCTTTTAAAAAGGTGAAAGTCTATACAAAGATACAAGAGGTAATAAGTGTACCAGTAAGACCGTCTGAATTGTCAATTTGCCCTTGCAACCTGACTTTCTTATATAATATGTCCGAAATCCTCAATAACCTTTATTGGTTTCTCCACATTCTTTGATTTCTTTGGAATAAAAGTGTGAGGGGTGAAATTACCGAGGCCGGCAAACTGAACCTAGTGCAATTCGACCGTATATAACAATATTTAAAATTTTGTCCTTTTCACACTTTTTTAATGGAAGAAAGCTACTTCTCAAATCATGATTTTAAACCAGTGCATGCACATATATTTAAAGCATACATTTGTTGGCAAGTCCCAGCCCCCGCCCCCGATAATAAGGATTTTATTTCTGAACCAAGTTTTCAATAATGAAGTTTAAATTCCTCCAATATGGAGCAAATTTCTCCGCAAAGTGTACGCTATATGCATAATTACGGCCTGTTGGATCGAAAAGGGGTGTGCAAAATCAAATAAGTATAACCGGATCACAATGTACATAGAGGTGAATTAAAACGAAACACAGTCTGATCCAGAAGACTAAGGACAAAAGCAAGTAGAAGGTGAATCCCCTTCTGCCATTTTTGAGATGATTGCTCCACATTTTTTGTGCCACTGTTCACTATTTACATATTTGACTTACAGAATCGTATATAGAATAAGAATATCAGCAGTCAATGATTTTTTGTTGATAATAATGCTCAAATAACCAAACACAGTGGATGAAAATCAACAAAAGGGGCAGCCATGGGATTCATAGACATCTCGGCCATATAAAATATCGACAGAATGGATTTCGGTATTCATTTGTATGTTTGTTTTTCTCCGAATAAGGGGTTTATGTTGTGCGCAGGGAGCTCGGAGACGGGAGTCTCCCATCTCCCAGGTGTGCGTGTTTACATGATTCAGAAAGTTGATATCATATCAATATATATTTCTTTTAAAAATTACAAAAACACTATGGGCCGGGGTCAACAAAACTGAAACTATGTTTCAGTTAAAACTATTCAAGGCAATTATTGCCTATTGTCTGTTGATCAAACTCACCGTTTGTGAAAATCTTTAAATCGTGAGTGTTGATATAGAAATGTAATTTTAATGTAATATATCAACGCAGTCGGCTTTAGTGAAATGATAAGAAACAGGATCTAGGCTTAGGTGTGGTTACAGTGCGAGTCGAGCTAGCATTCGACCTCAGTATATCAAATATCATGTGAACTCATAATTATTTTTTTATAAGAAAGCATAAATGACTTTTTGTATACAGATAACCTTTATATGTTATTATTTTATAAATATGTTGATAACTATATTTTAATATTCAAGTTTCATTGCTGAAATCATTCACTGAATATATTCACCTGCTATAAATCTGTGTAGAAGGACTTGCGCATGGACTATAAACAAATGGCTGTATGGACGAGAAAGTAGACCGAGTTGATTATTATGCGACTTTAACTGAGGGCAGATGCGAGATGTTACGAATCCTCGTAGCTGGAATGTTATTTACTAATACAAAGGTTGGATTAATTGTGAGATGGCGTGATAGCGTAGAAAGCTCGATCCGAAATCAGACAAGGCGTAGGGAGGATATGACAGATCTTACGTTGTTTACCAATTATTGATGAATTTCCAGTGATAGGCTCTAATTGTTCAATTTGAAATAACATGTCAGGCACTCCGTCTCAACACCGCTGCTATGCATGAGATACAAAGCAGAGATCATGTGCCTCTCTAGGATATGCATATATATTATGAAAAGGGGAAAAATAGATGGAGAGAGATGAAAAATGGAAAACGACGTCATCGAAATTATGGACTAATCGAAATAATGATGATGATGATAATCATCATAATTCTAGTAATGTTAAGTTTCATGTATAAGATTAACACTGCAAATTTGCATAAGAACTCATTATGTTAAACAATTGTATATCATATCCATCATCCAGTGGCGTATCCAGGATTTCCCAATAGGGGGGGGGGGGGGGGCGCCAGGAATTATTGATCGCCGTCATGGGGGAGGGGTCTTTGGAAAATTTTTGCTTCTGAAGAAGGGCTGAGATGCAAAATAGTGCTATATGTGACCAATTTTGAAGCCTATTTAATGAAAAATATTTCCAATTGGTATGAGGATTTTTTTTTTTTTGCTAGTTTTTTTTTTTTTTACGACGGCCAATGGGGGGGGGGGCGCCTGTTGCGCCCCCTGGATACGCCCCTGATCATCTGTATATGAAACAAGGCACAAGCACAGAATCTTTCTGCACACCTATATGTGTCGAATAACATTTATTTTCTAAATTATATTTTCATTACAAAACTCTATCTATAATGTGGAGTGTGTGTTGCATCTTCTACCCGAGTGCCCCCCCCCCAAAAAAAAAATAATACAAAATTTAAAAAAATTAAAAATAACCGATACACTTTTAAAATGGACCCAAATAAAGTAAAAATAAAAATGAGTGAATTTTTGGGAAATTTTAATATATCTATGGACATCTGAAGTTCTCTTCTATTATATGACACAAAAAAAGTCCAAAAATATTTAATGCTTGGGTGAGCATTGCCCACTTTTAAAAAATATGTGAAAATTAGGTTGGGCAGGAATTCGCTATCCATTTTGGCTGAGATGAGAAGTTCTCCAGCTTAGAATTTGCTTATGGTATGATGATTTTATGACAGATTATAATGGATGTGGGTTTGTACGGTGTATGATATGGTGTTATGTAATCATAAGTGTATTCATCAGTGATCATAATTTGACTGTGGAAGTTTTAAAAGCATTACCCGCTGTTGATCTGTGGTAATTGATAATGAATTATTAGGGTTGGGATTTGTGTTGGGTATGACATGGCTTATGTCACCATTATTCACGAACAGAAATTTGATAATTCAGAATCAAACACTGATCCAAATCAATCAATCAATCAAACATGATCAATCAATCAATCAATCAATCAAACAAACACTGATTCAACCAATCAATCGATCAATCAAACCCCGATTCAGGTGGGGATTGGATTATGTAAATCAAAGATCTTAATGATTGAAAACATGAAATACTATTATCACAGGCGTAGCCAGGATTTTCCAATAGGGGTGGAGCAGACGTGAAGGATCCAACCGCATAGCCAGGATTTCATTTTTAGGGGGCGGTTGTGAGCTCGCGAAGAGTGCGAAATTGTTGATGAGCACGTAAAGCGTGCTCCCCAGGAGGTGGGTACAGGGAGGGGAAGCTCTGACGTTTTAGCAAATTTTAGAGAAAGATAACAGCTCGTAGCAAACAATTTTTTAGGCGGAAAGTTATAGTTCGATGCCCGCACTGCTTTTCCATTATCAATATAGGTGTACAAAGTAATAAATGAGCGAAATGATGTCCATGTGTTTTAACAAAAAATTCGACATAATACACATTCATGTGGTACATACATAGTTGGAGGACACACCACTCAAAGCAAAAGCTTGAGGCGAGGGTGTCTTTATAAACATAATACATAATTATTATATAATACATATGTAAAAAGAAAATAACTACGTACAAAAAAAGATAACATTCCTAGATCGCTGAGCTTAATTGGAGGGCAAAAAGAAAAAAAGGAAAGAGAGAGAAGAAGAAAAAAAAAAGAGGGAGAAAGATGAAAAAGGGGGAAGGATGGAGGTGCAACATAAAATGAGTACGGAGAAGAGATGTATTTACGAAGAAGCAGAGAGAAGAGAGGGAGAAAATATCACCATTGTCTTTTCATTCAACCTTGGTACTTATTACATAATAATACAGGCATATATTTATTGTGAAAGGAAATGAGAGTATATTGGTTAGTCTGCAGCTTAATCAAAGTTCTACATCGTTTTCTTCTTTGTAAAGTTTTTGCAAAGGTTGAAAAAATGTAATTGATCGGTCGGCAACTATATTCTCTCATTTTCTTTCACAATCTATTCATTTCCAATAGACTTGCCAACATTGTTTGCTATTTCCTCACAAAAAGAGGTGGAATACAGCTGTTACATGATTGGGTCATTCATACAAGACAAGAACAAAAAAATACCAATACTATCCAATATTGCTATTTATACAGTTATTACTTGCATTTAAGAAATATTCGTGGATGACGCCATAATTAAATTCCGCAGAAATTATAAAAAATAAAAACGTTGTATATCAAATAGGTACTGATGAAATATATATATATATATATAAAACATGAAATATATATATATAGTTGTAAAGAAATGTAGATGGAGAAGGTATAGAAAAAAAATAATTTAAAGTAAGACAAAGTTCACTCCGAGAATAAAGACATAGTAGATATCCGTAGGTTTGCTTCCACAAGCGCTTTCGTTTAATTCTTCAGGAATATAATATATATATATATATGTTATGTTATATTATGCTATATTTAGTTCGTATTACTTTGTATTATTTGCTTGTTTTATAGCCGTGATAAAGGCGCCCACGCCAAAAGCTTGGCACTAGCAACGGATATAGAGCTACGTCTCGTGTCATCATTCGCTTTTGCACGTCTTACAAGATATAGCATTTCTACGACAGTCAATGATCATGAGTACGAAGATTGTCAAACCTCTCACACATATATTACTATTTCCGACCATAGGGGGAATCCTAACAATGCAGTTTATTCCGTCACAATAAAAATTGGGCGTTACGGGGAATTTCAACAATAGGCCGAGATAAAAGGATTCCCCCTATTACCGCGAATAGAGTTATATATATATGCGTATATATATTCAATGAAAGGTAAAATGGTGTGAACGTGTTGAGAAGTATAAAATAAATAGGTAACACGGAGAGAAAATACACAGAGCGAGCAGAGATGATTTTTCCACAAGCGCTTTCGTTTATTCTTCAGGTGGAATATAAGATTTTGTTTCTCTGCTTAGATATATATATATACAAGGTATATAATGACATTAGAGATACCAGAATACATGTATTATACAAAATGGACATGGCGTAAGTACATTCAATCAAAGGGAGTGCGCTTTTGTTTAAAAAAAGCGCCCTATTCGTATACTCCAATTGTGAGACTCTTTTGTAGTAAGACCAATCAAGCAAACAATAGATGATGACGCTGGCAAGTTATTAAGTAGCTACTTTTTAGCGTTGCATCCTGGCCTTTATCATCGTTTAATCCAAAGGGGGTTATTATTCCAACAACCCTCGTTGCGAGGCTAAATAGGTTTTCAAGAAGAGGTGTATATACCAGCAAGTTTTGTACTATTTTATAACCAAACACAAATCAAGAACACTGCTCCACTGGTGTTTCATTTCACATGGCATAGGCATATATACAAAATTAAAATGCACACTTTAAATATTATTTAACGACGGCTTAAATTTACTAATAAAGTATTCTTCTTTAACTAATCGCTTAATTTTATCACTATCCATTACCTTATAAAACGGGGTAATTAAAAAACATGGTTCAATTCCATGTGCACACATGCTTCTGTGTTCACTCAATTGTATCTGTCTATATTCTTTACAGCGTATTTGTTGTCTATGTACTCTAACCCTATTGCGGAGAGTGTCCCCTGTTTCGCCAATATATTGTTTCTTACATCCCTGGCAAGTAATAAAATAAATAAGATTCTTTGTATTACATGTGAAAGGATATCTTATAACAAACTTTGAGTTACTGTGTTCAAAAGATACTGTGTCTGTAATATTTAAGTACAAGCAAGTTTTACAACGGTTGTTCCACATTGATTTACTCCACCACTCTTATTTTTCCTTGTAGAAAACGATGCTTTGGTTAAGATTTGCTTCAAATTAGGGCTTTGCCGTTTACTTGATAGAAGTTTCACATTTACGAAGGTATCTTTTAGTATCTTGTCATTCTTTAATATTGAAAATGAATCATTAATTATTTTAAATATGTTCATATTATTATTGGGATTATGTGTATGAATAAAAGGTATAACATTCTCCTCCTGTTTTTCTTTTGGTGACATCAACTCTTCTTTTGTTAATTTCTGTGCTTTTGAAATGCCATTCTCAATAATATCCCTAGGGTATTTTCTAGCAAGTAACATATACTTTAATTCATTTAATCGTATTTCTTGAGTTTCCTTCTCAGAAACGATAGTACAAATACGTCTAGCTAGATTGTATGGAACATTATTTTTACATTGTTTGGGGTGGCAAGATTTAAAGTGTAAGTACTGGTGAGTGTCTGTTACCTTATAAAAAATGTCAGTTTTCAATAATGAGCCTTCATTTAAAACTGTTATATCTAAAAAGTTTATTGATTTTTCACTAACGTTCCATTTAAATGAAATTGCCGAATGTAGTTTCATCAAAATATCATGTAATACAGACACGTTACCAAAATCCTTTCTCCAAATAATAAAGCAATCATCTAAATATCTTAGCCAATTATTTTGAAAGTAGTTCTTGACCTCTACATTAAAATGATGTTCAATTTCATTATATAACTTTTCTTCTAAATGGCCCATAAATAATGTGGCATATGTTGGGGCCATTTTGGTTCCCATTGCAGTGCCACGATTCTGTATATAATATTCATCATTAAAATGGAAAGTGTTATTCCTCAATATAAACGCAACTGCTTCAAGTATAAATTCAACTGAAAATCGAGAGTCAATCAATTCCGGGTGTTTGTTCATCCAGTATCTAATACCTTCTAAGCCCGCCTCATGTGGAATATTTGTGTATAGACTATTTACATCATACGTAACAAATATATAATCACTCATCAAATGTACAGGTAATTTCGTTAAGAAATCCAAATCATCCCTAATAAAACTTTTCACTTTAGTTGTTAGGGGTTTCAAAATAACATCTATGAAATTGCTCAAACGATGTGTAGGACATGATGGTCCAGCAATAATGGGTCGCATTTTCAGATCTTCAGGAGCAGCACACTGAATATATTCTTCTTGGGCCTTTTTTACTTCATTTTCTATTACCTTACTCTGGTGAATTTTAGGGAGTCCATATAAATTACTTGTTTTAAAATCAAAATTTATTAGAAAATCTATTTCACTTTCTGTAAAGCACATCTTATGTTTATTAATAAGCTTACACATATCTATTTTTATTTTATCATCTATATTACTATTTAATTTTTCATACGTTTCTTGATCTTGTAAATGATCCCGCATTTTCTTTTCATAAAATTCAGCATCCATTAGTACAAACCCATCCCCTTATTGGCTTGCTTGAATATTATGTTTGATTGTTCTTTTAACCGTTTCAGACTTTCCCTCTCTTGAGGGCTAATATTACTCTTCATATTAGGTTGTGTGTCTTGTTTATTTTCTACAACTTTCTTTAAAAAATCAACATATGTGTCTAGCGTTACGTTTCTATTTCTTTGTGGAGTAAATGTGCTTTTATTTTTCATAATAGTAGCATCATCTTCTCTTTCAATTATATCTTCTTTCTGGGAGAAGTATTCTCGTAATCGTAATTTTCGACAGAATGCATATACATCTTCTTTTAAACCATCATTATTGTATCGGGCTGTTGAAGTAAACTTAGGACCCCTTTTCAAAAGATTAATATCAGTTTGTTCTAGTGTTTCTTTAGAAAGGTTAATTATTTTAGGTTGAACTTTACATTGTAGATCAGTTTCACCATGATTGACATCTTCTTTAACTGACTCATCACAATTTGATGTTGCGTATATATATATATATATATATATATATATATAAATTATATTGGCCAACAGACCAAAGATAGCCAAAGGCGATTCAGCGATTGGTCTCCATTTGCTGAACAATCCAGCTTGCGCACAAAGCTATGCCGACGATCAATTCTCAATTATGTCCCGGGCGCTAAATTAGTGCAGCGCAATTACGCTTTCTGGAAGCCGCCTACATTCAATCGCACGAACCCCTTCTGTGCAGACAAAAGGAGTTCGTCCAAGGTTTGCGATTGTTCTGATATTACGGCGTCTGAGTTGCGTCCGGGTTCATCGAGTATACAGTTGATTTCGAGTAATTTGTTATATACCTGCGTGATAACCTGAATGCATTATTACAATACTATAAGAAAAAGTCTTCAATACTTTCCACGAAAAGAAGAAAAAATGCTAGTGAACCTACAAAGACACATATCAATATTCCATCATTTTAACGTTGGGATAAGACAAATTTGGCGTGAAATATGAGGGAAGCTAGTAAAAAGCTAGGCTCGCAATTGAAGATTCCCTTATGAATTAAAAACAGTCTTTGACATAATTAGAGATGATCTTAGGAAAACATAAACATAAAATAAAACAGGAAAATCGAGGGTACAGTACATAACTAGGGAGCAATAGGATGGCCGGATTGCGTAAGTCTTTAAGATAGATATTTCGAATTTACTTTTAAATGTGTACAGTGAGTCGGAATCATTTAAGTCTGGGGTGGGGGGGGGGGGGGGGGGGGGGTGTCATTCCATAGTATTAGTCCTGTAAATATAATTGTATTGTGTGCAAAAGCTGTTTGAGTACGTGGAAGGTGATAACAATGGCTTTGTGTTGTTGGATAGAAGTGAATTGAATAATTCATGACGAACACAGAAGTGCACGCTTTGTGAGTTGAATATTCCGAGTTATATGTGAAGGGTTCGTGAATTTTAAAGACCTCAGCCTGACCCAAAACAACCATATATTGACGTAAAGCTTAGTAAACAAAGAATGTAATTACCCTGGGTATTCATAAATTTTCGTCTCCGTTTATCCATAAAAAATAAAAAAGATAATTTTTTTTGGTCCGCCCCCTCCCTATGGCGTAACAACAGAGGAAACTGCAGGGGGTCGCTAGACGTGTGACGACATGTCATGTATACAGCTCCGAGTGCGTCTACACGATATGTCGTCATCAAATTTTCACCCCCCGCAAAGTAGCGTTCCTCAGAGACGGGGCCCTCGTCAGAAAAACCACCGGGGCTCAACATTCGGGACGCTGTTACTCATTCCACAGGAAACGGAATCTCATGAAGTTGGTTTCAATTTGTTCAGAAAATATATAGCTCCCCGTGGATGAATAAAGGGTATATTTCAAAATTCGGTCAGGCTGAGGTCTTTAAGGATGTTACATTGTGTAACGGGTCAGAATGATCACGATATGCAGCATTCGTGCATACACGAATTGCTTTCCTTTGTAGAATAAGCATCTTAGTATGTCACTTTGAGTCTGTCCATGTTATATTGCAATAAGAAGTGTAAAGAGGTATCAATGAATTGTACTGCAAATATAAAATATTAAAAGATACATAATGTTTTAGTTTATACAATACACCAATAGTAGGTGAGACTCCTTTATTAAATATAATGTCATATATTTCTTTGGTCCTGTATATCGTGTGTTGAGAGCCAGAAGGGCGTTAACTCTGTGTTAAAACATACGAGTTAACGCCCTTCTGGCTCTCAACACACGATATAGTACATGTAATATTAAGTGTTTGGAAACGAAACAAAAGGATGGCATTTAGAAGGCAATTAAAAACCTGACCATAACTATAAGAAAAGTCTGCAATGACAAAGTGTAATCTTACACAGCACAATATCCATATATAAACACGTCCAAATGGTCTTTTTCCCAGTACTGATCCTATGCATCATTCGTTCTACGCACCGTGGGTCCTGTGAATCTCTGTTCCAACAAACCAGTGGCCCTATGTATCAGACCGAGGAAAAGGCAACATTGTCTATACCATGGACACCCCCTCCCAGACCCTCTCCCCGCTCTGGGCCTGCCTGCGTCATACCTAATTCCACGCTAGGCCTATTAAAACCATTTCTCAGCTGCTTTACCTTAAAAAGTTGCACGACATTTAAAATTAGGCTGACCAAAATTAAGAGTAGGCCTATAGTTATTACACTAACCAAAGCCTTCCAATGGTCGAACGTAATGTCTATTTCGTCAGGGGCCCTAGTGGTTTTCTCAGTCGTTGTCGAAAGGGGAGTTTCAGTGGTCTCTATAGGGCTTTGAAATGTGGTTGGGCCATGGGTAATAATCAAGACAATTGGACAAGGATCCGTTCCATTCGTTATTGCAGTATTCAGAATGGAATCCCATCCACAATCCTTACATTCACATCTATCTTTTGACTGCTGCAAGGTAGAGGAGCAACAATATACCAAATCCGCTAATCTAGCCAATATGATTTGATTCAGAGTTGAATCACTTCCGTCTGGTGATGTTAATGGGGGAAGCCTCATACCGTTCTGATAACATATAATCTGCCCTGGTAGATTACCTAGCGGAGCTGAACAATGTAGTTTGATCCATTCTCCTCCAATGTGTATATCACTTGATTCACAAGATGCCTTACCAGGTGGATAGTTAACTCTCAACCCAACCCTTGCATCAAATATGTACTGACCATCCTCATCATAAGCCGTGAGAATATATGTGCCTGCATCACTTCTTAGGGAAGGATTGATTGTAAGATGCAGTGAGCATTCATTACGTTCACTTTCATTTTTGTTGGTGAGATTTTGATTTAGAGGCAACGAGGTCTGTTTTGGATTTGCCGAATTGTACGATGGTTCCCTATATCCATACCGCAATGTAACTCTTGAAATGTTACAAGGATATGAAAAATCAAGCTCAACCAATTCTCCCTCCATGATATTTAGAATTGTTAAATCACATGTCTCGAATATCATTAATGTTAAAACAAAAGACATATGTACTACTTCGAGTTTGGTTGGCATTCTGCTTTAACATATAAATGATACCAGCTCGTTTTTGAACAAGATCTAATACCTTAAGTTTAATGAGTTAGTCCGGGCTCAGTACATTCCCTGTAATGGTTAATGAAAGGTGCTTTATAATGAACAATTATATGAATATACGAAATATCTTAACATTATGTTAAATTCAGTTATGAACAGGACCTGTTTTTTCACTGCAAGCTAGTATTACACATGTCAATCTGTTATGTCTCTTGGCGCCGGCAGGAAACAGTTTTTTTTATTCTCTCCCTTTTTCTGCTTTGGATTCCAAATTTCACACCAAGGATCTTGAGCTGTCTACGAAGAGGCGATAGCTATACGTTCACCCGCAGTATCGGTCACAGCTGGAGATAGCTTGTGTTCACCTGAAAGATGGAATACGTAAATTATATGTCTCGAATCATACTGTAGGTCTATACGCATTTAAAAGTTCATAGAATGAATACATGCTACAAGGAACATATAAATGCAAGTTATCAATACGATATAGTAACATAACATCGTGATCTTGGAATTCCATACACATCAGGTTGTATGGACCATAATGTACATGGACATGGTGTAAAACAACATGATCGAGGATTCAGCATTCAGCATTCGAGACTTTTGAACGAGATACGAGGCAGAGTGACACAAGAAGGGGATAGAAAATGGGAGAGGGAGATTTATTCATTTGCGAGTGAGGGTTCTTATTCATGCGGTATACATACAATATGAGGGAATAAAATGAATTCCCCAAAGGAATATCATTCTGTGTCGGTCATTTATTAGTTTTTATATGACGTCTCCAGTAGGCCTATCGAACAGTTTACCGTTCTTATTCCTTCCTTGATATTGTATGTGTTTTTGCTTTGCTTGATAGGCTTTTGTATGTTATACTACTTGAAATGGTTTATGTTCTGCCATGTCTTGCTTTATGATAATCCTTTTATGTAAGGACTGTAAATAAATATTAGTATTAGTGGTATTCTACATGATTGATTTACCAATTATTTGAATAATCAATTGTCGACAATGTACACCATTATGAATCATCAATGTCGGTCCTTGTCAGAATTCTTCAGCGTTTTATATGAGATTCCCCAGGGATCACCCTAGGACCATTTTTGTTCTTAATCTACATTATATTCAGAAATCCGCCCCTGTACTCTCTTTTGTTTTACTTGTGCATGATATACTAATACACTATATTCTGAGTCTTTGACACAAACTAATGTTAATCCCCTTTCAACAGTCAATATGTAATTAATCAAATTACACAAGAGGTTGCAAGCCAATAGAGTATCTGTTAGCTCAAAAAAGTGCAATTTTTCACTACAAAAATACTCTACTCCTGTCGTAGATGAAATCATAATGAAAGAGAACAATAGCGAAAATTCAAAGAGTTGAAAAGACCAAATTTTGGGCGATTGTATTGATAACCAATTGTCTTGGAAACCGCAGTTCCATTATGACCCATAAAATCCATTCCCTGTTTCATCAGAATGTTCTACGAAATTCATATATTGCTCTTTAGTTCTCCCTTATTTATCGCAATGCATTTTTGTTTGAGGCAATTCATGGCTGGAGATTTTAAAATGTGAGGATATTGTTACAAATCAGCATTGTGTTTTCATGTATAAGTGCATATAACTGTAAATATCTCCAACAAAGAAGTTTTAATCCGTTTGAATTTAAGTATCTAACAAGGAGTTAGAGACAACCATTTTCCTAGACACAGAACAGTTTCATGCACTTCAATAAAATATTATTTTACTGGTCCCTCTTGAACAATTTAGATGAATCTTTTAAAACATGCCCCTCACTCCTTAAAATTTTACTTTTATACATTTGACTTTTTTCACAATATAGTAGCTCATATCCTGGATCCGGCCCTCATGAGAGTCCTGCATTTCTGTGTCCCCCTTTTTTTTTTACAAAATCCAGGATCTGCCCCTGATGACCTGCATTTCTGTGCCCCCCCCCCTTTACCAAATCCTGGATCCGCCCCTGATGACAGCCTAGCTGCATTTCTGTGCCCCCCACCTTTAACAAAATGAGGGATCCGTCCCTGATGACAGACCTGCATTTCTGTGCCCCCTTTTACAAAATCCTGGATCTGCCCCTGATGACAGTCCTGCATTTCTTTGCCCCCCCTATTTTACAAAAACATGGATCCGCCCCAAATGACAGCCTTGCATTTCTGTGCCACCCACTTTTTACAAAATCCTGGAGGGAGGGGGGGGGGGGGCTTTGGACGAATGGTGGCGTTCCAGTCAACGTGACATGACGCGACGCGACCCGATGCGACCAACGCACCCTTTTGGCAAAACCGGGGGGGGGGGGGGGGGGGGGCTTTGGACAAATGGTGACGAACGCGACGCGACGCTACCCACCCTTTAATTCGGACTAAGCCAAATAGAGAGAGAGAGAATCCTGCAGGCTTTGAATTTGGCTCATATCTATTATACTTGATTTAGCGTAGATCTATATAGCCATTGAGCATGATGAGAAATTGAGGAGTCAAGAGCTCAATTTTCAGGGGGGTGTGAGCACGCGAAGCGTGCTCCCCAGGGGGTGGTATAGGGAGGGGGAGATTCACCCCTCCCGCGCGAAGCTCGAAAACTCGGACGTTTTATGCCAAATTTAAGAAAAAGATAACGGCTCGTAGCAAACCTTTTTGTTAGGCGTAAAGTTAGTTCGACGCCCTGACTGCATTTCAATTAATTGGAAGCAATACTTAACTGAATGTAACAGGGGCAGGTGCAGGGAGGGGGGGGGGGGGGGGAGGGGAGGTCCCCCTTCCCGTTCTCGCTTTTTTTTCTTTAGTTAGCGGTGTTTTTTGGGGGGGGGGGAACCGCCCCCACCCCTTGGCTACGCGCCTGTTTAACAATTATTTTGAGAGACAGTGAACCTCCTGATTGGCCCACCAGATCGAGTCTAAGAGAGTCTGCTATTTCAGCACAGATCGAACGTATCCATATTATATGGATACGTTCGATCTGTGCTGAAACACCGGACATATATGATATATGTCCGGTGTTGCTATTCCTCATATTTTGCGCTGTATTTTAAATGCTGTATCCCCCAAATAGGATATTTCAAGAGTTGGTAAAGCAATAAGAATACTTACCAAATCCGATGTCAGGCAATAAAACTCATTTAGCTACATAGATTCAATGCAAAATGAGAGAAACTCCATCCATATGAGGTGGAAAGCGGCAAGAATTTCAGCTGGATATGTAGTATACTCATGGAAGGTCTCGGATATGTGTACATCCATTATGAGGGGAACAGTGTGTATTGCTATTGAAATCACTTTCTTCTATTTACGACAGAAAATGACCTACGACCCTACGACCCTGAAATCTGAACTTGATCTCCTGAGGCGAATTCCATGCTTGATTGTGCACTGTACAATAGGTGTATATAGTATTACCGAGTTCTATTGCATGCAGCAAAACATATAACTAGTTTTATCATCTTGCATGTCTTGGGTTTTAGATTGCGGGAGTTTCTGATGTTTATGAACACTAATTGACATCATTATCTTCTACATAGCTCTCTTTACATATTAAAATGATAGTTCTGCTTCGTACTTCCAAAGTTAAGGAACAAGACAAGATGGGAATGAAAAAGTCCAAATACGATAAATATATTTGGTAGATACACAAAAGAGCGTGAAGCGCAAAAAAAAAAAAAAAAAAAAAAACCAAACAAACAAACAAATGCAAAAGCTCCATGTGTACCAGCGCAACCATGATAGAAAGGAGAGGAGAGAAAGAGAGAGAGAGAGGCGTAATAAAACCTCATAAAAGAAGAGAAAAGAAAACAAAAGAGGAGAAGCGCAAAAGGGGAGAAAGTTCCATGGATACTCGCGCTGAGAAAGAAAGCTGAGACTTACATATAATGTGAAAAAACCTAAAGTGGCATCAAAACACTCTATCCTGCCGGGGGAAGCGCATTTAAGAAAAAGAAAAACAGGTTAGTGTTTGCATTCTTCATTTAAATTGCGGGAGTTTCTGATGTTTATGAACACTAATGGACATCGTTATCTCCGACATACGTACCTCTCTTTACATATAGTAAAATGATAGTTCTGCTTCGGAATTGCAAAGTTAAGGAACAAGACAAGATGTGAATGAAAAAGTCCGTATACGATGAAAAGATTTGAATTATCGGCCATAGACCATCATCAGGAAATGATGAAATGTATTAGGTAGATACACAAAACAGCGTGAAGCGCAAAACAACAAAAAAAAAACACGCAAAAGCTCCATGGATACCAGCGCAACCATGGTAGAGATCAAAAAGGAGAGGAGAGAGAGAGATAGATAAAAAAAGAGGCGTAATAAACCGTCATAAATGGTAAAGAAAGCTGAGATTTACATATATATATATATGTGAAAAAAACTAAAGTGGAATTAAAACGCCCATTCCTGCCGGGGAAGCGCATTTAAGAAAAAATAACAGGTTAGTATTCCCATTCTTCATCCCCCAAAAAGAAAATAATAAAAAGAGAATAGAAAATAAAATAAAGTAAAGTCGTTGGATAAAAAAGAAAATAAAATAAAAATGAAAGACGTTGGATAAATTTAAAAGCATGAAATTTCTAATATTTTTTTTTCTAATAGTTTTTTTAAATTTTATATAATAAATAAAGAAAATAGAAAATAAAGACCTTTATCAAAGTAAGACTGAAAATAAGCAATCATATGCAAGAAATTAAGAATACGCATAAGTCAAGATACAAATAATAATAATAATAATAAAAGTTAGCTCGATGCATGATGTAAGCGCTAGGTATAGTGACGCCACAAAGGAAGGAAAAGTTGGTGCGTAATTTCAAACAATAAGATGCAAAAAATTAAAAAGACGCATGAGTAGCCACGATACAAGTAAAGAATGAAAAGAGGCAGGATGCGTAAAGGCCACCGCACACCTTACGATCGGTCTGCGATCCGATTTGTGAAATAAATCGCTATGGCATTAAAGATCACATTGCAAGAAAATTCCATCAAAATAAATATTGGCTTAATACTTATTATTGCATAGATGGCATAAATTATACAAGGTTATCCAAATTCAACGCTTGGAAACATTTGAATTAATGATTATTATCAATTATAAAACGGTAAAATACAGCCCCCGATATAGCAGCTGAAGAGCTCCTTGAACGCTGCTGAGATGTGTGACGACACACGAAGGACCAGTCCTGTCTAAGCAGACGATGTCCCATAACATCTTAACATTTTTCAGTGCCTGTTTTGTCATCTCCTCTTCACTTATTTCTCTTACTTGACTAGCGTCAGTCTTAATGTTATTCTGTTGCCTCACTCTTAACTTCGTGTATGGTATTATTTTGATGAAAAATGCAGCGTTAAAAAAATAAAGGAATCAGTCACTTGTAAACAAAATAAGACGCCATTGTATTTTCAGCTGCTTGCACCGGGGCATGTTCGGCGTTTCAAGAGGGAACGAATACAATCTGTGATATTATTCGGAGGGCTTTTCAATTTCAAAATGGGGTTTATTTCATTGATCATTGACCCTTCTCCTGTGTATTTACAATCAAACGGTTTTAGTTATCAGAATCAGTTTCACTTTCCCTTTTAGAATGGTGTGAAATAAGGTCATGTTAAATATACCAAACTCTTTATAATTTGATAAATAATTGCATTGCAATTACGTTCATTCCTTATAGGACGTCGTCTGCTTAAGCAGGATCGATCCCTAGTGTGACGACATCAAAACATCGCTATATTTCTGGCGAATCCTCGGATATTCCAGATGCTTAGAAGAGCTTTTATTTATGTTGTTTTTATAATCATCAGATACGCAGTTGACATAAAACTTATACGATTGCCATCTGTAAGCTTCCCAGTTTCTAGTGATACATTAATTGCCATATTTGTGATTTTCTTGCAATGTGATCTTTAAATATTGGCATTTTAACAAATGAAATCTACCCTATTCAGGTTCTGAAAAGTTATATGAATACTAAACATAGGATTTTGGTGAGCTGTCAGCTTTCTACAGGGAATAAGGGCAAATTAGTTTCAAATCGTAGGCAGTCGAACGATTTTTGTGACGTCACCACGACTGGGAGCCGATTTGGCCATTCCACCGACTAAAAAACTCGGCAAAGGCCGTATTATCGATTTTACTACCTGTATGACTATTCAGACCCTCAATCAAAAATATTTTTCGTTTTTAAATGATTTTTCAAATGATATTACATTTTCTTCTGAAATCGGATCGCAGACCGATCGTAAGGTGTGCGGTGGCATTTAAGTGAGCGCTAATAAACGACGCCAACAAAGGAAAGCATGGATTTGTGCATTTTTTTAAAAAGAAGAAAAATGAAAATGAAAAGCGCAATTCACAAAATACATGGCGTAACAAAAGATGATATTGCGCAATAAAATAAAATTAGGTCCATGATGAGAAGCGTAAGATGAGCAAAAAGCGCATCTAGAAGGAGACGTCATAAAAGGAAGGTTGCGAAAAGTGGAATAATTACTGAGCATGTACAGTTCACGGATTTAAAGTTCAAAGATTAATTTTGAACGATCGACATGTAGCATTGATCCCATGAGGCTGGAAAGTCCCGAGCTTGAAGATGATTTTCTCCTCCATCGTCTTTCTCTCTCTCTCTCATCAAGGCAAGTTCGTAGTACACATACTTTTAACATCGTACAAGTGTGGTTGGCGAGGTTAAAATTACGAGCAACTGGGAGCCCAGGGGTGTTCAATCGAATAGACCTCAGGCGCTCGGTGACTCTCTCTAGCCTGCCAGTCGTCTTTTCGTCTCGCCGATATACACCATGCCACAGAGATTGCACGTCAGTCCGTATTATATATATGACGTTGCTTGTAGCACAGGTGCACTGCCCTCGAATATGCCATATCATGTACCTTTGGGACCCACTACATCATCAGAAGAGACAAGGGCGCGGGTCTTGCATCTGGGTCGCATGCATCTAGGGGTGCCGGGAGAAGCGACATCTCTATTTGCTGGAAGTATGGAGCGGACCAGATGGTTTTTCAGATTGCGATCTCTCCTGTATGCAGTCATAATAGGATTCACACCAAAGATCTTCTCTGTAGATTGGTCGGATCCTAGAAAGTATGAAGCTCTAATAATTTTATATTTTTCTAAATGATGAAAGTGTTTGCTTTGTTATTGTAAAAACAAACAAAACAAGACAAAAAACATTCAGCTCAATGTTTGGTACGAATAATGAATCATAAAAATACACTTTGTACAAAAAATTAAGTGCATTAAATATATCTTTATTATTATCACGATTAAAAAGTATAATAATGACCCGAACTGACCGTACTTTTAGGCAAGATAAAATGCCAGGAGAGTGGCAAATTTAGATATTCTATTTCTATCCGAACGAAAGTAAGTTTAAATGCAATACTAAGTGAATCTGAAATTCCAGAGCACATAATTTATAAAACCTACAGTCATTAATTTTATCATTTTAAGATGGTTGGCAACAGGGGGCAACAGGCTGAAAGAAATGACAGCTGTGATGCATAATAGTATATTTGTGTTCTTAAATAACTTCAGATATACACACAGATTTTGTGGCCACGATTTTTCACAATCTGATTGGATATTTAGAGCATCATTTTAAGAATACATGTAGTATAAAAAGAAATGTCTTAAAATTGACTCCAAATTATGAAACTTGCTCAGTTTGAGACGAGTCTTACCCTTTGAGTTGTTCAGGATAAAAAAAATTAAGATTTTTTGGTAATTAATAACATTCAATATCTTACTCTGTCATCCAGCTTCAAAGTACAGCCATATATTTTTTCTACTTTTGAGCATTTATCTGACAACACATACTGGTGTACATATTTTTATATTCATGAAAAGACATGATATCAGCAAATTATATCAGGCTCTCAGTGGCATAACCACCAGTTGTTTACATGAACCATAATTTATGCAGTATATGTTAAGGACAAAGTCATCAGACTGTAATTTCTTTCCGGTCTTCTTTTTTAAATTTTGAAATTGTCTCACTATATGAAACTAGCAAAAGTAAAATTAAATTAACAAAACCCGCTGAAAATCACGAATAACGATAAGCACCACAATATAGACATAGGGGTGTTTGCAGAAAAGTTGCAATCAGTTGCAAATCCCCCAAATCAGTCGCAAGTCTTGCAATAATTGATTGCAAACTCCATTTAAAATACATGTATCATATTTGCAATCGATTGCAAATGGGGGATTTGCAATTGATTGCAACTTACAATAATGTAACAACACATATACATGATTGTATCATTGTAGCCTTAAAGTGGTCTAAAAATCTGGCTAAGAATGCCTTTGGAATAAACCATATATTTTTATTTTTAATTAAGATGTGAGAGCATTCCTGTCATTTCTACTATAACGGTCAACCACATGGGAAGGTATAAAAAAATGAAATTACTCATACGTTATTGTTTATTTTACCATATAGAAGGCCTTCTTAATAGTAATAATAATGATAATAATAATAATAATAATAATAATAATAATAATAATATTAATAATAATAATTGTTTCTTATAAAGTACTTTGGCAGTAAGCTGGTCAGAGTGCTGATACAGAAAGGTAGCACGTATATTTGGAACAATAACATGTAGTACAAAGCATTAAACACAGTCAGTATTCATCAATACTAAGATTAGGCATATGGCATAAGGCACTTTATAAGGCGTAATACATAATACATAATACATAAGGCATAAGGCTTAAAGGGGTACTCCGGCCTGAAAATAATATTAATTGAATGAATAGAGTAAAATTTAACAAGCAAAACACTGAAAATTCATTGAAATCTGATAAAAAATAACGAAGTTATTGATTTTTTTCATTATTTTGGGAAACAGTTCTATGCATGTCTTCATGAATATGTAATGAGTGAGCTGATGATGTCACGTCCCCAATTTCCTTTTTTAACTATATTATATGAAATCCTCATTATTTCATTTCTTTCATACATGTCTATAAAAAAATATCTCCCTTGTAACAAAATAAGTTACAGCAATGATGAACTTACACATTATATAAGGAGTCAGTCATTTTAGTTATAGGCTTGGAGCAGAAAATTTGAATAACTGCAATTTCATATAATAAAATACAAAAGAAAAAGTGGGGATATGGCATCATCAGCTCACTCACTGCATATTCATGATGACGTGCATATAACTGTTTTACCAAAAATAATGCAAAATTAAAAATTCCATAACTTCGTTATTTTTCATCCGATTTCGATGAAATTTTCAGTGATTTGTTTGTTTAATTTTACTCTATTTATTAAATTCATATTAATTCCAGGCAGGAGTACTCCTTTAATGTTCACAGCGAAGGCAGAGGCAAATGCCAAAGACTATAATCTCCCTTTTTTTACTCTTTTCCCCTTATTTCTAATCCATAGCAGTGCTTATAAAATCGGCAGGTAGACTTGAATACTATAAATACCAAATATATATTTTTAACTTTCCCTGGTAACACCAGAATACATGCTTATAAAACTCTGTATAGATAAACAAATGATAAATAAATAGAATGTAATATAAAGGCCACGTAATAACATTGAAAACTTTCACCCTATTTTACTGCATAAATGCTAGCGAATAATACTGGTAATAATTTATCAGCACTTGGGTATTTACATGCACCTATTACTTTACAGAACTCTTTGTGCTTGCTATTTCAAAAAGTTATATATTTCCATGCCACAAACAGAAAATCAAAAACTGCCCGAATGAATAAAAAATTTAGACCATGAATAACGATGAATACTTGAATACTTGAAAAAAAATATAAGAATTATAAATTGCCTTATACTTGCCACAAAACTTTATTTTCTTAAATTCAGAATACACAGTGAACTTGTGCAGTTATCAAGCAGGTATATCATGTTTATTATAATAAGGATCACCCATTCATGTATAATTATGTACATTCCATTTGAAAACAAATCAAAATTCTGTGCCATATCCAGGCCCCTCGGAATGATTTTAATACTTGGGGTGCTGTGAGCAGATTTTTTTTTCTTTATATTCTTTTTCTACATTCTTGAACCCGTTTTATAATGCCCTATAACACATGCACAGTCTGTTTTAGTCCATTTTAGGCATTTTTTACGCGTGCGTTAAAGAACACTTTCTCGACATGATAAAGAATTGATTAAAATGCTAAAATAGGCAATGAAGGTCAAGGTCATTGATGCGCACGCACGCGCTCACCCGCGGAAATTTTTCAAATGTTTAAATAGCCTGAAACATGGCCAATATAGATCCTAGATCGTTTTGAGCATTTTAATTAAATTTTTACCGACTTAGAAAGAACAATCAGAAGTTATCAAATAACTATTAGGCAAAAACCCTTCGTTACTCGCCAGTTGTTTAGAGTTAATTTCCACAAATAAATCCTGTGGCGCTGGAACATAGAATTGGGCGATTTTGGTAACCAACCAGTAGTTACCCAACTTGATTTACCCAACTTGATTTACCCAATATTTCAAAGAGTGTGATCCTGCATTAGACTGGGTATGATTTCTCCTTCATCGTTTGGTACATTTTTAACCAATCATTACTTGCCCAACAAACTTTACCCTACTTGATAAAAAAGTATTTAAAAAAAATGGACAACTTTTTCCCAACCATAATATATCAAGTACTGTTGGTATTAAAGTATATGCCCAATTATTAGGTAAAGATAAGTCAAGCTTGCTTCAGCTGAATTGGTTTAAAGTAGCTCAGGAATTCGTAAATTTATAACCAACTCGTGGTTGCCCAACTTAATTTGCCCAAAACTTTCAGAGTGAAGGCTATTCACTTTGCCATAGGTTAATTTTTCGATAAAAATTCTTTGCGATCGTTTTCAATAATTATTTACGAACTCGTTTCATCTTGTTCCAACTCAACCGACTGCTGCCCGTTAGAACTATCAAACCTTTTAAAACATATTTGCAGTGACCTTGGCTTAAGAAATTGCAGGAGATTTAAAATAAGGCATGCCAAAATCAAGATCAGGCCTAAAGTTACTATAATTACGAAAGGTTTTCGATAGCTCACAATTTTCTCATTTTCATAACCTGTCTGAGTCGTTAGTGTTAACATGAGGGTAGTTTTACTACTCTCCGTAGAGCTAAAGACAACAGGACAATGATCGGTGACGTTCGTTATTGCAGTATCCAGAATGGGATCCCACCCACAGTCCTTACATTCACATCTGTCTTTGGTCTGTTCCAAGACAGACATTACAGAGAAGCAACAGTATACATTGCCTGTATACCTTGCCAATATCTTTTGATTCAAATTTCCACCATTCTCATTTGGTGAAGTCAAATGGGGTAGCCTCTCCCCATTTTGGTAGCATGCAATATGTCCAGGTAGGTTCCCTACTGGAGCTGAACAATCCAGTTTGATCCATTCCCCTTCAATGTGTACATGGCTTGATTCACAAAATGCCTTGCCAGGAGGAAAATCAACCCTCAAACCAACTCTTGTATCATATATATACTGATGACCATTCTCATCATAACCCGTGAGAATGTATGTGCCTGCGTCACTTCTTAGGACAGGATTGATTGTAAGATGCAGGGAGCATTCGTCAATTTTACTGTCATTGTTATTAGCCAAATTCTGATTTGGAGGCAAAGTCATAAATTTGGGGTTTGCCGAACTATAACCTGGTGCTCTATTCCCGTACTGTAATGTTATTCTTGAGGTATTACATGGATATGGGAAATCCAGTTTTGCCACTTCATTTTCTATGACGTGTAGTATAGAATCGCCTTTTGCGAATACGACCAATGCAACCAAACTGATCAAGAGAACTATGCTAAATCTTGTTAAAATTCTTTCTACTGTACACATTTCGTAAAAAGGAGTAAAGCTACAAATAAATTGTTTTAATCTTCGAAAGACCCATCAAAACGTAGTTATTCCTACAGTAATTCAATGTGATTTAACTCATTAATATTCAGTAATGGCATATTTCCAGTATTGTAATTATCGCTATATTACTTGTTATTTCCTCGTCTCTAAATACCCAAAGCTATTATTATCGTTACAATTTTGTATGTAGAATGTTGTCAGAGTAAAAATATCGCATTACCTTAATCACACTATTAACTTAATCGTTACCTGCTGGCAGAGACTATGCCTTTATGATGCCTTTGTTTGATTATACGTCCAATGTCTATCACCCGAATTGCACGCAATATCGCTGAAATCTTGGTATGATATTGTTATACGTGGAGATCCTATTTTCTAATATCTCTTGTTCTCTTCTTCTAATTAATTCCTCTCTTCCCTTCTAAATAAATACTGGAAGAAAACGAATGTTACTTTGAATATGGTTTTCAATTTGAATTAAAAAATGAACAAGGGCCCGAGGTAAAATGGGTCGATCAAGCATCCCCACCTTCGGCCAAACGAATCGACGCCAATTATGGGCACCAATATGCGCTCAGTTTGTTAAGCTAGGTCATAAAAATTAAAGCAAATCCCTTTCCAATGCCTGCAAAAACATTGATAAGATATGCTCTTCAAATGTAAAACAAAACGGCAGTATTAATTATTCAAACTCCAATTTCTCAAAAGACATGAAAGATAACACTTACGAGGATTATGGACCATTTTTTAAAATAAATCGATTGACTGTTTCTATTGGTGATTAGGTGATATACATTTACATATACATGTTCTACGTGTGATATATAAACCAATTTGTGGTTTTCTTCACAGAGGGATATAGCTTCACCTTCACCAAAGCTCTTCTTTTTGTAGAGGGGAGGGGCATATATATGTTTACATAATCAAAATTTCAAACCATTTACGGACTCAAATTCCAAACAAGAAGGAAATGATGACTGGTATATGTTCTAGAAGTCAGAGCTGCAAGAGGCTATTTGTTTGTCCAGGAGTAAATGACTGAATAGTGCTGCAGTCAGGCTTAGAAAATGAGATGATTGTCACTGAGTCGCAGGTCCTTTCAGCACTGCTTGGTCGATGACGAAAAGCATGCCGTTATCTGGGGGGGAAATAATGAAATTCGGCTAAACAGGATATGAATTGTGAAACAGGTATAGAAGACCCAATCAATGAAATAATGGGTAAGTATGGATGCATTCATCCTTTTTTTTCAACCTGGGCATGCGACGAGATATGGTATATTTTGTTTCCCGGCATTTGTTCCATTTTTATCAGTAAAGGTAGGTCTCGTTTCGAAATAGGATTTGAATAGAAGAGTAAGTAATGCTGTCATATAGAACATATTTGAAAATTCAATGGATTTTATTATATTTAAGACTTCAACGACGTATGAAAAGTACAATGCAATTCTTATCGCTTTGCTTACTGTTATGTAACTTTCATTAGCCTCGGCAACTGTTAGGAACTTAGGATAAAATGTATAAAATAGCAATTGTAAAGGATTAACATTTGAAGAAAAGATCAAATTTCGGTTGCCCTGTTAATATCCTCGACTATTTCTCAAGGGTTTTCGTTAATGGTGCGCCCCATTTGAAAACGAAGTGAAAAGAGAAAACCGCGTATCAAAATTCGAATCTCTATACCCATGATACACATCGACTATCGTGCTCAATTGCGAATTTTCCAGAGTAAAATGCATAAGAAATTGAGATTTGAGGGGAGATGATTAAAAAAATGCAATATGTTGTTCACAGCTTGGTCGCTTTGCTCCATCGCTTATACAATAATAGTTTGGGCGACCGGAGGGGATTCATTGTTTGCCCCTTGCGTCGTTATCCATAGATCTATAAGCCAATGTATTCAATATGATGTATGAATGCTTTGTATCTTATTTCTGTTCTTGAAAACTAAGTATGGGCCTTACGTGAGCAAAACAATTATCCATGTCAAATGTACACTGAACAAAATGGATTAATGAATAAATGACTAAATTTCCACTTTTAAAAAGATACATAAAATTTGTTCTCATACCTTTAAAAAAAAACAGATTTGTAGATATCATGATTATTGCAGAGCAGCAATCATTTTTGTAATTGTTATCATGAAAAATATTATGAATGAATTTATAAAACATTTTTATACAAATCCATTAAAAAAAAAAATCATAATATTTTTTTCACATTTATTAAAGAAAATAGCTATTTTATACTGGTGTACTAAAGTGCTGCTATGTTACCATCAATATAATTATTTGGGTACAGGTCTGAAGAAACAAGTTTCTTTTAAAAAGGTGAAAGTCTATAATAAAACAAAGATACAAGAGGTAATAAGTGTACCAGTAAGACCGTCTGATTTGTCAATTTGCCCTAGCACCTGACATGTTTATGTCACTAAAAATTCAAACTTTCTTATATAATGTGTCCGAAATCCTCCAAAACCTTTATTGGTTTCTCCACATTCTTTGAAATGAACGTGTGAGGGGTGAAATTACGGTTACATGTCGTTTTTCCGAAGGTTCATAATTCCGAAGGTTCGTTACTCCGAAGGTTTGTTTTTCCGACAGTTCGTTTTTCCGAAGGTTCGTTTTTCCGAAACTGAAATAGGGTTCGTATTTCCGAAAATGAAAAAGGGTTCATAATTCCGAAGGTTCGTATTTCCGAAACTGAAATAGGGTTCGTATTGTAAGGTAGCATTATTATGACGTATGAATTTGTTTCCATGATCACTTCACCCTCTTATTTACATTTTCTCTCTATTCAACCTTCCACCTGTGATTGCTCCACCTACATTCCTTTCCTGTCACCCCTATTCACCTTAAATCTTTTGTTCTCTCCCAGGCCTATTGAACCTTGCCTGCCATACCATCTACTATGACTATGACTCACTGACCATCCAACCCTGACTTATCACATGACCCATTCTCTCTTTTCTTATTGGTACTTCTTGTAGACTTCTGATTGGTTATTTTTGTTTATGTACTTGTCAGCCATTTTGAGTTTATATTAAAATATACTTCAGTGCATCTCCAGATTTCAAGCCTACAAGACCTATTTTGTAGTGTCTGCTACAACTGGTGGCAGCGGTGGGATTCGAACCCACGCCATCGAAATGACTGGTGGTTGGGTCGTGTAACCAGACTAGGTCACCTGTGTCGTACTTGGCTGTACGGCTTCTTGAGTCGTAATGTAGCTTTTGTTGTTGTTGCTGTTGTTGAGTTTTCTGTCTGGTGTACTCCATGCTTTCTTCAGTCGGTGTGACAGGTTCGAGACATATTCAAGTACTGAGGTTCCAGATGAAGGAGGAGGAGCTGAACAAGTGATGCCAGCTGGGATGCGGGCTTCTCTGCCATGCATTACCAGGTAGGGTGTCAGTCCCGTTGTAGAATGGGTGCTTGTATTGTATGCTAGCTGAAGTTGGTTAACGTGAGTATTCCATTCTCCTCCCTGATCAGAGATATACTTCGCTAGTTGATCTTTGATGGTGCGATTGCATCGTTCCACTATACCAGCTCCTTGGGGGTGATACGCAGTTGAGCGAGATTTCTTGATGCCCAATTTGGTGCATAACTCTTGAACTAATCTCGATTCGAATTGTCTGCCTTGATCAGTATGCAAAGTCTCTGGTACACCATGCTCTTTCACATACTCCTCGAACAGGTGCTTGGCAATGGTTGGAGCTGTTTGATCTTTCATGTGATAAATGTTTACATATTTGCTAAAATGGTCGGTCACGACCAACATGTAGCGGAAGCCTGTTCTTTTGATAGGAAGTTCAGCAATATCAGCGAAGACTATCTCCAGAGGGCGTGAAGTAGAAATTGGATGTAACGGGGCTTGGTGTCGAGGATTGGGTAGACGGAACGACTCACAGGCTGTGCATGTGTTGCAAAAAATGGCAATCTCTTTGTTCATGAAAGGCCAGTAGCACATTGATTCTGCTCTCTGTAGAGTTCGGTGTGCACTGAAATGTCCGGATGATGGATCACCGTGTAATTCCTTGAGTACTCTTGGGACAAGTGAGCTTGGTACCACGAGCTGGAGTATGGGGTTGCCTAACTTGTCTTTCTTCTTCCTGTACAGGATGCCATTGTAGAGGACAAGTCTCGGGTAATCCCATAGAAAGCGTTTGATCCGAGGTTGTGCTTACGGATCTGTCGTTTGCCTAGTCGTTCACCATTGCTGATGTATTCGATTACCGTCCTGATGTCGTCATCGAGTTGCTGCTCATGTTGGACATCTACATCACTGTCGAGAATTATGCCATGATAGGGCTGGTGAGATTGTGATTCCAGTTGTGTTGAGGGTTGGGTAGAGGAGTCATTGACTGCAGGTTTACTTGATGCTCGTGATGACTTCTGTGAACGAGTTTTCACTGCATTGCACTTAGCTTGGGTGATGATTGACTCCCGTGTTTCACTCTTGGATGTTGAGGTGACTTGGTTCACTTCAGGTCGTCTGGATAGTGCATCTGCATTCTTGAGTGATTGACCATTCTTGTGAGTTAGGCTGAATCTGTAAGAATTGAGTTCTACTACCCATCGTGTTCTCCTTCCAGTTGCATCATCTTGGATTGGGAACTTCTGGAGAGCTAGGAGAGGTTTGTGGTCAGTCACAATGGTGAAGTGTTGATATCGGAGAAAGTGACGAAAATGGCGAACTGAGAAGATGATGGCACAGAATTCTCTATCATAAGTAGACCATTTCTTTTGGGTTGAGTTGAGAGTCTGGCTGAAGTAGGAGATAACTCTTTCCTTGCCATTCTGGATCTGTGAGAGGATTGCTCCGATAGCAGCAAGGGATGCGTCTGTTGACAGGATGAACTCCTTGTCGAAATCTGGGTAGGCGAGTAGAGGTGGGTTGGTCAGTGCCTCTTTCAGGTGTTGGAAGGCGGACTCGCACTCTGCTGTCCAGATGAACTGTTGACCTTTATGTGTTAGGGTCGTTAGAGGGGATGCAACCTTGGAAAAGCTGGGTATGAACCGTCGGTAGAACGATGCCAGGCCTAAGAAGGATCGTACATGCGTTGGAGTTCTTGGCTGAGGCCAGGATTTGACCTTCTCTACGTTGTTTGGGTCTGGTCTTACTCCATTGGTGTTGATTACATAACCCAGGTAGGTAACTTCTTTCCTGAACAAGCTGCACTTTGAGGGTTTGAGTTTAAGTCCAGCGTCTTGGAAGCGTTGGAATACTTCTTGGAGGTTTTTGAGATGATCATCGAAGTCTTTGCCCATGACTATACAGTCATCAAGGTATACCAGGCATCTAGACCAGTGAAGGCCGTGGAGAACGACTTCCATCATACGTTGGAATGTCATAGGAGCGTTTACAAGTCCAAACGGCATGACGGTAAATTGGTATAGTCCTGTGCCTGTAGTGAAAGCAGTCTTCTCCTTGTCTTGAGGATGAAGCTTAACCTGCCAGTATCCACTGGACAAGTCCATGACACTGAAATATGTTGATGAAGAAAGGGAATCAATTGAGTCGTCTTGTCGTGGAATAGGGTGAGAATCCCTGACAGTCACTGCGTTCAGTTTCCTGTAGTCCATGCAAAATCGGAAGGTGTTGTCTTTCTTTTTCACCATGACAATCGGGCTTGCCCAAGGGCTGTAGCTTTCTTCAATGATGCCCCTTTCTAGAAGATCATCTACTTGCTTCTGAATTTCCACTCTCATTGCTGGGGAGGTTCTGTAAGCTCTTTGTCGTACTGGAATGTCTGTAGATGTGTTGATGTGGTGCTCAACAAAATCAGTCTGACCAATATCATGAGGTGTTGCACTGAAAATGTCTTGGTAAGCTTGGATTAGTAGCTTGGCTTTCTCATACTCTTGTTTTGTGAGTTCAGAAGGAGGGAGAAGACCAGCAGTTAGAGACTTGTCTGATGCTTGTGTTTCTGTGTTGGCAAATACACTGACGATCTCGTATTCTTCCTCGCTGTTCCCAGTCATTGAGAAGAAATGTCCAAGACAAGTTTCTGCAGGTAGATCCACTGCTTCATTGGAGGGGTTTATGAGGCGAACAAGAATGAGACCATCTTGAGGCTTGAATAAGGATCTGGCACCGATGACAGCGACGTGATCTTGGGTCATTGGATCAAAGTAGCCATTGTAGTCACTTGGTACGATGTCGAACTGTGGAGAAGACAATCTTCCTTGTACATGGGCTTCACACATGGGGGAATATGAGAATGTCCCACCAGAGAAACTTTACACTTCAGCGGGGCTTGGATTTGTTGTCGGTCGAGGAAGGGAATGGTGGAACC